>CM031236.1:179249680-179523875 GCA_018340775.1 Taxus wallichiana var. yunnanensis | reverse complement strand
ATGCTCAAAACAATCAACTCAACAAGATACACCTGTGTTTTAGAGAGAAAGCTTGACTACAAATTATATAGAGTAACTATATTGAGTTCTTTCAGACAAATGTTATATTAATAAAATGGTTTTATACTCAAAACTCAAAAATTTGTCATATTTGTGTCTACTTTTGTGTTTGTAGGTGAGATCTCTGGTTGCTGATCGAGTATCTTTGTTAACTGAAGCTGTGTCTGGAGTGGGCGTTGCCTGTGTACTCAGTCTTTTTATAGCATGGCGCCTGACTCTTGTAATGATTGCAATGCAACCTCTTATAATCACATGCTACTACACCAAAAATATTCTTCTCCGCAACATTTCCAAAAAGTCAATCAAAGCCCAAGAGCAAGGCTGCCAGATAGCTTCAGAATCAGTGGTAAACCACAGAACCATAACTGCTCTCTGTTCACAGGACAGAATTCTCCGATTATTTGATTCCACACAAGAAGGCCCTCACAGGGAAATCAATAGGGAATCATGGTATGCAGGATTGGGCTTGGCGACCTCTCAGGCTCTAACTATATTGATTTGGGCAATGGATTTTTGGTATGGGGGAGGTTGGTTCACCAAGGAATTATAACAAGCGAGGACCTGTTAAGAACTCTTTTAATTTTGATAAGGTCGGGGAGAATAATAGCAGATCTAGGAAGCGTGACTTCTGACCTTGCCAAGGGAGCTGATACTGTAGAGTCTGTGTTTACAATTCTGGACAAAAAACACTCATATGCCCTGATGACCCGGAGGGGATTAAGCCTCAGATATTGGAGGGTAATGTGGACATGGAAAACGTGGATTTCTCTTATCCCGCTCGTCCTAATATCACTATTTTCCAAAACTTTTGCCTGAGAGTTAAGGCCGGAAGTAGCATGGCTCTGGTAGGACAGAGTGGATGTGGAAAGTCTACTATTATTGGATTGATTGAGAGGTTCTATGATCCACTGAAAGGAAGGGTGAGAATAGATGGGAAAGACATCAGGAGCTTCAATCTGAGGACTCTACGACAACATATAACTCTGGTTGGGCAGGAGCCTACATTATTTGTGGGCAGTATTCGAGAAAACATTGCATATGGTAAAGAGGACGTAACTGAAGCAGAGGTGATTGAAGCTGCCAAGGCTGCAAATGCCCATCAATTCATCTCGTGACGTGGAGTTCTTCAGCTGTTAGTTTGATTTGCTTTAATTGATTTGTAAACCTATGAATTAAAAACTTTGTAAGACTAACATATAGAAGAACAAAGAACAATGACTTGGCCTTTTTAATATGGATTAACATTAACAAATAAAATGATTTGAGTCTGGGCCAGATTGACTGGTTGGAACAGGGTGTCAACTGGGGAAAAGTTCTGAAATCGAGACCCAGAGGGTGTGTACAGGGATATGTCAACTCCCAGAGAACCAGACATCCCTCCCTTAACAAATAGCTCCTCATTCACCCTCAGTATAATTAAAGGGAAGGTACCTACAGTGAGATTATAAAAATATATATAGAACTACATCCCTACGAAATTCTATATGTTAACCTATAATTCAATGTCAGAGATACCTATGTTTCAATATATCCTTTAGGTAAATATCTAGCATTGTAGAGGCACGATAGTGTGCTTAATCAAACATTTCAATAATACTGTTTGATGATTTGAGCTTAGCTTGAAGACAATTTAGATGGTTCTTCTGTATGTATGTATTTTCTCAAAGGTATTGTTTTTCCTTTTTAGACACAGTTCGCATTCACAGAATCTCATCCTCATAAGGTGCTTTTCATAGTTTGGATACTAACTTCATTTTTAGCAAATCTAGGAGGATTATTGATTCTTTGGGAAACTAAACTCCAATTCTCCACTTCTCTTGGTACCACCTCCAGCTACAGGTTGCAAACATTGCATGATAGTAATATATTCATGTTCATCCATGTATCTTGATAAAATACATTGAGAAATGGCATGAGTGCTTTTCCTGGGATCGAAGCATGCATGTTTCAGCAAGGGGTACCATGACATCAGATGCTCCTTTAATTCTCTTTTTTATGATAAAACTGTGGGGCAATTTTTCTTCATATATTCTCCTTAGAGACATAATCAGTACAAAAGACAGCCATATAAAACAACTGGCTCTGCCAATATTCTAATCCAACTCCATATTTATGTCCTAATCAGTAATCTATCTAGCTAAATAGTTCCATATTTATGTACTGAATGATAATCTATCTTCTTTGTTGGTGCAGGTGTTTAATGGATGGATATGATACAAACACAGGGAGAAGGGCGTGCAGATATCAGGAGGACAGAAGCAGAGAATTGCCATAGCCAGGGCAATCATAAAGAATCCAAGTATCCTGCTTTTAGATGAGGCCACTAGTGCATTGGATTCCCAGTCTGAGAAGGTGGTTCAAGAGGCATTAGATAGAGTCATGGTAGGACGAACAAGTGTCATCGTAGCTCATAGGTTGAATACCATCCAGAATTCTGATTGCATAGTAGTTATTGAGAAGGGGAGAATTGTCGAGCAAGGAAGTCATTCTCAATTGCTAAGTAAAGGCAATGGAGGTGCTTATTTTTCTCTTGTGAAGCTTCAACAAAAAAATCACCCTCCCTCACCCTGATTCTCCTCATTGTAAAATTTTGTTTCAGTTGGCAATAAAGAAAGTGGTAATGGAACTAAATTTCGCTTGTGAATTAAAGCCCGCTATGTTGGATGAGCACAAGGCATTTGTGTCAATTCACTGCACTGTGCTTATGATACACATTTTGTCATTCACATCCACTATATCTAGATATGAATTTTCTCCTCGAAGAGGCACCTGTATGAACTGATTGGAAATCCTCACATTGAACTCCGTCATTCAGAGACGTTTGTCTTTAATATGAAGATTTCCCAGCTGTCTTACGTACGGTTCAGGCAGATTGCACAGTTCATTAAGACCGAACCTCTTAAATCCAGTCCACTGAAGACAGAGTAGCCTTCTTCCAGTTGACCAGATGCCACCTATTTTTGTTTTGTGTACCCTCCCAAAGAAAGGACTGCATTGATTTCTCAGGCATGTATAAAATAAAGTAAGCATAAATGTGTAACCTAGAAGAGCTTGAAAGACAAATTTTAATTTGACTATTGTGCTTGCTTTAGTAAGGTATCAATTGGCTTGAGTTTGCAGTTTTTAAGCATTTTTTTACAAATAATTCAATCCCAATCTAGTCTGTGATTCATATTTTGTGGTAGTGTAGTTCCCTAATAAACAGACTCTAATTAAGTCACCTTGGCCTAGACCTCATCATTCCCCTGTATTTTGGTGGTTGTAAAGCATACAAAAATATGGTTTCTTGTTTTTGTTTGGTGATTTATATTTCCAAAGCTTGCTTTGTTATAATCTCCTTTTGGATTTGATATATTGTAATATACAATGTAGTATGCATAGGCAACTATCATGATAGGGATGCCCTTCTTTTTAACATTGCTTAATAGGATTACAAAACGAGAATCTTCCAGCCATATGAAATCAAACTACTGAACATGATGAGTGAAGTCTAACAAGATGGGAAGATGATCAGAGCCTGGTCAAATGAGAATCTAAGAGTGGATTATGAGTAATCCAGGTGGCAGTTCAGGACAGTATTTTGGGAAGAAGACCAAAAACTCTAGTATATCACTAGTACATCACCTTGTTGGGTTCATAACTCCTTGACCTTTACTCAGAATTTAAAACTGCACTATGTGTTGGAAAACTCATAAAACAAACTAGTTTAGATGTTGATAAAGATTATGCCATTGGCAACTCTTTGCGAAGCTTGCAAGGCCAAATTGCACTCCGAAGGGCCTCAAAATCACAAAATACAAAAACATAGAAAAAATGTGTTTAAATGAGTTTTGGATAAGGACAGAACCTCTCGGCTTCTTGGGGAAACACTTGTCATATGACTTTCAGGATTCCAAATTGAACTCATTCATTTTCTATTTTTAGATATTTCATTTCCTACTAAAAATAGATATAAAATAAAAGGCATCCGAACACAAGATTCAGGATTGTCTAGCTTCTCACCTCTTCTCAGAGAGTCCTACCTTTCTTGTATACTCCTCTGAGCTCCAATATAGCTTTACTTACATTGCAGTATATTATTATTTGTTGTGTCCACTTCCTTTGGTTCGTTACCATCACAAGTACAACACACTAATTTTCTGCACATTAATGTGTTGTCCACCGAATTCCCAATCAAATCCGAACCAATGAGAAAATTTCAGAACAGGAATGCACTAATAAGAAATGTGGCAACACAGCATAGTTTGAAAAAAATAGTAAGTAGGTCTCAGCTATAAAAACATTGCCTAAGTTTCTGTCCATTAGGTAATTCTGATTTCCATGTTTATGTTGCAGGCCCGCATGCGAATCGTCTGACGCCATAACAGCGAACATTGAAATTTCGTGAGTCAAATTTCCCGTCAATAAAGTGAGAACAGTGAACTGGATATTGAGTATAGAAGCAATTCTCCTTAATATATTACATACCCTTGTTTTTTTCTGATCGTAATTACGATTTATTTTTTAGACTGTTTGTAGTAAATAACTCAGCCCAGTTTACTCCAAACATTGTAATCGTATGAGCAAAGATTTATCATTTCCAGTTCGGACTTTCACCATTTGCAGGAGGCGAGAGTTGTCATCGTATATTTAATGTGAGGCTTGAGCACCTAATAAGTTTGGGTCTGTGTTTGAGAAGTCAACTTACAAAACTGAAAATACAGTGTAGGTTGTTGTCTGCAGTAGACGAATGTACAGGTTGCAGGTTTAAAGCAGGTTGTTGTGTGGACAAGTGTAGCAGTAAAATGCAGTGATTTTCTCCTCCAACTCTGCAGAAGTAGCATGCTTCGAAACCTTAATTCGGCTTTCTGTGCATTAGGTACATATTTTTGCTCTATTTATTTTTTGTCTTCCATGTAGATTTCAAGATACATTGGTGCAGTAAGAATGTAACATACCCTTTGGAAATGGCAACTACAACTCCAGTTGCATTGGCGGCTCCTTGCCTATGTCTTCAGATTTCCAAAGATAAAGAGTATGTCCTTATTCAGATTGAGATGCACATAAGGTCTCAAGGGTTCAGTGAAGAAGCGGCTCCAGTACCTTTGTACAAATAAGGTTCCCCTTCCAAGACTTTTTGTCGAATCAGCCATATCCGGTGTAAATTGCGGTGAAGAAACCTTTAGCTCCTGTTTTGAGATCTATATTTATACCCTAAACAAGGATAAGGCCGCAGATCGACAATTAAAGAAAGAGGCCACTAATATCTCTGTAAAACATTTCCGTCAAGCGCTCCATCAGTCTGGAAGATCCGGATAACGATGCTCCCAACTGGATAGACGCATACCACTGGATATTCATAAGCTCGAACTTCATCGAAATTTGCAAAAATTTCTACAGTGATTTCGCTGTGAGTGAGAGATCCACTCTCTTTCCATCGACATATACCTACTGTATTTAGAAGCGAATTTGCTCCTCGAAGAGGCACTTGCATGAGCTGATTGGACATTGATTGGTGCATGTGTAACAGTTTGTCGCTCTTTTAAGTGCTTAATTTGGTCGCACATTTTATTGATCTTGATCTTTTATCTCTCATTCTCGTCACTCTCTCATACGGATCCTTGTTGTTTCCAGAGCCATCTATCTCATCGCAACACGATCGCATGACCCCTATGGGTTAGACCATAAGTTGTTATACATGCAATGCCCATATGTGGGACCCAGTTTTCCGAGATGTGGCATCTAGTTAGCCTAGCCAGTCTTACCTGCCAAGACATTCTAGATCACAAGGCAAAGAAAGGCGGAGGAAAGGATGACAAAAGGTGGTGTGCATTTAAGAGGTGTAATGCATTGCTTTGGTTTCCGTTGCCTTACGCAATCGCTAAACTCATCATTTCGATTAGTCACTAAGCTTAAACGCCAAAACATTAAGCACCAAAATACTTGCAATTTTTCTATGAAGCTCCATACGCCATTTTTTGTCAAAGCAAGGTCCTCACGTGAAATACCAACGCAAGAGAGAATTGGGAGGGAGAGGAGTTGCAGAGCTGCCAAGGTGTATATTCAGAGTATTTATTCAAGAATGAAATGAATAAGTGCATATGTTGATATGATTTATATGATTCCTAAGTTTTTTTAACATCATATGAGATCTATGGAGATAGATAAACCTGATTATGTAGATAAATGTTGATAATGTTGTGAGCTTGTCTCAATGTGGACCTAAAATTGAAAGCTACTTAGCCATGACTTGATTATAAAATCTTAAAAAAAATGACTCACAAAATTATATAGCAATTCATGTTTTTTAGGAAAGGTTCCTTATAAATTTTAAAGCTAATAAGAGTACATTAGTAATGGACTGTAAAAACCATAACAAGATAATATGGTGGACATGGATGCACCTTCTAAATAAAAACATAAAGTAAAAAAGGAGATAAAACATAAGATACAATGACTAATATGTTGAGACCTTTGCTTGAAAAGTTATGAATGGTGAGTAGGACAATGGCTCGACTAATTCCATTTAAGTTATGAATAGTTGAACAATAAAACAAAAGTGAAATATTTTGAAGACTTCAAAATATATTGGACACCTGGTTACAAAATTCTTCTCTGATTTTAGTTCTTGTCTACAAAATATTACATTAAGTGTTGATGTGAAGAAAGTGCTTTGAATCTGAGCAATGATAATAAAATTTACCTAAAGATATTTGTTATTCCTTCAATTCGATTATCCAAAGCATTGATGTATCCAAATATTTTACCAACTTCCTAAAAAATTATCATAATCCCTCCAAATTTTTAATCATGTTTCCTAAATGTCTATGCCTATTTTTAAAATTTTCAAATCAAGAATTGCATCCCTCACACTCTTGTTGTTAAACCCACATGAACCGAAATAATAGAAAGTGTAAAAGACCTATTAGTTTGAGAAGTTATACATGTCATTCAAGATCTTCAAAAGTTCTTATGAACCTCGCTTGGAATGTTTATCCTTATTTTTAAAAATTTAATCAAAATTTATTTAGGAGTATTGTTAGGCAATGTACATTTTTTTAGTTGCATCTATCATATCCGATTCCGCTTTAATTTTTTTGATGGGAAAACCATGATTTTACATAGACATATGACATCTCTACCCCATGATAGAATAAAGATTACATATAGTAGATGTACATATGCCGAGTAAGTGTATATATATAGTCAAATATGCACAAAAATGACAACTTGTGTATACCACATAATTTCACTACTAGTATCATATTAGGGTGTTGGCGTCGTTTGTCAAATACGCACAAAAATGACATCTTGTGTATACCATAGAATTTCACTGCTAGTATCATATTAGGGTGTTGGCATCATTTGTCACATACACACAAAAATGACAACCTATGTATACCACATAATTTCACTGCTAGTATCATATTAGGGTGTTGGCATCATTTTTCAAATACACACAAAAATGACAACTTTGTCACATATATACCACAATATTTCACTATTAGTATCATATTAGGGTGTTGGCGTCGTTTGTCACATACACGCACAAAAATGACAAAGATGTGTATACCACATAATTTCACTACTAGTATCATATTAGGGTGTTGATGTTGTTTTCACATACGCACAAAAATGACAACCTATGTATACCACAACATTTCACTACTAATATCATATTAAGGTGTTGGCATCATTTGTCACATATGCACAAAAATGACAACTTGTGTATACCACAGAAAACATGCAATTTCATTGCTAGTATCATATTAAGGTGTTGGCGTCATTTGTCACAATATGCACAAAAAGACAAAGATGTGTATACCACAAAATCATGCACTACTAATATCTTATATTGCGGTCTTGGCGTTGTTTGTCACATACACACAAAAATGACAACCTGTGTATACCATAGAATTTCACTCCTAGTATCATATTAGGTGTTGGCGTCATTTGTCACATACGCACAAAAATGATAGCTTGTGTGTACCACAAAATTTCACTATTAGTATCATACTGGGTGTTGGCGTCGTTTTCACATACACACAAAAATAACAATTTGTGTATACCACAAAATTTCATCACTAGTATCATAGTATCATATTAGGGTGTTGGCGTCGTTTGTCTAATACACATAAAAATGGCATCATGTGTATACCACTAAATTTCGCTACTAGTGTCATATTAGGTTGGCATCATTTGTCATATACGCACAAAAATGATAGCCTATGTATACCACAAAATTTCACTACTAGTATCATATTAGGGTGTTGGCGTTGTTTGTCACATACGCATAAAAATGACAACTTATGTATACCACAAAATTTCACTACTAGTATCATATAGGGTGTTGGCATTGTTTGTCACATACACACAAAAATGACAGCTTGTGTATACCACAAATTTCACTACTAGTATCATATTAGGGTGTTGGCGTCATTTGTCACATATGCACAAAATGACAACTGTGTATACCAAAAAATTTCACTCCTAGTGTCATATTAGGGTGTTGGCATCATTTGTCGAATACGCACAAAAAAATACAAAGATGTGTATACCATAAAATTTCACTACTAGTATCCTATTAGGGTGTTGGCGTCGTTTGTCACATATGCACAAAAATGATAGTCTGTGTATACCACATAATTTCACTACTAGTATCCTATTACGGTGTTGGTGTCGTTTGTCAAATATGCACAAAAAAGACAACATGTGTATACCATGAATTTCACCACTAGTATCCTATTAGGGTGTTGGCATCGTTTGTCACATACGCACAAAAATGACCACACACTGTGTATATCGTTGTTTGTCACATACACACAAAAATGACAACTTGTGTATACCATAGAATATGTGTTTAGAACATTTTCATTACTAGTATCATATTAGGATGTTTTTGTTTACAAAAAAATAGTCTGTATATCATTCCATGCAAGTTTGTTTACAAATATCTTAAGAGCATAATACTTATGTTTTGTTTGTCATATTTCATCATATATTGATATGTTCAATACCATGCTTATTGTTTATATGTTTTTATTTACATGATTTTGTTTAGGATGCCTCGAAAGACAAAGTACAAACAATTGCTTTCCCTAGATGTTCAAGACATGGGAAATGGGAAATCTCATTTTTCACAAGACGATCTTGAATGGACACCGATTGGGCAAAGATAATGATCATATGGATCTTTGTGCGGTGATCCCTCTAGCATTGATCAATGCCTTTATTAAAGGGAAGGCCTTCTCGATAGCACCGAGACGACATTCATATGCAAGTAGAAAAAAGGATATCCATGGATACGGTGGAATACAGAGCACCACATGCTACCATTATGTATTGCAGGTTTGTTTATATTAACTTTATGTTTGGTACACCTTAGCAATAGTGTTCACATATGTTAGTGCTACGTTTTTCATATTCCATACCTAATATCAGTTTGTATTTCCTTTTGTTTCAGCTACTGGTGTGCTTATGGCCCTGATGACAAGAGGAACAAACCACCTACTAGTGAAAGAATAAGGAGGTTTAAAAAAGTGGATGTCAAGTGTCATTTCAATGTGAGGGTTATGTTTGGTAGACCATATGTGGCACATATCATATACAATGATATGTATCATTGTGATATGAACGATGAGTTTTTCCATGGTGCAAAGGACACAAGATTGGATCCACGAAGTGGTTTCACTCCTAATTTATTATTGAATGCAAACAATACATTGAATCTCTTTTGCTTGTTGGTATATCTGTTGACACCATTATCAAAAGGCACTACACAGATCTGGAGTTGGTGAGGATTGTCAACAAAAGGGATGAGTGCATAACCAAGAAATATGTGTTGAATGCATGGAGGAGGGTGAAGTGCATTAGATCCCAAAAGCACCAACACGACAACACTAGTATCAACTTGTGGCATGTCGCAAAGAGGGATACATTTTTCTATTATCAGAGGTCATGTGGGACTGACGTGCCTTTCATTATGGGCCTTCAAACACCATGGATGCTTGAAATGATGGTTCATCATTCCCACAACTCCATCATTGTAATGGATTCAACGTTCTCAACTAATAAATATGGGGTAAGGACATTGTTATCTCATTTCCAAGCATATTTGATATTTTGGTTATACTTGTTTATGTCATTCTCATTCTAACCATATTTTCATGTACACATTTGCCTCGCACTTTATACACACTTTTGTTTTTGTGAAAGCAAGAGGTTGGGGTTCCCATTGCATGGGTAGTTTCATCTCGTAATAAAGTTGACGACATATGTGTATGGCTTGTTGAAGTCTACACAAGGGGTAAAAGGAAAAGATGGATTGACATGTCAATGCATTCATTACAGATGATGTGGCTTTTGAAATACAAGATATAAGGTGATTTAATAAAATATGAATATTAAATCTAATTTCAGAGTCACAATAATGATATACAACAAAATACAAATGCTAAGCACTCTAAAGATGCAACCGTATAAACAAATAAGAGAGATAGGGCACTTGATTTTCATTTATCTTGAAGTATGTCTGAACTGGAACAACTGATGAACAAGTTGGGAAAAGTGTTGGAAATGCTCGATATAAATTTAGGAACTTGCAATCGCTTAGAGAAGGACGCATGGGCACCGAGACCTTCAGAGGTGTATGTGACTACATGGAGAGTCAAAATCTGATTTTCTTTGTGTCACTAAGGTTTTGTTATCCTTCGTTGTTGGTCACATGTATGTCGCTGGATGATCGCCAAATTTGTTGGTAACCTGCAAAACAAATGATATCCTGTAAAACCCCCAAACTACATCAAATCCTAAAAATAAAGATGCAAATGGGGAGTCGATCGACCCCAATGGTCACCCGACAGAGTGAACTTACGACCGAGCATTGCACTACATCTCAGACTCCATGTAGTTCTATGTGCTTGTGTGTGAAATCGTGTCCTTAGGTTTCCTCACACCAATGACACCAAGATAATGCGGGCTATAGCTAGATAAAATGCAAATGTGTGGGATGGAATTTAGAACTTCCCTTCCTATGTAGTGTATGCAAAGTAACAAGCCCAAAAATGTAGTCCCTTTGATAATATGTAGATAAGATAGCCCTTTATAATTACTCACCATTATAATGGTATGTATGTTGTGTATATATAAGGATCTCTTGCTTGAATTTTGACACTAATGACATGAAATTCCAACTAGGACCTTAGGATAGGAGTAATAAAATCGAAAAGGTTGACCAAAAATGTCAAAAATGTGAACAAGAACAAAGAGGACATGAGAACCCAAAGTGGACAGAGCACTTGGGCATTGGTGTCCTAGGATAACTAACGACAAATGTGAGAAGACTTACAGACATGGGATCCATGTGACTTGACCAAAACTGGGTATAGAAGTGACAGATGTGAGAGATAAAGATAATAGAAACAATCAAAGCAAGTGGATGGACTAGGAAGTGTGTCACCAATGAATACTTTTCTTACTTAAGATCCATACATATAACAACATACTTGGTGGTATAGTAAAATAGTAATATGTGTGTGATTTTGTCTACATTTTCCCCCTTTATGTTATTTGAATGAAATTCAAGTAGTGTAAAGGAAGTAAGGAACATACCAGTGAGAAGTCCAAGAAGCCTTGTTGCAGAAGTATGTACAGAATATAAGAACATATAGCGTGGTGAACCATGGATCAACGTGTCGATCCATGTGGCATAAATAGAGATGGTGAATCGTTGTATGAGCACTTAGAGAAAATTATGATTTGATTTGAATGATTTGAGATTTCAAATTGTTTCCAAATGGAGATTCAAGGGGTAGGGAGTGATCAGTTCCCAAATCGATTTTGTATGTTTAAAAATCAAGGATTTGGGCATCCTACCACTAGAGGAAGAGTGTTAGGGAGAGAGGTATATTTTTACCCTCCAACTATGACTACATCCTCAAAAGGTCCAACCACTGCAGACGGATAAAGACCAAATTTATTTCCATTTTGATCCATTTCAATCCATGTTTAGTTATGTGTTGAATAACCCATATAGGAGAAATATAGGAAAGGCAATGACGTCTCATTGCCCCCACTCCACGGGTGTCGCGATATGTATAGTTTTAGATGGCTTCCATGTTAGGTCATCTAGAAGCGATGTAAAAATGATTCCCATGTTAGGTCATCTGGGAAAGTAGTGATGTAACTCCCAAGTTAGGTCATTTGGGAGAGATAATGAAGTGATGTTGTACTCAATCGATTAACTTGATTCGAATATTGAATGATTGTTTTGAAATTGAATGTATGTGATAGATTACTCATGGTGAGATTTTCACTTTTTCCCCCATATTAGGTCATTAGGGGAATAGATAGAAAGTAGTAGAAAATGTTGAATGTTATATGAGTAAATTTTTGATAACAATGTATTAGGAATGTCTAGTGATCACATAGTAGCTTGAGGGGGATCATAGGGTGATCCCCATCAGATACCCCACTTTTGTTGAAATGGGGAGTAGTAGAAGAATGAACACTGAGCCGAAAGTAGATGTGAAATGATGTAATAGTGAGCAAAATGTAGTATAGTAGATGTCACAAAATTGTGTGTATGTTGAGTTGAAAATGTGCCAAATTGGAATATAGTGTTGTGGAATGTGTACAGTATGATGGTAGGAGAAATTTTGAACCAAATGGCATAGACGGGAAGAAAATGAGTAGCAGAAGCTCAAGATATGAGCAAAATCATGTGTCGTGTATTAGTTGGAAGAATGAGCACGAATGGTAACTATAGTAAATTAAAAATTGAGAAAAGTGTTATATATAGTAATGGTAAAAAGTGAATAGTGACTTCATTTGAACCTTGATTGATTTAGAATTTGAGCTTTGAGCTTGTGAGGTTGCCACATATTAGGGAAATAAGGTTAGGTTCGAGATGGTGGCGGCAAGATTGTGGCGTCACATACGACAAATGAGTTGGTAAGTATGAGTATTATTGAAATTAGTTTGATTTTGTCGATTTTATACAAAATTTGAGTTTTTGAATTTTTGGGCATTTCGACTCAGGTGGGAGAGATCAAGGCATCGACGTCCTTTAGATGCCAACGCCCGATTCTCTAGGTGTTGGTGACCTTCTCCTAGGCACCCATGTCCTACTCTTGGGCATTGGCGACCCAGAGGTTATTTTGACCGTAGAATGTGAAGTATGTGGAATTTAATGACTTTTTACAGTATGAGTGGTTGTTTTTGTGTATATATGAGGTGTTAATGTCATGATTTTTTTGGTGTTTGTGTTGTTCAGAGGGATATTCATTCGAGGGAGTTTTGTGGGGGTCGACACTTGAGTACATTGTTGACTTTGGGTTATCCGAAGCCGAGTGGGATATACTAGACGTGTCACCGCACGACATGCAAAGACACGATTGGGGGAGGTACCTCATAATATGTCAATGATTACTACATTATGCGAGAGGTGGTGTGCAGATACTTGTACTTTTTGGTTGCCTACTAGGGAGATGATTATGACCCTAGAGGATGTATATCGTATATTGCATTACCAATCATGCAGAGCAAAGAGTACAGTGATGGCCATAGTGGATGCTCAGAGGAAAATGAGAGCAACTAGATGGTATTTTATAGGCACATGGGTACAAACAGAGACCCATATTATTCTAGATGCCATATTGAGATCAGGTGTTCCATGATTGCGGAAGTTCATTGTAGTGATTATTGCTTCATCAGTGATAGTGGAGGGTGGTGGTGTGGGCATATTGTATAAGATGTATGACATTTGTTAGCATATAGAGGATCATGGGACAAGGTTTACATGGGCATGATGTATATTGGTGCATTTTTACAAATACCTATACATGTTTACATAGGAGGACCATGATGGTGGACTTGGAGCCACCACATTGTTACATGTATGGGATTATGAGCACATTGTTATATTGAGGCCCCTTGGTGGGCCATGTGCAGAGTGGGAGAGGCCTGATATATTTATTATTAGATGGGTAGGCATTCGATTAAGAGGTTGACACTACTACTTATAGATCTATGCTAGATTGCATGGGCCCAGGGGCCATCATATGGAGGCCATATCGAGACTATGGTGGATGACTAGAGGATGGAGTAGAGCTATGGTGTATTCAATGTACGATGTGGTTGGAAGATCAATTCCTAGGGGTAATCAAGATATTTCAAGCAAAAGTGTGTATCATGGTAGTTTGGTATGGCTCATGATGTGCCTTAGATCCATATGTATGGGTGTGAGTCACTAGAGTGCCGAGGCGGCCAGAAGTGAGGCCAGCCACATAGAGCACACATTTAGTTCTTCCTAGCCTATATGAGATAGATGCGCCATAGAGTGATACAGTGGATGATGTCGGGTGCACTCAGGCCTATAGTGTGTGGTGGGTGTCACATCGATGGGTGTTATTGTTTCTATTTTCATAGATGCACAGGTACACCACGGGTTCGAGGAGAAGAGGGGTAGGCATCTACCCCCAATGGTGATGGCATAAGCAGAAGAACGCTATAGAGCATAAGTATTGTTTGTTGTTAGTTGTTTATTGTCATTTAGTTGTTGTATTGTGGTCATCGTATGTAGTAACTAATGCGACAATTAGATGATTGCAGGTGATGCTTATTGGTCCTTGATCATGGATTCCTCAATCTGCGTTGATGTAGAATGTACCTTTGGATGTCCTTGTAGGAGATGGGATGATAGAGCGAGAAGATATTATTATGGGTGAGCATGCCCATTTTTTTGACTAGTGGCGATAATGACGATTACATGTACTATATTATTGAGTGAGCGTCATGAGGTGCGGTGGAGACTCGGGGGCTAGGGAGGCTATAGAAGGAGGAGCTCTAACACAAGATGTGTTCACAAAGTATGTCGAGTTTTAAGGATGATCCGTGGAGCAATCGGTCGAGGTGGCTATATTACACAAACATGTGGAGAGTGTGGTCCAAGTTTCTTGTTCTTAATGTAAATTAATGCACTAGCTACTAAAGAAACTAGCAACTTAGAAAAGATATAGGGTTTATGTTACCTCGAAATGTTTGATGCTTGATATAGGCGTGAATGATGAAACATTTTGTTGTCAAACCTATGAATAATCTTTGAACAAGATTTAATAAGATAAATATATGTAGGGTTACTTATGAACTAAGTGGTTCCAAGAAGTTGTTAGCTTCCTTGGCGGATGTCAACCCCCGTTTGCTTAGATAAGGATGAAATAAAACAAGTACATGCAGAAAAAAAATAGTATTGAATCTAGAAAATGACCAAGTTGATCTAAATCTATTTAGATGACAATAACCTAAAGTATATGTTTACTTGGTTTGGGTCAACGATGACCCAAACTATGTGCAAGCAGGTCAACGACAACCTAGGAGGATGGATCTGGAGTCAGAGATGAAATATGCAAACCCGCAAGGTATGAGAATGATCCGAAGTTGATGAGGACTTATAACTAGTGTAAGAGGGACTGTAGGAGTGAACTAGAAGCGAAGAAGTAAGATAAATGACATAAAGAAGGATTCGATGGGTTTTTGGATATACATGACCCTAGTCACAACGAGCAAGGAGAATCAGCGGTGACTATACCAAGAATACAAAACGAGGATGAAAGGATGAAAATGGCAACATGCAAGCAAAAGGAGTTGTGGGAGAATCTTGTTGATTGTTTCCAAAGATGTTATGTATCTGCAAGATGTTAGAAGTAAAACATATATGATAATATGATTAAGATAATGTGATAATGATAAGAAGATCTCACGAATGATGATTGTGAGCGATGCAAACAAGTTGAAGGGATGTCCAAGAGGTCTGTGGATGTCTCAAAATTGCTCAGGCATGAGGAGGGTTGCATGCATCTGATTGTTGGCTTGATTGATTGATTTTCGATTGCCTTCCTTTCATAATGGAAAGAAAACACTTATTTTAAAGAGGGTCGACGATGACTAGGATGGGTCGCCACCGACTATAGGGAAAGTTTCCCCAATGGGCATGATTTTTATTTAAGGTGGAATTTTTGTCTAATTTTAAGGCTTAGGTGAGTGCTTTAAAGCATGAGGTGGGATTAGATGACTTGGGGATGAATCCAAGGTAGTTGGGGCATAAAAATAGATGGGATGAAAGCTAGAAAAGTAAGGTGATTTATATGTAGGATAAAAGCATCCTAATTAGAAAGTTGATTAGGGCCATGAGGATCTAAAATGATTAATTAATTAATATGAATTAATTAATTAATAAGGATTAATGTGGATGGGATGATTGGGCATGTAAAATATTAAATGATTAATTAATTAATATGGCTTGATTAATTAATAAGGACCGAATGGGCATTTAATCAAGCAAGGGGATAAATATGCGCACGTAGGTGAATGAAGGTGTAGATACCAATTTAGGTGTCTACATTTTGCCCCTTTTTGTTGAGTGGTTTGTGGTAGCAAGCCATGAGACAAAAACAAAAAGGGTTGGATGAGGATAAAGGATTGATGGTAAGCTCCCCTCAAACGGGGATCAATGACGCGTCAAAGGAAATCAATGATTTGTTTGAAAAAGGTAGATGAAAAAGGGCAGGTGTGTGAAAAAGGATGGGTAAAATGATTACTAAGGCAAGATGCCCTAGGCAAAAGTATTCACAATAAGGATGAACAACTATGGTGGTGACTCCAATATCATATTGATAGGGATCGGGACAGATGGCACCCTCGACATGATTAGGATGGATAGTACTTAGCATTGGTCACTAAGGCCAAATATCATGAGACATCATGATCCATAGGTTTCTCGGACAATCGACATACCGAGAGCATATCTAGAGGCAAAGGCGTGAGTTGGGCCATTTAGGAGTCTAGTGTGGTATAACCACAGCGAGTAAAAGGAGGCCATGAGGGTGGTGGAGATGTATAAGTATCGTGTGTTGTGCCTACCCTAGGAGATGAGGACTTGAGAGCCTCATATATTCATTTTACATATTTTGATAGTATTTTTTCTTTGAGGGAGCCCCCTAGAGGGCCATGATGTATTGATAAACATTTTGATTATATATGATATATGATTTTTTCATGGATTATCTTGTGTTCATTATGTGATGTGATGGATTTTAATTTGATGTGATGATGATTTTAGATTATATGTTTGTTTTATATTTGATGATGATGGTGAAATAGATGTATGATCAGATGTTTATTTGGATGTGCATGTGTATGGATGATGATATAAATGTGTGATGTGGTAACATGTTTTGTCTTTAAATTTGATTTTGATCATGATGATTAGCATGCATATGGGTAAGATGTGATGGAAACAAATTAAGAATGAATGTGATTAATGATCAATGTAATTTTAGATAAATGTGTTGTAAGATAGATAAATAGCATATAGGTGATTGATATGAAGAAAGATGTACTTGAAAGAGACGCGATAGGATTCAAGAATGATGCCTCAATGAACAATGTGACCTATAGGTGCGAACAACACTATGTTACAATGAGGAAAGGATGCCTCTAATTACATTAGAGGTAAACAAAAATGGATCCAGTAATGCAAAGCACATGCGACCAAAGCAGATGTTAGTAAATAACGAATGATAGTTAGTCATTTCACGATCATAAGGAAGCAATGGATGAGACGATCTCATAAATCTAATGTTGACATGACAAAAGGGGTTTGAGATGAAACTTGTATTGAGGAAAGAGGGTTCTCTAAAAGTGGTGTTCCCTAAACTATGCCCTAGCTTTGGGAAGGGGTAAGAGAAATTTGATCAATGGGGAAGCCTTAAAATGTCGTAAGGAGTAGCCATCCTTCAAGAGGTATGGTCTACCTTTTATAATATATAGATGGCCAGAATAAATGATAGTTGTCCTTTAAGGGATCAATCTATTTTCTTTTGATTTTGATTTTGATTTCATGCTTTTGATTTATTTATTTTTCATGAACAATTTTTATTTATTTTTCATGTCCTTTGAGGGATCAATCTATTTTTTATAACTTTGATTTTGGTTTGAGCATCCATGATTTTTGATTTTGCATGGGGGAGAGTTGGGACTAGTTAAATAGATCACTTAGAGGGGATAAAGATATACAAGAGATACCCCTGAGACCCTTTACATGGATCTAATAGATGAATGAGATAGAGATGGATGTGATGATCGTGGAGTTTCGCCAAAGGGAGAACCCTATCCATAAGGAAAATTCTATGAGCAGAGCCATGATGCCCATATTTAAGGTCACATCTAGGAAGTGACGAAAGACCACATAGTTCCAAATCATCACAATGAGAAATGGAAATGGCTAAGATGGAGGAATGATCCAAGAATAGGACTAAGGGCACATTGGTAAATGTGATAACAATAGAATGGTCACAAGTGCAATGTGTTAAGCGGTTCCACTTCCGGTTTACCATATGGTCCAATCCAATTAGGGGAAAACTTTCTATGTTGGCTCCTTTCTAGAGTAGTGACATTCTAATAAATTTAAGAGATTAACATCACGTTTTGGAAGATGGGACAAGTGAAAATAATAGAATGTGCTACCCATCAAGGAAGCAGAAGGTATACGTCTAAGACGAGTGAATGGTCCCCCTAGAGAGAGACAAATGTGATTACATGATGGATCGAAATGAAGATCAAGATGCGTCAGGACCATATGAGATAAGTTAAATACATATCGTAAAATATGTGCCACGATGGTGAGTTATTAAATGAGAGCCATGGTGCTTCCAAAGGGAGGCATATATATGGCCACAAAATTGGTCTTAGGAGGAAAGGATGAAATGTATGATCAGATGAACTAAGGTGGATGAGATAAGATGATGTCAAATACGAGAGGGACTAGTCTACGAACAAACAAGTCCTAGAAAGAAATCCCCCTAGTGCGGAGGATGAATCGATGAAGACAAGAAGAAGGATGCTAAAAGATCAATAACGGAGGGGAAATCCCTCAAGTCACGCTCACTCTTGATGGCACCAAATTCTTTAACAAGAGGGTGGACAAAGAGTGGAGGCAAAGAAATTCCCGACAAAGGGGAACATCTTGAATTTGTGACAATGTCGCATCAAGTGAATTCGATTCCCTTTGAGCCTTTGTGCCGAGCTCGCCAGATGGTTAGGTATGTAACTCTTGAGGAGATTTGATTCCTCAAAAAACATTTGATCTTTCTTAATCAATTTCGTAGGAAACATAATCATCAACTTCCTCATTACTTGACAAACTCGCTAGGAAATCCATTCTGAAGTGTAAAATCATACTAGGATAGTTCCACTCCATCAAGGGCTAATAAGTTGCTATTCACCGCCACCGCTAACCTTTCCCGCTGATTCTGCTCCTCCCTCTCCCTTCATTCCTCCCCCCCCCCACTACCTCCATTCCCCCCTGCTCAAAAGGAAGATTGGCATTGCCTAGAAGAAAAGGAAGGGTATGAAAACTAAGGTCCCTGCTTCTCAGAGGGTTCTTAGAAGTCACAAAGACCTCGAGCTAGCCGAGAGTCTCTTGCACATCAGCCATCCAGTGGAGGAGCCTAAGGAGGAGGATTTGTTGGTCAGAGTGGGTAGGATGGAAAAGGAAATTCAAGAGCTTAAGAGTGTTATATCATATGAAAAAGCTAAGGGAAAAGGGAAACTACAAAATGATGATGAGGAGGATGTCACTGCTGAAGTTTTCAAGAAGCTACAATCTTTGGATGGCAGACTGGGAAATGCAAAAGGCCGTAATGACTGCATCCTATCTGCCCTTAAAAGTATTTACAATTTCATCGAACAACATGTTCATAGTGTATGCGATTACTGAGGACATTTGGGGCCCCAAGGAGAAAAGAGATATGGCAATTTCTCAGGTGGATTTGAAAGACCCTTCTCAGGCCACAGCCATTGCATTCTTTGTCTCACTTCAAACGATCAAAACCAAGATTGATCGGGCTATCAAGTGATGTAGAGTTGTGATGTTGTTTATAATCGTCGAAGGTTCTTATTGACTCATGGTTATGGTGCTATTTTTTGGTTGAGATATTCAATGATAGATATTTATTGTTTGTTTTTTGGTCTCTTCTCGTTGGTTTTCGAATCATTGACGCCTTGATCCTTTTCTATTACTATGTTGTTTTATCTGGCTGTTGAGCCCTCTGGTGTTGGTTGTTTTGCTCTTTTTTGGTCAAAGCTTTCTTCCACTTTTGGTATCCGGATTTTGGGCACAGATATAGGGTATAGTCCCTTCAAAACTATTTACCCTTAATAAAATAAAAAAAAAAAGGGGGAAAGATGTTCCCCAACAAAATGGATGTGGATAAGATAGTGAATATCAAAGGATATGGATGTTAGGAAGATGGAGTATCAAGGTAAATAGTATCGATGAACAAGGGAGGACCTCTTGTCAGAGGAGTGATGGGAGATGGCCGGGCATACCAAGATGACCCAGAGGCTAAACATATAGAGACGTTGTAAGAGAGACCATATGTACTAGAGATGAAGCAATAGATGGATAAGATGACTCATCAAGGATGTCCTCTCGCTCAATAAGATCGTAGACAATGGTCCGAAGGGCTTATAATGCTCAAGTGTCATGTCTTGGGGTGCAATGATAAACACATATGCGATAGGGATAAAACCATGAGGGCTTCATACAATTCAAGTCAAAGGCTCTAATAGGTGGAAACATGATGGAAAAAGTATGAAGCAGATGTTGGAGGACCTCTGCATATGATTTGATGTGGGCACCTAGGAAAGCCCTTTAGGGTGTGGATGGTGAAGGTAAAGGTGGACTAGGTCGAGGTCTAGGTGGTCTGGAAGAAGAAGCGGTGGTGGATGATTTGGGCTTGGATCAGACGATTAGATAGATGAAGGTGCTCTAGAGGAAGGAGATGGTCCTAGAAGAGAATTAGATATTTTGGATTGTGATGAAGAAGGGGGCCTAAGATAGATGGATGTGGCCCCAAGATGGAGGATGGGGATTTGGTCATGATCGGGGAATGTTGACCTTCTTATGGGGATGCTCAAGGGACCATTGTGGAAGGATGCCAAGGTCTTTAGATTTGGATTTTTGAGGAGTATCCTTGCAAGGATGACAATAATATCTACTGGGGTCTAGTGATGGCGTGGTGGCCGATGGCGTAAGTAGCTTTCAACATGACATATTCTAGGGAGGGTAAAGATTGGTTAGATGTGGGGATTTCTGGTTGTGTGGATGAGATAGGAGGGTTGCCTTTAGCATTACAAGTTGAAGTGCCTTCCAATATTGCTCAAATGACGAAGGCGGTGTGGAGGAAGAGGGAGATAATGGGGATACAGTGACAATGGTTGATGCAATAGGTGTAGGTAGAAGTATGGAAAGAGGGACCAATATTGAATCTATGGAAGGTAGGACAGGTAAGGGTGGAATAGATGTGTATAGAGGAATAAGATCTATTGGAGTAGATGTGGATGGAGATGTAGAATCAACTAAAGTAAATAAGGCATATAGTGTGGGATATGCACAGGTACGGGTGTGGAAATGATGAGAGGCATTTGGATGATGTAGTTAATGATATCTATGTGAGATGGGGAAGATGGTAAATGAGCTAGGATAGGGGTGGAAGAGGTATGAGTGTCAAAAGGCACATGAGTGGATTGGGGAGGAATGATCGGTGTGGAAACATATGTGGATATGGAAGGTGAGGTTAGTGGGGTGGTCATGAGTGATGAGATAGGTGGTAAGGATGTTGGGGTAGATATAATATCAAATGATGTGGGCATTGGCAAGGAGATGTATGTGATAAGGATGTCAATGCAATGATGGGTGTAGATGAGGAGATAAGTGTGGCCAAGGTCGATGCAGATGTAGTGAGAGTATGACTCGATGTGGTTGTAAGAGAAGCAATAAGTAAGGGAGGTAGATAAAGTGATCAGTAGATGTGATAAACGTAGGAATAATATTATAAGGGGTGAAGGGAACAATACTTAGGATGGAAGTAGATGAGGAAATGGGTGAGACTGATGTTGAAAGAGGTGTTTGATGTATAGTATTGACATAAAATGGGTCAAATAGGTGTGATGTAGAAGGTGAAGATGAACTGGTTGGTGGAGGATTAGGAAATGGTTGTCTAAAGATGTCATGTGATGGGGATTGGATTGCTTAGGGGGATGTAGGAGCATGGTGATAAGTGGGATCATAATGAGATGATGGAGATGGGGCAAGAACGGGGAGATCTAATACGGCAGGCTCATTGGAGGTATCCCTCAGTGAGTTAGGAGGAGAGATGTCATAAGATGGGGTAGGATGTGTTGACTGATACCTACGGAGAAGGAAGTCACAAATGGGGTTCTCGTGAGGAATATCCATAAGAGAAGTGGGTATGGTGATGTCGGGTGACACAAGAAGGACACGAGGTAATGAGGTCAAAGATGATGGGGCATAAACAAGAATGATGTACTGAGATGGGGCTAAAGGAGATGAGGAAAAGGTGATGAGATATAAGGCAATGGAGTATAAGGTGATGGAGATAAAGGGGATGATGCATAAGGTAATGAGGGTGAAGCATGGTCCACGGATCGATATGGGTGAGAGATGGGAGGTCTACGGTGAAGATAGTCATAGATAGGGCTAGAGGAAGCCCTAGAAGCAACTGATGGTCTAGATGGGGTCACAGAGGACTGCTGAGAACTACTCGAGGAAAAGTTTGGTTCCATTTTTAAATAGGAAAGAAAGAAAACAATTCATTTTTATGTTCTGATTAAGAAAGTGTGAAGAGGATGGATGGGAGAGGACCTACAGATGGCAAACTATGTTTGGTTTTAGGTATGTTGTGGCTGGGAAATGTCTGAAATGCTCTCCTGTTGGGTGATCAAATCCTAATCAGTGAACCAGGTGAAAGGAATGTTTTTATGTGTTAATTGATTTGTGAGGTTTTAGGTTGTGTGTGATAAGATGTGTGATGATGAATATTGAACCCCTACTTAAACTATATGAGTAAGCAAGATGCAAAAGGAAAGGTTCTTTTTAAGCCCAAAATGAGGTGTGATGTTCGATGAGTACACACACAAGAAGGGAAGGTACTAGGTGAAAAACAAAAATAAGGAAAAGGATAATATCCGGATAATGCTTTTCTAGTTATCTAAATTTTTGAGTGATGAGGGATCCAAGCCACAAACCTAACAAGCAATAAAGAAAGCCTCACACCACGCGAGGTTAGTGTAAAATAGGAAAAGAAAGGGATCACCTAAAGGGTGGTCCCACCGAGCGTGTCAGGAATGTGGTCCAAGTTTCTTGTTCTTAATGTAAATGAATACACTAGCTACTAAAGAAACTAGCAACTCAGAAAATATAGAGGGTTTATCTTACCTTAGATGCTTGATGTTTGATATGGGCGTTGAATTATGAAACGTTGTTGTTGCCAAACCCGTGAATAAGACTGAACAAGATTTGATTAGATAGATATATGTGGGGGTTTCCTAACTAAGCAATTCCAAGAAGTAGTTAGCTTCCTCAAGGATGTCAACCCTCGTTTGTTTAGGTAAGGATGAAATAAAGCAAGTACATGTAGAAACAAAAATAGTATTGAATCTGAAAATGATAGAAATTGATCTAAATCTATTTAGATGACAATAACGCAAATTATGTATTTGCACTGTCTCTGGTCGACAACGACCCATAATGTGTGTAGGCAGGTCGAGACAACGACCCGGGAGGATGGATCTGGAGATGTAGATGAAATATGCAGACCTACAAGGTCTGAGAGTGATCTCACATTGATGAGGACCTATAACTACTATAAGAGGGTGTATAGGAGTGAACCAAAAGCAAAGAAGTAGGATAAATGATAGAAAGAAATATTCGAGATGTGTTTTTGGATAGATAAGACCTCGGTCAACGAAAACCAGGGACGATAGACGGTGAGTGTACCAGAAGAATACAAAGCCGAGGATGAAAGGATGAAAATGGCAACTTGCAAGAAAAAGGAGTTGTGGGAGAAGGTCATTGAGTGCTTCAAGTCGCCATGATCCGTAAGATGTTAGAAGTAAAGTATATATGATAATATGATTAATATAATGTGATAATGATAAGAAGATCTCATGAATGATAATCGTGAGCAATGCAAGAAAGTTGAAGGGATGTCCAAGATGTCCGTGGATGTCTCGTAACTACTCGTGCATGAGGAGGGTCACATGCATCTGGTCATTGGATTGATTGATTGATTTTGATTTCCTTCCTTTCATAATGGAAAGAAAATGACGACCAGTCAGGGTTGCCATTGACTACTGGGGAAATTTTTCCCAATGGGCATGATTTTTTATTTAAGGTGGAATTTTTTGTTTGTGATTATGGCTTAGGCGAGTGCTTTAAAGCATAAGGTGGGATTAAATGACTTGGGGATGAATCTAAGGTAGTTGGGGCATAAAAATAGATGGGATAAAAGCTAGAAAAGTAAGGTGATTTATATGTAGGATAAAAGCATCCTAATTAGAAAGTTGATTAGGGCCATGAGGATCTAAATTATTAATTAATTAATATGAATTAATTAATTAATAAGGATTAATGTGGATGGGATAATTGGGCATGTAAAATATTAAATGATTAATTAATTAATATTGCTTAATTAATTAATAAGGACTGGATGGGCATTTAATTAAACAAGGGGATACATATGCACACACTAAGGTGAATGAAGACATAGATATCAATTTAGGTGTCTATAAAGATATGTATGGGTCACAACCAACATCGTAGATTGAGCGGTGAAACATCTAGTTCTAGAGCTCCCGTAGTTGTATATAATGATAGTGATGATGATGTATGATATATATTGATGTAGTGATGCATGGGGCTTGCCCCCAAGCAATTTTATTTTTGTAACTATTATTTTTGATGATATGTGTGTGTGTGTGTGTGATTTATATTATCGTGTTGTGTTGATGTTTTATTGATATGTGATGTGATGATTGTTGTTCATATGTTGGTCTTGTGATGATTGATTTTCATTATGTGAATGATTATATATATAATATGGATGATGTTGTTGATAGAGCATAGATAGGTAATGCTTAAAATTGGATTGTATTTATGAATAAAGATGGATAATATGTGATAAAGAGTAATGTATATATGTATGAAATGGATAATGTGAGATAACAAAGTGATTTAAATGATCGCAAAAATGTATGTAATCGCATCTAAGCATGATGAAGAGGGGGGAAAGAAAAGTGACACCCCCGGTGTATGTGTAAGAGGATGAGGTTCATTTATATAAGACCCCTCGGCAATCAAGAATGAACCATAGAACAAGAGTGCATCATCGAAATGGTTTAAGATTATATCGCTAGAAAGATAAAATGTGAAGTGCAAAGCGTGAATGATGAAGGAGGTTCTTATTGTAACATATCCCTCAACATTCATGTAAGAAATGTAAGAACATGAGTGTGTCATTAGGTGATGAGAGTGATAATTATCACCTACCAAAGATGAAGAGGTTGACAAGGAGCTGGAAACATGTGAGGTGGTAACACTTGTGAGGTAGATGAGATGATGATGTGGCGATCAACGAGGTGGAGGACACGAAATGAATGATGATCTTATGGGATGGATAAATAATGACCTTAAAAGTGGGTGGAGGAAACAAGTGAACCGGAGTGAAAGCACGCTTATGCAAAATTAGAGAGAGAGACCGCTGCAAGAGAGAGAGAGAGAGAGAGAGAGAGAGAGAGAGAGAGAGAGAGAGAGAGAGAGAGAGAGCCAAAGGCAATGACACCCTTGTCTTCTAATTTTTGTAATTTATCATGAAGGGTGGATAAGTCATTGTCACAATGGGCATTAATGTGGTGAAAATTGCAATAAGGGTGATCACGCTGACAATGCAAGTGATGGGGAGGATGATGGTGGTTAGAGGGGAAATGCATTAAGTGCTTATCAAGTAGAGCACACAAGACATCATGAGGCTTAACAACATGCAAGAAATGCAATGGATCTCAAGTAGGAGATGGGGAAGACTTAGGTGGAGAGTGACATTGTGGCGAGAGATGGAGAACACTTATGCAGTGGAGGGAGGGAACATGCTTGTGAGGTGGAGGAGATGAAGACCTTGGAGGATGCTTAACAAGAGGAAAATAATTAGAAGATGACATAGTAGTAGGAGCATAAGGGGGATCTATAACATGTGCAACAATTAAATCTTGTTCTAGATCAATGAATTTATAGCATAAAAGTGTAAACGATTCACATGTATCATATTTTAATTGTTCTTTTAATGTAGGAATCAAGCCACAAAAAATATAAATTGCTTTTCTAGATCAATAGGCTGAAATACTAACTAATGTATGCAAGAATTAAAGTGTAAAATGTAATCTAGAATAGGTTCTTTCTTTCCCTGATGCAAGCTAGGTAAGCAATCATGTGTAACTCTAGGACCATTGTTAAGCATAAAGCGTCTAAGAAAAACATCTTCCATTTCACAATATGTACTAATAGATCCAAAAGGAAAATGAGTGTACCATTGAAGAGCATCATCAACAAGACTATGATAGAAGGCTTTTAGTAACAATCGATCATTCAATAAGAATCCATAACTAAATGATAATGCTTAAGATGCAAATATGGATTGCTAGTGCCATTGAAACATGAAAATGTAGGCATGATAAAATCCTTAGGAAAAGTTGAATTGTGAATTTTCTTTGGAATAGATTGCCATGAAGAGATTTATTATCAATATAAGCATAGTAGGCTTTGCTTTCAAGAGTGAGAGATTGAACTTGAGATTTCAAATGGCCAATAACATGCATGAGTGATAAAATATCATGTGAAGGAATTATAGAAGATGTGAGAGGCACATTGAGAGGTTGAAGCTTTCCGTTATGAGTGATCATAGGAATGTGAGAAGAAGAAGTGGAAGATGAAGATGCTATGGGCACACTATATGTAGATGCAAAAGAAATAAGAGGAGGTATACTAGGAGGAATATAAGAGGTAATATGAATATCAATTAATGAAGAAGAAGAGGAAAGAGGAGGAGAAGAACATGGAATATCAACATAAATGCTAACAAAGAGAAGAAACCATAAGAGGTGAACTAGTAGGAGTGGTAGAATAATCATGAATGACATTGGACACAACCTTAGAAGTAGAAGAAAGTGGAGTGGAAAATTCACATTCAACAATTTTAAGAGAATTAACATCCTCACTAACATGTTCATGATCGAAGTATAATCAGTATTAGACAAATTTTCACATGCAAGTATTTCATCAAGTGAGTCATCAGCATATATAGAGAAGTAGGAGAACAACTATCATAAGATATATCTTTGTAAGCATTGGAAATATTTTCAGAAGTATAATGAATATGAGATACAAATTTACATTCATCCTAACTAGTATGAGAAACATCATCATGCACATGTACATTTTCATCATTGGAAATAACATGATTTTTATCTACAATAGCACAATCAAGACCAAACATATAATCGATAAGAGCATCATCAAGTGCTATAATAGAAATAGAAGGTGGAGTAACCTTGGTGACTATGGAAGAACAAGGAGTGCATCCAAAAAAATTTTGGTCCAATGAAACAATGCTTAGAGTAGAGTTGCAGAAAACTAGTAGGAACTTTGGGTTTATTAGCAATAAGAAATCTTTGAACATTGTCATCAAATCGAGCATTGTGATAAATATCAAGAAGTTCAGCCTCAACAACATCATCAAGGATAGGATTGACACTATCATGATGCATAACTTGCATAGAGAGGAAGATATTTTTAATCCATTAGGGTTTTGTGGATCCTAGGGAAAGGAGTTATAAGAGAGGGGTTCACTAAATGATTTAATAAAATATGAATATTAAATCTAATTTTAGAGTCACTATAATGATATACAACAAAATACAAATGTTAAGCACTCTAAAGATGCAACCGTATAAACAAATAAGAGAGATAAGGAACTTATTTGATTTTTTAGCTTATCTCAAGTATGTCGAATGAACAACTGATGAACAAAATGGGCAGAGTGTTGGAAATGTTCAATATAAAGTTTGGAACTTGTGGACTGGCTTAAACAAGGGTGCCTAGGTAGGGGCAAGGGCGCATGGGCACCGAGAGACATTCTATAGGTGCATGTGATTGCAGCAGAGAGTCGGAATATGATTTTATTTATGTCGCCAGCCCTTTTTATCCTTCGTTATTGGTCTCCTATATGTCATCGATGATCACCGAATTCATTGGTAACATGTAAAACAAATGATATCTTGCAAAACCCCCAAACTACATCAAATCCTAAAAATAATGATGTAAATGGGGAGTTAGACCGACCTTGATAATCACTCGACAGAGTAAACTTACGGCTGAGTGATGCACTATATCTCAGACTTCATGTAGTTTTATGTGCTTG
The DNA here is from genome assembly GCA_018340775.1 of Taxus wallichiana var. yunnanensis. Lineage (NCBI taxonomy): Eukaryota > Viridiplantae > Streptophyta > Pinopsida > Cupressales > Taxaceae > Taxus > Taxus wallichiana. The sequence goes on along the minus strand of CM031236.1, from coordinate 179,495,508 downwards.
TGTGTGAAATTGTGTCCTTAGGTTTCCCTCACACCGATGACGCCAAGATAATGGGCTATAGCTAGATAGAATGAAAATGTGTGGGATGGAATTCAAAACTTCCCCTTCCTATGCAATGTATGTAGAGTAATAAGCCTAAAAATGTAGTCCCTTTGATAATATGTAGATAAGATAGCCCTTGATAATTGCCCGCCATTATAATGGTATGTATGTTGTGTATATATAGGGATCTCTTGCTTGAATTTCGACACTAGTGACACAACATGCCGACTAAGACCTTGGTATAGAGTAAGAAAATTGAAAAGGCCAACCACAAATGTCAAAAATGTGAACAAGAAAAAGAGGACATGAGCGCACAAAGTGGACAGAGCACTGAGTGCTAGTGTCCAAACTTGGGCACTAGTGTCCTAGGATAACTGATGAAAAATGTGAGAAGAATGATAGACAAGGATCCCTGTGACTAACCGAACTAGGTATAGAAGTGACAGAAGTTATGAAGTGAGAGATAAAGATGATAGAAACAATCAAAGCAAGTGGATGGACTAGGAAGTGTATCACCAGTGAATACTTTTCTTACTTAAGATCCATACATATAACAACATACTTGGTGGTATAGTAAAATAATAATATGTGCATGATTTTGTGTCTACATAAGGTACAAATCTACTAACATTTTGTTGTATAAATTTAATGCACACAATTTACAACCCTAACAACATTTTTTTTGTTAGGGTTGTATTCAGTTGTCATGTTTTGTTATGCATTTGGCATGTTTACAGGGCTTGGCTAAAGAATATTTACATGTTTGTTTTTATTCATTTTGTGATACAATATTTACAGGCTTGGGTTGGTTTTTGTTTTTCTGCATTACTTATTGTCTACAAAAATTTTATTTACAGATATATGAAGAAGGAGGTGGGGACGGTTATGTTTCAAAGACTAGGTGACATCATGTGCGCCATCAGTGAAAATGAGCACATGACATTTTTCCTCATTGATGAATTCATGGAGGAGTTCAAGGAGGAGACAATGTTTATGGAGTTGTTGGTCATCAAACTTGCACCCACATCTCAAATCTAGAAGGATCGAGTCATTTGAGACAAAAATGGAAACCGTCTCCAAGTCAGGGGCCTTGAGCGCTTGAAAACGGATCTCCGAAGAAGGCCGGTTCCTCTATCTATTTCTATTGCTACTACTACTCCTAGTGCTGAAAGGAAAATCTAATCAACAATGCCAAAGGACCAATGATGGAAGGTTAACATGAAAGGAAACTACACTAAAAGGTGATAGTACATTTAAAAAGAGGGATGAACACTATTTGTTTTGAGTGAAAATGAAGGGAAATGTGTGAAAGAAGGTTAGGCACATGTAGCACAACTAAAACATATTTACCATATCAATTTCATGGAGCATAACTAGAAAGGGGACTAGTCGCAAGGCACGTTCAAATTACACAACAAGCACACAATGTAAAAGAAAGGCAAGAAGAAAGAATACAAACATGCTTAGGATAAAGAATAGTCACAAAATGATGCTTCCATTACTTCTAAAAATGCACATAACTATTACAATGGCGAAAGAGGTCGGTATCCACATGCACGAGCCAGATCTAGAGGTATGCGACTCAGAATACATAAAATATGAAGTCCTTAGCAAAATGCGTAAGGATCTAAAATGTCCAACATAAAAATGAGCCCAACTCTTACATTTATAAATGAATCCATGGAAGAAGAAGAGAATAAGGAGGGAAAATCCAAATTTGAAACACAACCACCAACAAGAATCATCCAATGCCTACAAATCCACTTACAAATCTATCAAATACGTTTCCCCAAGTCTATTTGGCATGTTGGAGAAGGAAAGAGGGCATATCATATCAAATTATGTGGTTGGAGTAATCAGATCTACTCATTAATGTCCAAAATGATGTTTTCCCATTTCTCACCTACCAGATCTACCAAGAATTTGAATTTAAAAGTCTAGCATTATAGCCTATGTTAGAAACTTTCGATTTAGACTAGGCACGTGCCGATCGTAGATCTATAGCAAAAAAATATGGTTATCGAAGTTTGTCGTGGTTTTTAGAGCACACATAAGACACGTGGTGTGCACCGATTGGCTAAAAGGATGACCAACTATGCAAATGTTCTTGTCGTTTCTACCATGTGTCACTCATTGATTTGTTGCAAGGATTTAGTGACCTATTGGTGTGCTTTGATAAGTTGCTTGTGGCACACTCAATTGTGTCAGAAAATGATGTGGCACGGAAAGGTGCATAGGAGGGTGCAAAGGTATGCGTGCGGAAGAATGAGGTGCGAGACGAAGGCAAAAGGAAGGTGCATGCATCATGCGAGGAGGAAATGAGGTAAATTGATGATCGGAGAATGTGTGGTCAAGGCACAATTATTACAAGGTAATGTGCAGGGCGCACGAGAGGGCCAAGGACTTAGATGATCAAGCAAGTGTAAGGCACGTGCGCAATATGAATAAATTGTTAGGAAGAAGGAAATACACGTAAGATGTTGAAATGTAAGAGTGGAACAAAAGAGGAAATGGAAAAGGGGAGAAGGGGAAGCGCACAAGGGCACGTGAGGAAACAATGAACAACCGAATGTACCAAGAAGACAACTAGGTGCGCGCCTCTGAAGATCTCTCGAGCCGCAATATGTATGTAAGTTGTTCAAATAACTAGAAGAGTTATTTGGTAACAGAGTATTTCGTAAAGACATGGTCAGTAAGAGGGATGTACTTGGTAAGTGTTAACTACTTATGATTCTATTTGTAGCTATGTATAGTTAACAATTTTTTGGTTGTTTCTAATGGTTTTATTATTTCTACGTGTAGCTATGTGGTAACATTTTTTCCAAAACTTCATCCATGCCAATCAGATACAAATGCATCCATAGAATCGTATCATTGTTTCTTGAAGACCCAATACTTGTGTGATCAAGAAAAAATGCACAAGGAGAATGGATTGGTTGTTGTACATGTTGGTGTTTCAAGTTGAACCACATTATAAAAATAAGAGGAAGTTACAAGTATCGGCTTCTTGAAAATTATAAGAAGGAGAAGGAAATTTTTTCCACCACTGAGAGGGCCAGAACAATACCTAATAGTGACTATTGCAAAACCATACCATTCATGGGTCTTACATGGTTAGAAGTCAAACATCTAGGGACCGATGGTATTTGGTTCGGAGATTTGGCCTAGATTTTCATGTTTGTGACTGTCCTTGGGATACCCAAGGAAACACCTACAAACATGTTTTGAAGGTGTTGCAACTTGAGAGGACACACGAGGGTAGTCCATCTACAAGGGATCCAAATTTCAGTGGTGAGGGTGTATTTTTTCATTTCATTATTTCAACTATGTTGTATCATTGTTATCCTAAAAACAATTCATTGTACATTAATAAAAGTATTGTTGTCATTGTAGGTGACCCTGATGTTCATGTTGTAGAAGTAGTTGAATGCAATGCACCTGAAGAAGTTGCATCAGAGAAACCCCACATTGTCATTGATAATACATATTTTATTATTACTAAATAGTGTTTGTTATGTCAACTATTTTGTAATTACTAATACAATTTTCTTTTTTGTGACAGTTGAGGGTGATGATAGAATACAATCAGAAACACAATACCTCAACCCTAAGCAACATGATAGAAACCATGGGCATGCATTACAAGTGCTCAACCAATCAAAGAGTTTTGAAAGCATTGTTGGATGTGGTGCCAAACACTGATGAAAATATTTTTCTTTTGGAGATTGTGTGCAGCAATTTGAGAATATTTTACATGACTCTAGTTTGTTTCATTTGAGTTCATTCCATATTGTAGTAGAAACAACACTTCTACCACCTGTTTGTGGCCATGGTTCAGTGCAAGTAGGAAACCTCAAAAGAGGAAGCAAAAGGAGGTCATGGTGGAGGATTTAAACAATGATGCTCATGACTATGAGGAGTACACATTGCTTGACATAACTCATGGAAGAAAAATACTCAAGAAACACAAAACGGTCTCAGTACATAAATCGAGATAGTTGTGAAGCTATAACAGAGTTTGGGTGAGTATCAATTGTTATGTGATTATAGGATGTATTCATTCAACTTCAAAACACTTAATTTTGTGTTTCATGAATCACAGGACAACCCCCTCGATCAAATTCAAGTTCCATGTCGTCGGATTTTCTTTTGGAACATTGAATGCATCTTGAAGGTATTTTTGTCTTTATGACCAATAATGCTTAATGTTTTTTTCTATTGTGTTTATGTGGTTTACACAATTTGGTTTTAGTGTGATTATGAAAAATAATGCTTCATGGTGTTTTTGGTATGTTATGTGGTATACACAGTCTAGTTTTATTATGTGTATGAAAAATAATGTAATGTTGTTTTTAAATAATTATGTTTTAATGTTTTTTTATCATGTTTATGACAAATAATGTTTAATGTTGTTTTCTTGTGTTTTGTGTTTTACACAGGCTGGTATTTTTGTATATTATGTGGTATTTTTGATCTTGTATCTGATAATGGTGGTATCTGGTTTTTTATAGCTTATACGATGGAGGGGTGTGTAAAAGTCTTAAAGCTTTGAATAACCCTGTTGCAGGGGCATCTCATACATTGTTGTCAATTTATTAAATCTATGCTTTATTTGGTCCTACATAATCAAAATTTTGATCTTCATATCAAAATTTGTAACATCATTACGTGTTAACCCCATTGTATAGAGGAAATTTTATCTCTGAATTTTATGGCTATGACTCTCAAAGTTATGAGTATATGTCTACACATTCAGCCATGCCATTTATGCTTCACAAAACGAGCTCATAAGTTTGTCCATAAAATTCCATGTTTAATCTGGTATTAGTCTATTATGTAAGCATAAACATGATCGAGCATAAATTTGGGGTGTTTAAGTGAAAATTAGGATGTTAGGGTGTAAGCATAAACAACCTCTTATCCACCAACTATCAACTTCTCTTTCTCATGAGGCTCCAAGAAAATTCCATCAAGGTCTATGGATTGAAGTCATGATCCATAGACCTCCTCCTAATACAATCTCAAGCACCATGACCCCAAAGTTATAGACATCCATCTTTACATTAGGTTGCATGACATGGAGGCTTTCAGGGGGAAACTGATATTCAAGCTTCAATTCCAATATCCAAGCCTAGCCCTGAATGTAATGTCAAGTAACACATTGTTGATCTTGATATTTTTGCACCAAATTCTTCTCTCATCCACTCATGTGAAGAAGCATATTACCTTGACAACATCCTTTTCCACCTTGTATTTTCTTGGCCATGGTAGAACCCCTCTGGGAAAACACCACTTATCAAAACTACCATTCTACATATACTCATAAACCACCACAAGCTCATGCTTTTCATTACACCATCCCTTCAGGGGCACTAGATTGGGGTGCTTCACTCTACTAATTCCTTCTACATGTCTGACTTGACCCTCAAAACCACCTTGTATTGACAGTGCAGACCAAATAGTCTTAAAACACTAGTTTTTCAATAAATGGCCTTTCTTCTTCAAATGTGGAAAATAAGTTTGAGAGAGGAAGATACAAAGGAAGTGGTATGATAGATCAATGTGAAATTTTAGGAAGAAGTGATCAAATTAGCCAATGAGACTACCATGCATAGGGAATTGACAAAATGACAGGACAAGATAAGTATTTTAGAATTGTTGTACATGAATGAGTTTCTTAAATTCATGGCAATATTATCTAAATGTGATTCTCATAAGTTGATATTACTTCACTATGAAAGGAAGGTTTAAAAGAAGTTGGAAAAAATATGTGTTTAAGCCTATGAGGATAGTCATCTCTAGAAATTAAAGGTTTTGGGTTAATATAAAGGAATTTCATGTTTTAGCTAGTTGAAATATGGAAATGGGGGTCTGTAGATGCATCCTTAACCTTGGTTAAATCTCCAAGAATCAACAAGTGTTATAAACCAAAAATAAACATTCTCGGGTGATACCCTATGTAGGGTTTTGAGGGAGTAGAAAATTGTGAGGATCTCAAAAGTTAACCATTGAAAAAGACTCAAATCTTGTAGAGTGTTGCATATTGATGGGGCAGAGATGATCATGCAATATCAAGGTGAATGAAAGAGTTTAGAGGGCCAAAGAGTAAGAACTCAATCAACCGACTAGTAATGCCCAATAATCCTCACTAGAAAAGTACCATTAAAAGGAGATTAACATCTAGAAGTTTGTAGGTGAGAGTTGGAAACATTAAATTTCTTTGCAAAAAATTAAATTATATATACATGTTTCTCTTATGTAAATAAGCATTCAGAAATAGAAATCATATCATGCATGAAAAAGAGATATGCCTATGGTAATGTGACAAGCATCTATGTAGTAGGTGAAATTAAATGGCCCATACCAGTCACAAACGTATTCTCTAGCCATATTTTTAAGGCACTTACAAATATTGTGACACAAAAACCCCTACATTAAAATTTGAGTCATTACCAATGGGTTTGGCATGGATGGTATCACAGTTATTCATTAAGCCTTGGACATAAGTTTATACATGGTAAATGTATAACTTAATGCAAAGTACATGGTTTTTATTTGGTAAGGGTGGCATAAGAAGAAGTGCAAGTTTAATGGAAAATCCAGCTAGAGGTGATGAAAGAGGCAGTGCCTTCTCATGCCTAGTTTGGTGTTTACTTATTATAGCATTGGTAAGGGAGCTCAAAGGAATCCAAGAGAATCGTCATGGGGGGTGGAGCTATAGGTGAGCCATTTCCAGATATGGAGTAGCAAGGGTCATAAGTGAAACCGACCATCGAAGTGGGTCTCTTATTGGGATGGTCATAAATCTTTCAATACTAATGTTGTTACAGGGTGTCACAATGCCTAGCTCATGGATCAAATGTCTCAAGGTTTGTCTAGACTTGCATTGTAAGCTGACATGTTATATAACATTATCTTGTGTTGTGGTTCTAGATTTGGAAGATCAATCCTAAGAAAAACAATGGTTCCTTTAAAGAACTTACATATTGTTTTCAAATAATGGATATTCTCACACACCCAATCTTGTATCTTGGTGACTTTTGTTCATGTTCATTCATTGTCTTCTCTAAGAATTCATTTTCATAAAGTTCACTTTTCTTACATTCTACATAGGTCTTTGATTCAAACATGTATGTATAGAGTCATAGACATTTTAGGTTCAAATCTAACTATCAAACTAATTTCATTTATTTCACTTGGGACAATATTAATTGGTACTCAACATTGTGGTCTTCATTCCATATTAGTAAGGGCATAATATCATATATAGAGCCTCAAGTATTAGTTGAAAGCTCCAAAGTTCGAAGGTAACTAGCACTCGACATTGTGGTCTTCATCCCATATTAGTAAGGGCATAAAATCAGATATAACACCTTAAGTATTAGTAGAAAGCTCCAAAGTTCAAAGGTATGACTATGAATATCACAGAGATACCAGTACCAGTGCAGATATATGCACAAATGGAAAAATAAGGTTTCAAATTTCAAGTTCTACCACAAATCACTAAATACAAAAATGTTACTCTATGATTGAAGAGTTACTTTATAATTGAAGAGATTTGATGAAAAATTATGCTCTTCCTAAAGTGGAAGATATTTCCTCAAGCTACTCTATGTTGGCTACATGTTGACAGACACGGGTTTCAGATCTCAAGTTCTCAATTAGTGTAAAAACAATTACAAAATCTCTTCCTATATTACAATTTACTCTCCTTTCAACGAAATTTGTTTCAAATCAATATAAACATATCTAGATCACAAAGTCCATTTTCCTTTGAGTGATAAACCAAGTGGTAAGGCACAACTATCTCACTGAATTAAACAAAGGAGGCACAAAGTCCATTTTACTTTTGTTTATAGTATTTTGGGTTGAAATCCAAGATGTTGGCTTGTTAAGAAAGTGAATAATTTGTTATAACTTTACATTGGTTGTTGATTGAATCACTAATAAGACGTCATATAAAACTTCTTGAAGTAGACTCCAATTAACTCCTACAAGTCCACATAAGACAAAAGTCACTAATTCTTAAAGCAAAGATGTCAAACTCACAATTCTTGATGAAAAGGACACTATCACCATGCAAAAATAGAGTTCCATTCTTTTTGTTGTACTTTCTTACAATGTTTCATTCTTCTCCTTAACTTCCTTCCCCCATTCAAGCTTTAATAAGCATATTGGATTTTAATAAACAATCTGGAGTATAATAAATTTACTCCAAACCTTATCTTTTCAATGCAGTTATCATTACTTTATGAACTTGTTATAATTATAGCATTGCTTTATTACCGACAAAGAGGGCATTTAAAATTGTAATCTTCCTTACTTGGCTAAGAGAATATTTTTCTATTGATCACTTCCAACAAACCAAAGATACATGCAATACTAGTAAGATACGATGTGAATTTATTGTTTATGATATTTTTGCTTCAACACAATTATTTCTCTTCCATTGAATCCCTCCTACTTGACCACCATGTGGTACAGACTGGGGAAGTCTACAAAAGAGAACTATCGTGAGAGAATTCACAAACATAGAAAACCCTATGGCTAAAATGACAAGAAGGAATAGGATGGCTACATATAATGTTACATAGTTCAACCAACTACGAACCTCTTGGTTCTTTGATTTAATGCACAAGGCAATAGAATCACATCAACATCTAGGATACATACACTGAAAAAGAGCTATGTAGGATATTTGGTAGAAAAGGTGCTTTTGAAAAATGAGATCTAATGAGAAGAAATTTGAGGGAGAGCTAAATGGGCCAATGGAAAAGCAAATAGTTAAATGATATCCTCGCTTCACATCTTCACATCTAAACAAAATTAGACCATCTAAACAAAAATTGACTTTCACGGTAACCAAATAAAATGAGGTTGCATTTTCAAACAAAGATACCCAGCTAATTGATATTATGAATGTTGACTCTCATGGTAACAATAATAGAAATGTTGAGGCAATCTTGGGCCAAAAAATCTAACAATCTCTAGAAATGCTTATGGAAAGAGACCCAAGATTATATTGAGTTCAATAATGGTAAAACTAAATGACAAAATGAAAGGAATTTTAAAGAAATTAATGCAAAGATGAAGCAATATTTCTTTAATAACAACATTCTCATAAATATGTTATCGTTGAGTTGGTTTCAAATATCTCCTATAATAGTGGAGAGAATGAATGTATAAATTACCGAATGAGTTGAACATTAAGGAGTTTATTGTGAGTAGTATAAATTGCCAATTTCTTGGTTACTTGTATGCATGTTGGGTATCACAGGTGAAGTCTTAAAATATATTCTTATCTCAGGTGACACACCCTCACACTTAACATTGCACAACTCCAACATTTCCATTTCAGTCATCATTCAGTTGCAATTTCTTTGGAACTTGTGTTCACAATATTTGATCATTGGAAAGAATGAAACACTATAAAAATCATGAAAGTGAGATCCAATTTTATCATTGGAAAGAATGAATTACTCCTTTAAATAAAGACATGAAAGGTATCAAGTGGAATGGAAACATAAATACAATCCATGTTCAAAATGAAATAATGTTATTTATTCTTATATTAAAATTAGTAGCATTAATGTAAATATACCATGTTCTAATGTAGATACTAATATAGACAATACAAACTATTACTTCAAACAATATGTTACAATTAGATAAAAATGGTTTTACAAACATGTGTCAATGACATATTTTTAATCAGTCTTCTCATTACATTCATTGGGAAAACCCATTGTGCTTTTGTAGCACTTGTTTCTAGTGTTTATGTTCCCGCTCATGAATGGTCATCATCTCTTGTACCTTTTCCATGGCAATTTCGACATTCGCATCCTTATCACACTCATTGTTTCCATGGTTTTCTATGCCATCTATAGATGACATATTTCCAACTCCATATTGACCTTGACTCACACAGTTCCATGAGCTTCATCCTAACAATTTTTTTCTTCTCATAGTTCATTCTCTTTTTCAAAAATGTAATTTTCTCTTCCAAAACCTTCACATGTTTTTTTCCACTTGCCTCATGTCCTCATACCCTTCAGCAAGGATGAAAAATATGGGGCGTGTGAATATGTGTGAAAACATTTTGTTGCGGTCTTTACATTAAAAATCAAAGTAAACTCTTGTCATTGGATTTGTATTTACCTCCAAAGATAATAGAATTCAAGTCATCCCTTCTCCTTTTAGATGGACCCAAGTCACTTTCAAATGTGTCAAAATTCTTTGGTGGATCAACGAGAATGGAAGAGATCTTCAAATTACCATGCAATTTAGTACGTACCATCATAAATGTGGATGATATGAATCTAGAAATGTGATAGAGACACAATGTTATTGCTCAATAAAACATTCAATAGTCAAAAATAACACATGAATGGTATTCTTAAATGAGAAGGAGCTACGACATTGATCCACAAAAATATTTGTAATTGACAATAAACTATAAATATTTGATCATAGATTGATCATTGCATTGTCAACATACAAAATATTTACCATTGCATTGTCAACATACAAAATATTTACCTCACTGCAAACGATCCAGTCCAAAATTGAAAGAGCATCCAAGAAATAGACTCACTTGGGCTGGTGGGATTCATTGAAGATGTTGTTCTTTTGTGATCTTTTTGTTGTGACTTTGTTGCTTTTTTGCGGTTTTTTGTTATGCATCAGTGTCCTTTTTTTTGCTTCTAGTTGTAACTAACTCTTGGTTACTTTTGGAAATATTGTTCTATCTGGATTTTGATCCTTTTTTGTTGAATCTTCATAGTTATATCAGGCTAGTGAGCCCTTTTTGTAACATGGTATAGTCCCTTTAAAACTATTTACCAATAATAAAAAAACATACAAATATTTAGAGAAAGTCTATAGATTGATCATTGCATTGTGAACATACAAAAGATGTAGAATAATGACTTGACTTATTAATATGCAATGAAATTTACATAAAGAAAACAAAAACTAAGTTCAATTAAACTATAATCTTGTCCATCATTAAATTGACAAAAACTAAGTTCAATTAAACTATAATTTTGTCCATCATTAAATTGACATATTAGAGGGATTTATACTCTCATCATTATACTATAAGGTTGTCCATTAATTCACGAATTTTTGAAACAATTCCCAAAACCTTCAAATAAGACAGATAAAAATAAATTTCAAATGCATAACAAGATTGAAATAAGGAATCTAATCAATAAAGGTTGCATGACAATTTTGTAAATGTTTTTCATGGCCAAGACCACCTTCTCAACAATATATTTAGGTAATCAATCGAGTTTGACTACTAGAATGCATAGGAGAGGATTGTAAAGTCTCAACCAAGTGTGAAACTTTGTAATAATAATAACCAAGAAAAGAAGAGCTTTAGGTTAGTGCACATGTCTCCTAGTTGGAAATATAAAGAGGTGTGACAACATGTGGACACAATCTAAATGACCAACATAAAAAAGGATGTGGAAGATGGAATAAACTATATAAATCATGTGAAAAGAATTTAAAATCTCAAAAAAGAGTCAAAACTTGCTTTAAAATCCATGTATGTGAAGATCTTGGAGACTCGGCAAAGCATTGGATAGATACCAAGCCACTGAGGAGACAACTATTTTCTTAGTTTAGAGACCATGCACATGATGAAAAAGGAATAATCCTATAGTAGTAGTTTGAAACCATGAAGATGAAATAATGATTTTGAAACAATTCCCAAAACCTTTATTGATTTGATTCCTTATTTCAATCTTGATATATATTATACTATAAGGTTGTCCATTAATTCACGAATGGTGCACGTTCAAGCTTGGTGTGCTTTAAAACCTTCTCCCCACGTCCATTTTTCTTCAATAAAAGATCCTGAAAGGACTTCAAAATCATTGAAACTGCAACATAGATCTGATAGATTTGTAAACACAATGAGTTGTCACTTGTTCACCAAGCCTTAGACAAGCTTCAAGGATTTTTTTCTAATGATATCAACACTTTGCCAATAGATCTACATACAAAATGCACATTGAGAAATATTATTAAAATAATAGATTTCATTAGCTACTCAGATTTTGTGTGAGGATGACTGATTGGAAATTGAGGCAAAATGACACCAAACAGAAATAACAAGCCTTGCACTTGATTTACAAATTTGATAGTTGATAGTATGGCATAGAGATGGAGGATATACGGCTATAGAATTTGTAAATCAAATTCTGAGTAATCATGAAAGACCACTCTCCCGTAGTCTACAAGGCTAAAAGTAACAAAGATTTACACTAAAATCGGAGCTCCCATAGCTTCCTAGGTAGACATTGGCATCATGTTGATGATGCTTCCAATATCAAAGACCACATCCCTTATTTTATATCTTACTAGAAGTATATTCAATTTCACATCCACATCACATGGCTTCTTAGTCTTCATATACCAAAAGGATTCTTTAACTCTTGATTATACTTGTTGTGATTTCTAACAAAGTCCCGAATAAGTTAGAGATGTTTTGCGATATTCCTCATCAGCAAAACATTTACTAATTTTAGAACTCCTATAATGCAAAAACCACTCCTTGATTTAAATTTTTCATCATTTGGCCATATATGTGTTTATGCTTCCCCATATTCTATCCTTTGTATAGACACCTATATTCCGATTTTGTAATCTTATTTCCAAATGCACACAAATCACTCTAATTATTACCTATTCCATTATAACTAACTAACACTTTCCCTCTATTTTGTTTAATTAACACTACTTTGGTAATTATCCACACTTTTCCACATCGAGGATGCCAATCGACGTCAAATTATAAGTCAGATCCTCTTCCGAATGCAGACAATTAGCGTTATTAGCTAATTAAGCCTATTTTTCCCTTGATTTGGTCAATATACCCTAGTATTGACTCAAACCCCTCTTCCAACCACTCAAAATCACCCCACTTTCCTCCACAACATCTCAACAAGATTCAAAAGCTTATCCTAGCCTCCTAGTTGACCCTAAGCGGTTGATTAAGGCTCCTCACATCTTAATCACTTGATAATTCACTAATTGTGATTAGCAAGGCCTAATCATGATTAGAAATTCTAATCTAATTTGGGGCTTTTAGTCCCACATGCACCAAAATACAAGTTTTTCCCAAAAGGAAAACTATAAAAAGAGTTCACCTCTTACCTTAATACTTTACACCATGCTTTGATTTGCATCTCATATAATAAATATGATATATAACCAAGTTCAATCCTTGCCTAAAGCCTTCAACAAGGTTAGTAGATGAATATCTAAAGTGACTTAATAAGTCATTTGGAGAGTTCATTTCACCATTGTTTGGAGTAGAAACCATACCAATTTTATTTCCCTCTTAGGTCTATTTAGGCCCATGTTAGGTAATTGGGCATATTAGTAGGCATGTTTAGTTAGATTTTACATTGTTTTCATACTAATTAAGCATTCTTTTAAGCTTTTATCTTAATGTTATATTCCTAGACTTAGATCCCTAGCTAATTAGGTGGAAATGGTGTTAGCCTTCCTTGTTTAGCTTTGTTATTTGCTTTGTAGAGTTTGGGGTGCTTTCATTTGGCATGCCCGGTGGGACAATACCCCATTGCATTCAATTTTAAAGCTTTTTAACTTAGTTTCAAAGTTTTTCATTTCAAGTTTTTATATTAGTTTCAAGTTTCCTAGATTAATTTCAAGTTTTCTAGTTTAATTTCAAGCTTTCTAGAGTACTTTCAAGCTTTTTAGATTAGTTTCTCAAGATTTTTAGATTAATTTCAAATTTTCAAAGTTTTGTAGATTAATTTTTCAAGCTAGGTAGTTGTTTCAACTAGATTAGTGGTAGAAGTTGTGTTTTCATGTTCTTTACAAGATATAAGGAGGTGAAGCCCTGTCAAAATTGACCCAAAATCCCAAATATTTGACCTTTTTTCAAGAAATATTCTCAAAACCCATATTTTTGACCACCTATAGGAAAAAGGCACTGTGCATCCAGAGGGGAACCTCATCATCACTATGAGTGCCTCGTGCATCACTTTGAGCACCCTTACAACACTAATTTTTTTGGTCCTGAGTGAAAAATGTGTCTGTGCATGCAGACAGGCGCATGTGCCTCACTAGAAGTGCCCATGCATTACATCGATTGTGTAAAAGTGATAGAAGAGTGCATGTGCATCACTATGAATGTTTGTGCATCAATGTGAGTGCATGTGCATGAATGTGAGAATTTGTGCATCTAGAGGGGTGCCCATGCATCAAGGTAAATTTTTCACAAATTTCAAAATTTCAATTTTGGTGTTTTTAGGATTGTGGTCATTTCTTAAGGGTTTTTAGTTTTTTTCAATTTATTAATTTTAGAGCAATATTCCTAACAAAATTGGCTTAGGGTTTGATATATGATATGTTTTCATACTTTTTTTTGATTTTGGAATATGGTTGTGTATGCTCTTCTCACACCTAGTGTGATCTTGAGAACCAAAAACACCCTAAACCACTTTTTGCTTCTTGAGAGTAAGTAGGAACAATCATCCTTCATTTTTTAAGGGAACAAACTTGCATGTTTTGACATATACTTGATCTTTTAGTTTAAAGATATTTTTCATTTGATAAACAATCAAGACTAAAATTTGTGTATGCTCTTCCCTTACAACTAGTGTGATCTTGGGAATCAAAAGTAATTTTAGTCTTTCATTAAGAAGCACTTGGATTAATTGAGAATAAACCTTGTTTTTTACAAAGTTTGATGGTAGTTAGTTGATTTACAAGTATTTTTCATTGCTATTTCCCTATGATATTGTGAATCTTTTTAGAACTACTAACCATTTTTGTGAAGGACCTAATGCTAGTCAAAGAACGAAGGATTTAAACAATTTTTCTAACTACACGTGTGATTATAGGTTGCCAAAAGGAGTGCGACAAAACCCACATTAAGTCTAAAAGATAAAAAATACACCACAATCATCACATTATATTTGTAGGTTTTGGTTAAGAGCTACGGCTTGTCTGATTAACTAGACATAACCCCTTTGGCATAAGCCTTAAGCTACAACAATAGGGGTGGTCCTAGGAACCCTAAAGTAGTTCACGCAAGAGGGAACCTTGTGAACGAAATAAGAAAGTGTTCCACATTACCGACTTGAATAGTATGCCTTGGTGAGATTAGAGTCAAAGTTACTTCCATTGCGACCCCAGTGAAAGTATAACTGAACACACTTTGGTGCTCATTATATTGAAGGGGGTAAAGTAAAGCTGAGATACTCCTTGGGAAACCTTGGTAAATCAAGCTCACAGAAGTAAACTTGTGACACATAGAGAGAGATCCACCTAGGAAGCTTTCTAGCTTGGAGCCATTGTTTTTATCTTAGTTGTTATACTTGAGAGCTCTAACAAAGTGACAACTTTGTTAGATTCAAAATCTTGTTTTTTGAACAAGGGAAATAATCTCTTAAATTTTAAACCGCATGATATTTCATCACAAAATCTACTTAGTGTCATTTAGTCCTATTTTTTCACTTGTCTTAAGACAAGGCGAAGTCTATGCCAAAATAACACCAATTTTATTTCAACACCACTTGGTCTACACCCTTATTTTCTTGTTGTCCATTTTTGGACAAAAGGAAACAACATATACCAAATACCGCTAGATATCATGTATCCACCACTTTTGTATTCTACTTGTGTGACTAGGTTGTAATGCCAAAGCGCAAGTGTTGAAAGTGTGCATGGTACATACTCACAAACTAGTAGGCCCCCTTGTCTCAAAGACCCATATTTGAGACTTATTCTCTTTGTAGTTATGTGATTTCATCCTTGTCTTCTTTTGAGTTGTTATGCTTCCTCAGTATTATAACCATACAATTGATATATTTATGTCTTGTTTCCATTGTGAAATTGGGCCTAAATCTCTATATTGTATTGTTACATTGCTCACACGCTAGAAATTTTTTTATTATTGGTAAATAGTTTTTCTATACCCTCTTGTATACAAAAAGGGGGCCTAGAAGCCGGAATAGGAGTGAAAAACATAACAAGAAGGATCAAGATCCGATAAGACGTAAAACCAAACAGTGTAACCAAAGAGCGCTTATCCCAAAAAAATACCAACCAGGTTTGAAAACTAAAAAAAGAGCAAAAAAAATAAGAACAAAATAAAGAATAACCACAAATGAAACCAGCAAGAACAGCGCAGATCCACAATTATTTCTTGGCGGCTTTGGCAATTTTGGATTTGATATTCTAGCCAGAGGTGAACATAGCCAATGTCGTCATATGAGCAGGGTCGAAGAGTATCTAGTTGTTGGATGGTTTGTTTTCTTTCTTTTTCTGTTCCCCAAAGAGTAGTTTGGTATCCGAGATTAGAAACACAAATAATGTGTCTGCTTTCAATAAACTCCTCAATTGCATTAAAAATAGCCATATTATAATCATGGTGAGTCTTGGTTTTGCCAAGTCTGATTGTCTAGGGAGTAAATTTTTTTGTAGATATCTTCCATCTGATTGTTGTCAATATCAGCCTCCTCCTCCTTCATTCTCTTACCTTTTTGCTTAGACAATTGTTTTACTTCCTCTTTCAGCAGCAACATGTCAGTTTCTAATGCTTCCAGCCTTTTAATGGAGCTCTCAGCGTGTGTCTCCTGAGAACCCGTACTACTAATGTGTAGGAGATTATGGGCAACCTCCAAGTCCTGAGGCACATTCCCCGAAACAGGGGTTTCCAGGTTCAGCCTTTTAGATGATCTAGTTCTAGGCCTGTTCGAGGTGGAGGTGAAAGGGGTGGGGGCAGAGGTGGGGGGGATGACAGGGGGAGCCGAGAAGGAAGGTAGAGGGGAAGCAGCCAGGTGGAGGGTATAGAGGGAGTGGTATCCACGGTGGTGGTGGGGAAAGAAGGAACAAAGATGGGGGAGACAGGGAAGCTGAGAAGCTTGAGAAGGCACAACTTATGTAGCAAGAAAATGAGCCCTTGATGCAACAGGACCGCTCGAGCATGCTTTTGAAACTCCAAGATGGAGCGCTCAAGAGAGTTAAGTAAATAATGAGGGAAACATACCATGTAGTTCCTGCGGAAGTGGTTGAGAAACACGAGATGCTTTAAGGGCACTGTGACAAATCTCCCCTCAAGAGAAATGTATCTCACCATCATACGGGTGACCTCGTCGAAAGGCGGAGGGATAGAGTTGACTTGCAGACCCACCATGACAAAAACTAGTTTCTCATTTCCCTCCACAAATTTCCTCTCCTCACCGACCTGTCCATTCTTTTATTGAAAAATCGGTACCCATCCATTCCCAGGCCAGTAGCTTCGGCGATTAACTCTTCATTGATCAAAACTTTCTGTCCTCCATACTGACTTTACATCTTTCCAGTCCTTCATTGAATGGAGATGTTTTGGTCGTGACCCTGTATCTTTTCAATGAAATTATTTTTATACTTATTCTATATACCACCGTAACACACTTAGCAAATTATTGTTATACTTAGATGTAGTTTTACATCCTAGCTTTGTCTCGATTTTTGTGAGTGTTGAGGATACATTTTTAAGCATCGTGATAACATCATTTTGACACTAAAAATCTTGATTTTCTGAAATCTTTTAAAGACGTGTCCAAATAGTGTTGTTACGCTGCTCACATTGCTATCATCCATTATACAACACTTAGACTTTGTTAGTATTTAGAAACTAGTTTTTAGTATACCTTGTTAGAAGATCACTTCAACATTATCTTATCATTTAGGTCTTGTTTGTTACAAACTTGACCTAACTGGTGATATTGTGTTGTCACTATTTGGCATCAAAACCCATCTAGATAAGTGTTAAGGAGTAGACTATTTGTTGTGACTAAAGTTGAGAATTTTACATCATTGTATTGTTCGGAAAAACTTGTGTCATATATTACCTTACTAGGGTAGCTTATTCTTTATTCTTTGGTTCTTAGGATCACATTGACCTAGTAATTTGTGGCTATTTTATAGTCACCATTTTTCGTGATGACTTAGCATCATTACGCTGCCAAAATTTTCCTAGGTCCATTTTTGGTAAACCTTAGTGGAATTATTTCACATTGTACCTCCTATCTCAAGTATGCCTATTACAAAAATGGGATCCCAAGATTAGAATCCGATATATTTGGAGGTGAAAACCCTCTTTTAGAGGATAATATCATGGTTGACCATAGTGGTGGAGAGGAGGATTCTCCTCATTTGAATCTAGAACATCGTCCCACCAACTTTGACGATTACATTTTCCAAAACAAACATGAGGTTCTTATGCATGTTATGGAATTAGGAGCTAAGTTACCTCCTACAATAGACCCTTCTCTCATTGTTGGAATGATTCATGGAGAAGAAGAAGTAGACCGACCTCATCACACTATCAATGAAATTTTAAATCTAGGTCATGCCTCTACTTCTGCACGACAAAATAATGAGGAGGTACTATTTGAAAATGACAGAGATTATTGAATACTTATTATTAGAGTACATTGTGAAGACAACGAGGAACATGTTCATCATGTACAACCTCCTCCTAACGAAAATTGTCATGAAGTACCTATTCAAGAGGTGACATTAGAACAACAGGTCCAAGCCCTTACTCACCAATTGGAAAGTTTAGCTTCACATATACAAAAGGAACAACCCAAAGTGTTGAAACAAGCTATACCTAAAATACAAACCTAAAGCTTCGTTGCACGAGTTCCCAATAAACACTCCTTGACGGAGGCACAAAGAGATCCTTATGAAGAGATTCTCGCAGAAAATAGGGGTGGAAATACACCTAGATTTAATCCCATGTATAGACCTATGCCACCCACACAAGATCCACTTTTCAATCAAGAGTGGTCAACTATGAAGAACACCCTTCTAACATTGCAAGAAGGTAAAACTGGTAACAGTAAGAAATACCAGTTCGAGTTGTGCCCTTATCCGTTTGATAGGGCCATGATCCAAGTACCTTTCCCACAACACTTTGATTTTCCAAAATTTGACAAGTATAAGGGAAAAGGTGACCCTTGTGACCATATAATATTTTTATATGGCATGCCAAGAAGTCACATATAATGACAACTATCTTATCCATCTCTTCCCACGGAGTTTAGGAGGATAGGTATTAGAGTGGTTTGTGTGCATCCCTAAGGGATCTATATCTACATGGATGGAATTATCTGAACACTTTGCATCGACATTTCTCATTCAATATTAAGAATGATGTCACCATGTTAGATCTCTACAATTCCAAGAAATGAAATAATGAAAACTTCGCTTGCTTTTTACAACATGGAGAGGATTAGCTAGCCACTTTCCTTGCTCCATACCCAAAAATTAGTTAATCAATATATTTATTCCCAACCTCCATCCAAACATTACGTTCCACTTGCAAATGCATATTAGAAACACATTTAAAGACGTCATCGAAAAGGGAGTTAAATTGAAAAGCGTTGTTAGCCAAGGGGACTCTAAAACCTTTCTCTTGCGATCATAATGATTCTAAATCTAATGAAAAACTAAGTTTGTCCCTAATAGGAACAAAAACATTGTTAGTGATGGGATAGTATATTCTAAATGAGTACAAGCCGTTCAAAACAACACTCCTTTGAAGCTTGCAAAGGAGCTCTCGCTTATAGAGTATAAGTGTCATACTTTCACTCTATCTGACTCAATGTCATCGATAATAAAACAAATAGAGGTGGTTAATATGGTTAGATATCCTAAACTACGCCTTATGAGGATGACACACCTAAACCATCATGGTTTAGAGATAATGAATATTGCAATTCTACCATGTTAAAGGTCACAAAACATATAAGTGTTTGAAGTTGCAGCACTACATCCAGGACTTAATCGAAAGTGGTGATGTGGAGATGGATTCATCCACTCCTAAAAATCCCCCAATACAAAGAATTTTCCTAAACATAATCAAGACAAGAATGCTAATTATGTGTCTAATGAGGAGAATCATTTTGATGCTCTCATTGGTTGTGTAGATAAACCTGTTGAACATGTCAACACAATAACCCCTATGATATCCCCTGGATTATCTATGTCTAGGCATGTTCCGACAAAGACTAATTATCACGTAGTTCCGCATACTTATGACAGTAAGGAACCTAGGTTTCAACATTCCCATCAAAGGATGCCTATCATAACTAGACCTCGTTTGATTCTTTGCACTAAAGAAACCATTCACTTACCTCTTCCCCCATCTTCAACTCATGGTAAGTGGTATGATTCTAATTCTTCCAAATATTCCAATCCCAATTATTCTAAGTCTTCTGATTCTTCTAAAGATTCTAATCCAAATTATTCCTCTAATATGACTCCTAAGTCATGGTCCTCCTTGTCTTCACAGGACCCCATTTCTCAGTCGCCTCAATGACCCCTTCTTCTGTCGAAGAGCTCTCTCGACTCAAAGTCCTTCTAATCAATCATCCAAGTCAACTCCCATGTCACATTCATCCAATCAACCTCTTGTGGTAGAACAACTACCCACACCAATTGATTCATTTCAGAATGAAGAAGCCATTAGATAATTTATGAGGGTACATGAAGACATTCCTCTAGAAGTTTATGAGCAAGAAACCTCTTTAGACCTCAATACATTTGCATATTGGGAGGAAGAGATTGATGCCTTTTTCAGAAAATAGAGGAAGACCCTAAGATCATGTTCACGTATTGGGAGGAAGAGATCATGCCCTTGTTCACGTGTTAAGAGGAGAGACGTGTTCGAGGAAGAGATTGATGCCTTTTTTCATAAAACAGAGGAAGACCCTAAGATCACGTTCACGTATTGGGAGGAAGAGATTGATTCCTTTTGTCATAAAATAGAGGAAGACCCTAAGATCATCGAACATGATCCTCCTCTTATTCTTCCATCTTCACATTCTTCATTGGGCGATGAAATGCCTAGGTCTAGCATTGATCCACGACCTATCTTCTCATTACCTAATCATTATTTATCTATTAGGATTCCTCCATCGCAATCTTACCTTAGGTCACCACCTGGTATCCCATCATCTTCTTCTATATGTGGGCCACCTCTAAGTATCCCCACATCATCTATATGTGGCTCACCTCCTGTAGCTCATCTTCATCTATTCTTGGGCCACGTCCTAGTAGCCCATCATCTTCTATCTATGGGACATCTCCAGAAATCCCTCATCTTCAATCTTAGGGCCACATCCTGGTAGTCCTTTATCTTCATTCTATGGGACACCTCTTGGTATCCCATCCTCTTCAATTTTTGGACCATACCCTTCGTGTCCATCACATTTTCCTTCTATCAATGATTTTGGCAAGCCCACTATCATTCCTCACATCAATTCTATTCATCCACTTTCTTCTCCCACTTCTCGGGATCAGACAAGTCATGTAGTAGCTTATAAGAAACCCAAATAGTTTCTTCATCAGACTAAGATCAAAAATTCCAAGAGCTCCAAAGCTCCCAACAATTCAAATAATCTTAAAGTTTAGAATCAAACACACTTAAAAATTCACACCAACGCACCCGCCAAGTATGACATAAACTACATAAACCTTTAGATAGGGACCTCAAGCTCTCGTACACAAAATCCACGTTTCATGATAAAACACAATCATCTATTGAGTATGAGCTCACCACGATCATTGAGATTAGGATAATATGAATCTTGATAAGCAAACATGCCTAGTATTCCTTATCAAGGAAATCACTAACATTGTTGTTGGATCTTATCACGTCAAGTGATCTTATCAGTCCCACCTTTCAAAAAAGATCAAAAATACAAAAATGAGAAAACATTTCAAAAATCAAAGGTAAACAAACACACATTACAATCAGGTATTGCATACACATGGATGTTCTTTCTTCCCTTCCTTGCTATTCTTCTTGCAAGTATTCCTACCATTTTCATCCCTTCAGTGATATTTTGGTTATCCTATTCACACACATTTTATGACATTTATCTCTATGGTATCTATTTGACCTTGGTATTTTATCACCTTGGTAAATTAAAGAACGACTAACCTCTTAGAGATCCTATCACAATCAACATCTAAAAAATTGTTGTGAAGAAATTTTGGATATATTTGTTGACACTAGCCAATGTCATCATCACAATCACTTCTCGCCTCCTTCCATCAAGCCATCAGTGGTTCTTAACCCCTTGTCAAACAAGAGAGCTGAAATAATTTTTCAGAAAGCAAAATAATCAATCAAATAAAAAAGCACAAAGTTGAAAGCAAATGCTAAAAGAAAAAGCAAATTGATATATAACTCTCTCATGGGGTATCTCCAATAAACTCTATCGTGGCTATGGATGAACACCTAATCGGCAGTAGAAATGTTTCATTTAGAATAAAATGCATCTCCGTTGGGGCTATGGATGCCTAGCTGGAAGTGGAGCAATGTATGGCTCTCCTTCCACAATCCATTAAAAAAATCAAATTTGAAAAATAAATCATTCCTACACATTGGCTAGGGTGTCTTCACTTGTTTTCTATCAAATCTTCCCTCCAAAAGGTAATAAATTTTTACATACACACATTAAATATCTATGAGGAAACATGATTAGTATGTTACCAAGTGTCTTTTTTTTGGACCTTGTTCAGACTCTTACTCTATTTCATATCTTGTCTCATGATTCATGCCTTCAAACCTAACCACTTCTTCATCGCGAGGCTTCTAAGCTACATTTATAACATTCGTATCATTCTTCTACTTCGTTCAGAACATCCATGTGTATAAGATTGCCTTTTTGCTATGTTTGTAGGCACCTTTTTCCCCTTCACAGAAACAATCTTCCACTTCTTTCTATCATGTGCTTCTTGGCCAGCTTACGATGGGGGCATCCTTTCTCCTTCCTAGCATGTCATTGGGTTACGTTCGTCATCATGATTGAACCTATCTATATTGAATTTGATCCAACTTCTATAAGTGAAGATTTTTCCATTCTATATTCCCATCTAACACTGGGGGTAATTTCACATCTTCACTTTCTTGCACATGCGTGTGGCATTCTCGCTCTTATGCATCCCATTTGTCATTGGGGGCATCCACGTTTCTTCATTTCAGTGTACATAGATTTGGGAAACTTCTAAAAAGTAAAAACATTTTAATATATTTCAAAACTTGCTAAAACATTCAAATATGTTAGCCAAAAACATCCAAATAAACATGAAAACCCCCAAAAATTTGGTAAAACAAACTCAAAAACCTAAATTTATCTTACCATTGCATAGTTAAGCCTTCGATACCTTTCCAATGCAAAAAAATAGAGTCATTTTCGAGGTCAAGAGAAAAATTTATGGCCTCCGGAAGGTAGGTTATGCACTCAGTGTTGCATAGGCACCTAAACACCCTCATGTGTGCAAATCACATTTTTGCAGGCATAGACCCCTAAGCACCCTCAAGGCGTTGTGTAAAATCACATTTTATCTAGAAATAGGTGCCTAAGCACCCTTACGCTGTGAAAAATCACATTTTCTCTAGGAATAGTTCATAAGCACCCTTGCACTGTGTAAGATCACATTTTCTCTAGGCATAGGCACCTAAGTGCCCTTGCGCTATGCAAAATCACATTTTCTCCAGGCATAGGCACCTAGGTGCCCTTGCATTTCTTCTACCAGTTGTGTGTGAGCTCCTTTTCTCCCGCATAAGCTCCTTTTCCTCCCACGACGTGTTTCTCACCCCTGAAGTACCCCAAAACTTCCGTATTTCTTCTAAAAGTCTTCTAACACTTACCATGATGATTATTTTTCATTAAAAATTATTTTCAGCATTTTTTCGCTATGCTTTAGGGCATACTTTTGCTCCCGACAAACCTTTTTACTACCTAGGGCATTTTTTTGCCTTGCAGATCACTTTTAACATTGTCTCATGACTTTGTTATCTCTTCTATAATATTTTGTTCCGAAAACAATCAAAAAAATTAAGATAGTAAAAAAATTTCAAAAAAATTGATGAAATCATTAAAAATCTAGAAAATTGTAAAATTTAAAAATTTTGTAAAAAAATGGTAAATGACATATACGCAAAATAAATCCTCGTGTCAATTACATTATCCTCAAAAGTTGAAATATGTCTTACAAAAGCATCTTTCTACGATTCTTGATTGTTTTGGTCTCAAATGACTTGCAGATCATCGTGATCAACTTCCATTAACAAAATCTCGATGCATGCTATATGTGTCCTCTCGTGCAACAACGAGTTGCCGGAGAATGTGTCAGAAGACACGAAATATTTTCCATGGGACTACTTGTGTCCTTTGTTATTCCCTTCGCATGTATCCTTGCTTAGGGCACCATTTTTAACCCTTGTCATTACAACATGAACATTCAAGAACTATAACTTGGTAACAAAAACATTGGTGTAATAAGCTTTTTTTAAGCATTGCTTGTTTGAGTATGTGTGATTATACTGGTTTCTCTATTAGGTTAGCTGGTTTACTTTCTCATATTACATTGCATTATGTATGTTGCATTGAGTTAGGTATCATTTTACTTTCTCGTATTACATTGCATTGTGTATGTTGCATTGAGTTAGGTATCATTTTACTTTCTCATATTGCATTGCATTATGTGCGTATTGCTTTGAGTTAGGTATCGTTTTACTTTCTCGTATTACATTGCATTATGTATGTTGCATGGAGTTACGTAGCAATGGAAAAATGTTGGTAATTTAGATTTTCATGTTATCTTACATTTTTGTTCATTTCAATAAAGGCCGATGATGTAGACCTATAGGAAAAATGATATAAATTGGTTGTGTTGTTGTGCAAATGTGCAACAGGAAAATTGACAATTTCCAAGCATGATAACAATACCCTCAGTAGAAATTTTTCATATTTTTATCATTCCGAGGCACCCCATGTCTACCTAGTTAGTATAGTAACCTCCCAATTGGTTTTAATTCATTCCCCTAGGTGATTTAGGAAAGTCAAATCAACCCCCTAGGTGATTTTAGGAGTTCTTAAAAAAATGCTATCTCTGGGCAGTGTTGGGAAGGGCTAAAACCAACATAGAGGTGAATTAAATGAATATAAACATCATCATTTGGCCCTTCTCGGGACTAGAGAAACCCCTTGGAGTGGAACAGGGATATAAAACCAACATAGAGGTGAATTAAATGCATAGAAACATCATAGAAGTTATTTTGGAATATTCAAGGAAGATTTGAGGAGTTTGCGGTTTGATCAAAATCAGGGTTCACAAGCCTAATAAAATCGTAGTGCACAGCTAAAAAGCAAATGTTGAGCTTCTAAGGGGATTCCAAGGAGCTCTAAATGGATTTAGGATAATAAAAAAATATCACCTAAAATGGAATTCCAATCCCTACAAGATGGTGAAATTATTTTTTTCACAACACTTTGGTGCAATGGTTTTCATGTAAGTACGTTTTTCTCATGTATAGAACAATGGAGTACCCCACTATTTGATAAAAATATGATTTTTAAGGGCTCAAATGGATGAATAAATACATGATACTCCCACCATTGGATTTATAAGGCCATTCCTAGTCAATATCATATACAATTTCATGAAAAAAGTCCAACGAGAATATTAAGATATTGTCGAGGAAAATAGATGCGATGATACATGATAGTCAAGTTGTCCTCAAAAAGATGTTCGAGAGTTAATCAAATTTTCAGCTCCAAATTTAGAGTAAGTCCTTAACATAAATCGGGATTTTGTGTCCCTCAAGATCATGGAAATCAAGGTTGGGAAAATGCACCCCTACCCCCATGAATCCCTCTCTGGACCCACATGAACAACCTCTAGGATCACCAGGTTCAGCCCCTAGGTGCTTTGCGGGAGCTCAAAGCCTTCATCGTTGGATCGTTGTCACGTGTCATCACTTGGAGCGCCATGGAATTTGATGTCATTCATGTTCCTTTGAGATGAGGTACATAAAACATGTAAAAATGAACCCATACCCTAAGGAGACTCATATTCACTCATGTGACCTCTTCAAGAGAGAATTTCTAGCCCCTCAAAGTTCGAGTACTTTTCACTTGCAAGTCTTCATTTCTTATCGTCCGCCCCCATGATCTCCGCCACGTGTCATCACCTTGCTCATCATGGAATTTGATGTCCCTCACATCCCTTTGAGGTGAGGGAAATCAGGATATGTAAATGCACCTCATCCCTTCTCAGATTTAATTTTCAAATTTTAAAATCCCTCTTGCTTCTAACTTCTAACATCTAACTCCTCCGTGCACAACTTGCTCTGTAACTTTCTCTGTAACTTCTCACCACCACTCCACCATTGCCAAAGCTCAAACCAGATTCACCACAACAAATAAATCCTTCACTCCATGAAAATATGCAGGTCCCAAAATAAATATTGATCAAATGAAGAATGAAGAAGCCAGAAGTTTGAAAATCTTCATTGCCATGAAACTAAAAATCGAAGAGATCTTACAAACCAAGATTGACGGATTGACAAATTGTATGTTGCTGATTTTTCTCTCAAGGGCATTAAAAATAATATTCAAACCTCCCATTCATATCAAAGAATTATCACAAAAATAAATTTCACTTCGGGCTCTATGAAGAACAAAACTCAATTTCCCATCAAATCGATAACCGAATCAAGAGAAATTTCACCATTGAGACAAGAAGCAAAAACCTATCGCAATGGAGTTGATTTCATCATAAATGGAGAAAAAATCAGACCTTAAAATTTCAAGCTCCATTAATGGTTTCCATGACATAGTAGTTGAAAAAAATGAGCTACCTCTCCACTTCTCAGGGTTCTAGTGGGCGAAATCGCGCAAAACTTGGAGGGAATGATGATTGAAAAATCTAGTTTCAAGTGAGCTAGTTTTTGCACCATGAAGTCCATATTTTTAGGGCAATGGAGGACTGATTTTTCATAAGAGTTCTATCATGTCACATGAAGATCATCTCAGTAAAAAGGCAGCGAGCTACCCCTTCACTTCTTAGGTTCCAAAGGGAAATCACGTGAAAATTGAGGGAATGATCGTTGAAAAATCTAGTTTCACGTAAACTAGTTTTTCATGCCATGAAGTCCCTATTTTTAGGGATATGGAGGGATGTGTATTTTTTCAAGTATTCTTCTCCCATTTAAAATCTCATTTTCCCACTTGTTTAGATGAAGGAATTACTCAAAATTCAGAGCATGGAACCCTGAATAAAACCCAATTTCAAGACTTGTTTTGTTGCAATCTAACATCCATGGTACACTTACTAAAAATAACATGCCTTCCTACATAGGGATTTGTTACTTCAAGTAAGCCACCATTTTAAGAGGTTACAAAGAAGGCGGTGAACACAGAGATTATCGCAGAAAAGTCATCAAAAAGGTCATCTTGGCTCACAATTCACACTTACTAAAAATAGTAAGTGGTTCCACAAGCCCCAACTTATAAGATCAGTCCGCTTTGCCGACTTTTGATGACCAAATCTTGTTATTTTTTTTTCATTTGGTGAAAAGTTAGATGTAGTTGTCTATCTTGGGATGGATTTTATTTTGTATTTTTTTGAGCAATATTTTTTTAATGATTTTTTCCGTGAAAGTGGTCTGAAAATATTTAGAAAACGGAGCGCTTTCCGTTTGCCCACCATAACTATATCAAAAATATCAAATAAATTTTTTTTTTTTAACGTGTATAGAATTTGTCCACGCTTGGGATGGTATAAGTTTTATCACATTTTGATAAGCGAAACAAAAGTTACAATCTTAAACGTAGACATGAACATTCACGGAAAAAATGTCTTAAAGACCTATTGTTAGTAAAAAATTATAAAATGATATTTATCTTATTCTATTCACTTTAAAATCAATATTTCTACGAAGCTAACAGTCTCCCCTACGCGATGGCACCATTTTTGTGAAATGTTTTCAGTTTTTTAGCATGGTTCAAGTCTTTGGAAGAGAAAATTTGAGGTTTTTTGACCTTTTACACTTCATAATGACCTTCCATAGCTTTGGTTGGGGAAAAAAAAGATTTCCGAGGCTTAGGTTCGGCAGATAGATCCGCGATCGCGGTTTATAAAGCGCGATCATGGTTTTTTAAACACAAACCATGAGCACTTTATAAACCACGATCACGGTTTATAAAGTGCGCTCACGCGGTTCATAAATCATATTTACACACATCCCAATGTCTGAATTACCATGTGATTTTTACTCTCTGACCTTACCATATGAATTACTCATGAAATTCTATCTTTTTCTGCACGTTTTTCTTATCACCGAAGCAAAACATCATGGGAGACAAGAAACGAAGTCAAAAAAGGAAGTCATTAAGTAAAAAACCAAACAAACGAATTAGAGGCCAACAAAATTCAAAATGCCGAGCTTAATGCGAATCTTCGTGAATCAAGAAGAGGTTCATCTTCAACCCCAACTATCAGTAAGCAATGAAGAACCAGTAATGTTTCTACTATCAATGTTGAAGTTGAATTAAATACTCATGATGAAGATGTTTTTACCACAATGTCAAGAAGAATTAAATACTCATGATGTAGCAAATGTTGAAATCAAGGAGACAATGAAAATGTGAATAAGGAAATTCATGTTGAAACTGTAGACAAGAAAAATTTGACAAAAACACCTCCTAGGATTTTACGTAAGAAACCTAATTTTTTTATTGAAATTGATGAAAACATTTTGAAACCAATGTCTGACAAACTTTCTGAATGACAAATCAAAAAAAAAGCCACTGAAATTTGGGATAATCATTTTGAAATTTTAAATGATTCCCAAAGATGTCAGTTGTTGGTTAGTTTGATGAAATTGATTAAAATGAGACCTACATTAAACACCTTAGGATTGACAACATCTAATATACATGGTCAAACCTCTACAATTGTTGAAAACCTTCATGATGCATATCACACATTGGTGTCAAGAGACGCACTAGGGATAGTAATATTGTGCGTCGTGTACTTGCTACTAGTGTTGTAAGTGAATCAATAAAAAAACAACGTTTGATTACGCAAACAAGTCAAATGTCAGCAAGTTAATCAAAAACTCTAATGAAAGCAATTGAAAGACGTAATATCCTTCAATCACTCAATAACGCCGATTTTTGGGCATTTTCTGCTAGAGCACCGCATAAGGACAAAAATAATTTTGATGCTATAAGAGAAGTTGTTATTCAATTTTGGCATGATAACACTAGAGTTTCACCTAATACAAGAGATGTTATAAAATGGAGAGTTGGTTCTACTAATCGTGAACCACATCCAAAGCATTTCTTAGATATGACTCAAACTCAATTTTTTCGTAAGTTTGAACAAGAGAATCTGAAATTAAAATTAGTCAACATTTTTTTGAAATGTTGAAACCATTCTATGTGAAAATCAACCACGCTCGCACCACTTGTTGTTGTAGGCAACATGTTGAATTTGTGATGCATTATGCTAAATTTTTACGTATTCATTCTATTTTTCATTCTGAAACTATGTTATCGAATGTGGTGTTCAAGTTCCACCAATATCTTCCAGGATTTCATTCCTACTATATTTTGTGAAAAAGAAGTTGACAATTTTTTTATAGTCGATTGTTTAGATGGAAGTCAGAGTACATGCGGCATGATTACCTAAATTGGAAAGTTACATCCATGAGAAAATCAAGGTACAATAGACATAATTTAGTTGAGTTTGATAAATATAAATCAATTTGTATACCACTTGAAAGATGGAAAAGAGTCTAAACGGTGTGAGCTAGTTACGTAACAAATGCTTTTTTCAATTTTTGAGAAAATTTAAGGATGAAATTGTTTATGAGTATGCTAGGCATACACATAGAGCTCGATGGTTGGATGAACAGTTCAAGATATGCAAGGACACATTTCCTATTGGTACTATTGTTTCAATGGTCGATTTTGTAGAGAATTACACATTACAACCACAAATGGAGGTTCAATCGCAATATTACAACTCAGTACAAGTTGCCATTTTTGTGCATATAGCATTTCTACATTCTCCTGATAATACAGAGAATGATCAATTTTTTTAAGAGAGTACCACTTTTATATCAGTGATGATCGTACTCATTCTACTAAATTTGTGCAAGGGTGTTTCCAGTTATTTTATGGAAACTTGTCTGATAGGGACATCCACTTCAAACAACATTATATATGGTCAGATAATTACACGTCTCAGTTTAAGAATGCACAAATGTTTTATCGATGAGCAATGCACGTCAAGATGGGTGTGCAACATATTTGAGTTTCACCGAGGCCGACATGGAAAAGGAGAGCATGACGACGCAGGGGGCATGTGTGAAAAGAGCTCTGGCAAGAGAAGAGTTAAGTACAAAGATGGTGCTAAATTAAAAGATGCAAAGAGCATAGTGGAATGGTGTATTGACAACATGGCCCGAGGTTCTCAAGAAAATTCCACAATTCAGATATTTTTGGTTGATAGAGGAACAACAAATTGCTAACTACGAGGATTGTATGACACTCACTGGGTCCAAGTGATATGCACTCATTTTGTAGCTCGACGCTACTTCATGGGCCATATGGACAAGAAAGTTGACATGTTTTTGTGCATCTTGTATCGAATTTGTCACTGCTGAGTGTGATTCACAAGAATGGGTGGATGGATGGATTTGTAGGCCTCTAACTCCGCTTCCTAGTTATCAACCTCCACAAGCATTACGACTTGTTTCTATAGATGAAGTTGCAACATCCAAGGACTTTGACGAAATTTTGATTTTGGTGCGACAAGGTATTTATGGTTATTTATTTAATTTTTGTATTGAGTTATGTCCATTGAAATTTTAATATGTAATTTAAATTTGAGTTGTTCAACCTTTGTTTTTTAGGACATGTGTTTGCATAGCTTATTGTGATGTAAGACAATGAAGAAGGAACAAACTATTTCTTATGTCGTCAGATCGAGGAAAGAAAGAAGTTGACTTCTCCTATTATAGATGGCGAAGATATTGAGTATCCTACAGGTCAAGTGGTAGTTACTGGAACTTGGCTTCGACGGTATCCATTAAAAACTCCTCTATTTGGGTGTTTGAAGACTTTGAGACACACAGAAAATACTCTTATATTCGCATCTAGTTCTAGCGACAAATATTCAGCTCATATAGATATCGAGGAAGGCCTAATAACAAGATTCTTTGAAGGTTCGAGAGTCGATCATGAAGCAATCTTGTCCGCTATTCGAGTAGATCCGATCCTGGTTGGTTCATTGAATGAATTTACAATGCTCATGCTGTATATATATAATTTTTTTATATATATATTTTTTGTTAGTTAGATAGATTTAAGTTCATATATTTTATTTTAAATTTGTGTATTTTGTATATATCTAGTATGGTTTTGATTTGAAACTTAAATTTCTTTGACTAACACTTTTATGTTCAGGTTAGTGGTGCTAGAAAAGCTTCCACCTTCACGTGGTTAGCACTATTAGTAGAGAATTTTAAATTCTCGAAGCTAAGAGAAGCTTTCATTGTTTTACAAGAAAAGAGAAGCAATTAACAATGATTTATGTACCCATGGAGGGGGTTCTTGGCTCCAGAGGAGGTAGCCTAAGCACCTGGGTGCTTAGAGAACCAAAATGACTCCTCCCCAAGTGTTTACAAGACCATACCTACGTGTGCACAATCGGTTTGGTGCCACGACCCACCGTTTGTAAAATATAGCATTTGACAACCTTACACTGGCTCAAACTGCACTATTTCACGTGTTTGCAAACAATAGGGCAACGAGAGCACCGATCTGGGAGGAAAAAAATCGAGAGAGGCTATTGTAGAGGGTCCCTACACCGAGGTGTTAGATCAGATGAGACATCTCTAGGTGCCACGAGTCCGAGTAGTCACCCATCGAAGTTGAACGATATTTTGGTCTCGTGGCTCTTAAGGGACTACGCCCGAAACGAAGTAGCCCTCGAAGCAACGACCTTGTCACACACCAAAAACCACCTCCTCTAGTTCACCTAGCCACCCGATGTGTGTCGGCACATTTCATTTTGGTGTGCCACGACCCACCGCTTGCAAAATATAGCATTTGACAACCTTACACTCGCTCAAACTACACTATTTCACGCGCTTAAACAATAGGGCAAAGAGAGAGCACCGATCCGAGAAGGAAAAAAACTGAGAGAGGCTATTGTAGAGGGTCCCTATGCACCGAGGTGTTGGATCAGATGAGACATCTCTAGGTGCCATGGAGTCCGAGTAGTCACCCGTCGAAGTTGAACGATATTTTTGTCTCAGGGCTCTTAAGGGACTACGCCCGAACGAAGTAGCCCTAAGCAACACCTTGTCACACACTCAAAAAACCACCTCCTCTAGCATTCACCTAGCCACCCAGATGTGTTTCAAGGCAGCATTTGTTTTGGTGCCACGACCCACCGTTTGCAAAATATAGCATTTTGACAACCTTACACTGGCTCAAACTGCACTATTTCACGCGTTTACAAACAATAGGGCAGCGAGAGCACCGATCTGAGAAGGAAAAACCGAGAGAGGCTATTGTAGAGGGTCCCTACACCGAGGTGTCGATTAGACGAGACATCTCTAGGTGCCACGGAGTCCGAGTAGTCACCCGTCGAAGTTGAACGATATTTTGGTCTCAGGGCTCTTAAGGGACTACGCCCGAACGAAGTAGCCTGAAGCAAACGACCTTGTCACGCACCAAAAACCACCTCCTCTAGCATTCACCTAGCCACCCAGACATGTCGATGCATTCATTTTGTGCCACAACCCACCGTTTGCAAAATATAGCATTTGACAACCTTACACTGGCTCAAACTACACTATTTCACGTGCGTTTGCAAACAATAGGGCAACGAGAGCACCAATCTGAGAAGGAAAAAACCAAGAGAGGCTATTGTAGAGGGTCCCTACACCAAGGTTTTGGATTAGATGAGACATCTCTAGGTGCCACGGAGTCCGAGTAGTCACCCGTCGAAGTTGAACGATATTTTGGTCTCAGGGCTCTTAAGGGACTACGCCCGAACGAAGTAGCCCTAAGCAACGACCTTGTCACGCACCAAAAAAAACCTCCTCTAGCATTCACCTAGCCACCCGATGTGTTTGCATTTGGTTTGGTGCCACGACCCACCGTTTGCAAAATATAGCATTTGACAACCTTACACTGGCTCAAACTGCACTATTTCACGCGCATTTGCAAACAATAGGCAGCAAGAGCACCGATCCGATAAGAAAGGAAAAAACCGAGAGAGACTATTGTAGAGGGTCCCTACACCGAGGTGTTGGATCAGATGAGACATCTCTAGGTGCCACGAGTCCGAGTAGTCACCCCCCGTCAAAGTTGAACGATATTTTGGTCTCATGGCTCTTAAGGGACTACGCCCGAACGAAGTAGCCCGGAAGCAACGACCTTGTCACGCACCAAAAACCACCTCCTCTAGTGTTCACCTAGCCACCCAGATGTGTTCAACATATTTCGGTTTGGTGCCACACCCACCGTTTGCAAAATATAGCATTTGACAACCTTACACTCGGCTCAAACTCGCACTATTTCACGCACATTCAAAACAATAGGGCAAATGAGAGCACCGATATGAGAAGGAAAAAACTAAGAGAGGCTATTGTAGAGGGTCCCTACACCAGGTGTGGATTAGATGAGAGATCTCTAGGTGCCACGAGTCCGAGTAGTCACCCGTCAAGTTGAACGATATTTTGGTCTCAGTGGCTCTTAAGGGACTACGCCCAACGAAGTAGCCTAAAGCAACAACTTTGTCACCACACAAAAAAACCACCTCTCTAGCATTCACCTAGCCACCCAATGTGTGTCAAGTCATTTGGCTCGGTGCCACGACCCACCGCTTGCAAAATATAGCATTTGACAACCTTACACTGCTCAAACCACTATTTCACGTGTTTCGCAAAACAATAGGGCAAAGAGAGCACCGATCCGAGAAGGAAAAAACCGAGAGAGGCTATTGTAGAGGGTCCCTACACCAAGGTGTTGGATCAGACGAGACATCTCTAGGTGCCACGGAGTCTGAGTAGTCACCCATCGAAGTTGAACGATATTTTGGTCTCAGGGCTCTTAAGGGACTACGCCCAACGAAGTAGCCCGAAGCAACGACCTTGTCACACACACCAAAACACCACCTCCTCTAGCATTCACCTAGCCACCCAGATGTGTCAACGTATTCGGTTTGGTGCCACGACCCACCGTTTGCAAAATATAGCATTTGACAACCTTACACTAGCTCAAACTGCACTATTTCACGCGTTTGCAAACAATAGGGCAACGAGAGCACCGATATGAGAAGGAAAAAAACTGAGAGAGGATATTGTAGAGGGTCCCTACACCAAGGTTTTGGATTAGATGAGATGTCATCTCTAGGTGCCACGGAGTCCGAGTAGTCACCCGTCGAAGTTGAACGATATTTTGGTCTCATGGCTCTTAAGGGACTACGCCCAAACGAAGTAGCCCGGAAGCAACGACCTTGTCACGCACCAAAAACCACCTCCTCTAGCATTCACCTAGCCACCTAGATGTGTCGGACATAGTCTTTTGGTGCAAGGCACGACCCACCGTTTGCAAAATATAGCATTTGACAACCTTACACTGGCTCAAACTACACTATTTTACGCATTTGCAAACAATAGGGCAACGAGAGCACCGATCTGAGAAGGAAAAAACTGAGAGAGGCTATTGTAGAGGGTCCCTACATCGAGGTTTTGATTAGATGAGATCTCTAGGTGCCATGGAGTCCGAGTAGTCACCCGTCGAAGTTGAACGATATTTTGGTCTCAGGGCTCTTAAGGGACTACGCCCAACGAAGTAGCCCGGAAGCAATGACCTTGTCACGCACCAAAACACCACCTCCTCTAGCATTCACCTAGCCACCCAGATGTGTCAACATATTTGGTTTGGTGCACGACCCACCGTTTGCAAAATATAGCATTTGACAACCTTACACTGGCTCAAACTGCACTATTTCACGCATTTTGCAAACAATAGGGCAGCGAGAGCACCGATCTGAGAAGGAAAAAAACTAAGAGAGGCTATTGTAGAGGGTCCCTACACCGAGGTTTCGATCAGATGAGACATCTCTAGGTGCCACGGAGTCCGAGTAGTCACCCGTCGAAGTTGAACGATATTTTGGTCTCAGGGCTCTTAAGGGACTACGCCCGAACGAAGTAGCCCGAAAGCAACGACCTTGTCACACACCAAAACAATGCCTCCTCTAGCATTCACCTAGCCACCTGATGTGTCAATGCATTTGGTTTGGTGCCATGACATCCTGAGGCATGACTTCTCACTCCTCGCCTCCGTTCATTTCCTAGGACTCAAAACATTCAATGTCACTTGTTTACCTTCCATCTCTCTTGTTCTCTTTGGACTTGCCTCTGTCCTCTTAGGTGCTTCATCACTATCCTTTCTTTTCTCTCTTGAGCTATGTTGTTGTGGTGATCTCTCTCCATCCTCTGCTGCCCCAACTATGTGCTTACATGCTCATTATGTTTGCATTGTAATATGGTCATGCTCTTGGCTACCTTGAAACTTTTTACATACTTTTCATCCCTTAATGGGTATCTAATACCCTAATTATCATGCTTTGAAGATTCACAAGAATAAAGCATTCCCTTGTTATTCTAATAGTGGATTAAGTATTTGAATATAGGTCAAGAATACTAAATGGAGTTGAAATTAAATGAGCCATAATTGCTAGTGAAGCAAGAACTAGTGAAAAGTGGTGAGTAAAGGTAAGTCATGTTAAAGGAATGAAATGCATTTATTCATTGTTTCTAATAATATGGTGAGAATGTGAACATATGAATAAGATTATCAATAAAATGCTAAGGCAAGTAGCTTCAAGTTTGCATATTTGGATGGAATTTTAGAAGGAGAGTGAAGTGGCCAATCAAGTCACTTATGAAGCATGCTAAAAGAAGTGAAGGAAACAAATAAGTGAGAGCCTATGAAGGAATAAGAGGAAAATAGTTTCCATGCACGAGAAACATGAAGAAGAGAAAAGAATTCTCATAATGGAGAACATAACACAAAAGAAGAATAATGGAGGAGAAAGGAAGTGCAAAATGAAATGCTTAGAGAATAAATAGGTACTCATTCAATATGAAATGGGAAACAAGAGGAAAGTGGCGAGAAAAGGTCAAATTTCAGTTTGAGGCAAGCATGTAATGGTTATGATCAATAAATGAAGAAAGTGAAGGAGAGAGTGAATACTTGTTGTACATGAGGAAATACAAAGGCTTGAGGAGATATTTATGACAGATATTCAAAGCAACAAGAGACAAGTCAAGAGAAAAAAGAGTGAACAATGGCAAAATAAGAAGGAGAAAGAAAGAAGTCTTGAATACATACAAGCAAATAAAAGGAAAGAGAGGATGGTAAGTCCAAGAAGAAAGAGACAAACAATGAAAATGAAAGAGAGAAGTGAATCTACTTTAAACGATAATCAAATTGAATGTTTAACTTCTTAGTTGATTGGCATATAACACCAAATTATAAAGAGATAAGGTGTGTACATCTATTGATTCCCTTAATTTCTCTAAAACAATGTAAATGCTTCCCTTAATTTCTTAACAATTGTACCATGCAATGTTGCACCATAAGTAACGTTATATTCATATAGTTCAAGATGAACTCTACCTCACTTATTTCTATCAATGTTCGCATTAGTTGATATGCAATAGATGAGTGTTAGCTTTAAAAGAAAAAAAAGTAATTACGTATTGCCCTTTTGTAGTTCACCTAGCATGGTTTTGCTTAATGGAATAGGTTTGCTTAACAATTGTACCATGTAGTGCTCTGGACATGGTTTTTTAATTTTAAATCAAACATACATATCTAGAACTAATAAATGGTTATGAAAACATACATAGAAGGATATCATACATGCAATGAAATCAATCAAACATATAGAAGTAATATCGTTATGAAAACCAACACACATGGATATATAAGAATCAAACAAAGTGTGCTCCAGATGCACGTCTCTGAAAATATGTAAGTTCATAACATGTGTACATCTCGAACTAAGTGTGTCATAATGTATATAGGACCACATGCGGTCACAAAAGGCTATATATATACAATGGACTATATGAAGAAACATGTTCACTAGACCATGGCCCATATATATATATATATGTATCCAGTGTGACTATGAATCTACTCATGAAACATCTTCCTCTCTTTCACCCTACTAGAAGTAAAGCACGTCCACGACCCGGGATGTAGTGGAGGGAGATGCCACTACGGATTTCATCCATGTGGTCCTAGGCTCTAAGCAGGTCTGCAACCTAACTTGCACATTCATAAACAACAAGTTTTTAACACCCAAAATTTTAAAATACATTCAAAATTTAGAAACTTGTACAATTTAGTTAAAATGCATGTGAAATCTTACCGCAATGTCATGATCCCTATCAATTTGTCATTGACGCATCGCAGGACAACAATAGACTCACGAGGGGTAAGCTACATACAAATAATTAATTTTCAAATTAAATATTTCACATACATACAAAATTTGATATTGTAGATTTAAGTAATAAGAAATAATGAACCTCCAAAATTTAACAAATTTGAAAAATTGTACCTCAGTTAGTGGATCTGACAGATGCTATGGCAATATCTACAGCAGCCTCCATAGTCTGCATATATGGAGGAGTCTCTCTGGCAATCATAAGCTATACAAAAACATGTACAAATCAATATTAAAATCTACATGACTGGCACCACATAACAGAGGTCCAAAGCATGTAATCCACGTGAACTTCCACAATTAGAAACAAAGTGTAAAGAGAAACTAACCTACGTAAAACTCATGTGAGGCGTGCCAGTAGCCTTAGTTCCCAGAGAGATGATGATGACCCGCCAGGCTCCTGTGTATAAAAGACAAACATATTAATATGTACAACATACACGTGAAACATTATAATAATAATCTAGTGCAATCAAATGAAATTAAAAATGTAAGTTTGTACAACTTGAAACTTACGTTTGAAACACGCCCAACTACAGTAGCTAGCATGTCGACGCCGGATGTTTCCTTCACCGGCTCTTGCTATTTAAAATAAAATAAAAATTAGTTTTTACATGTATGTACATGACGTACAATCAAATACATATATATTAAAATCTCAAACATGAATTAAACTATTGTATATATATATATATATATATATATTTATTTTATTTGAAATTTACCTATGAAAGACCAATATCAAGTGGCACCAGCCCAAAAACATCCCCCAAGATCTCTCATCTATAGAAAAGAAATCATGTGAACCAACAAATGATGTCTCACCCGCAGTGCATACGGCACCACATGATCCACAGTGGTGTGGTGCGCTAGAACTGGTGCCTCCACCAACATCACCAGATGCAATCTGGTCACTATGTTGGGTCAGAGTGTCAGTGAGCTCCCTCAATGCATGCAGTGTGTCAATCTCCACAACCTCCTTCACTGTAGGAGGGATAACTGAAGGCAAGTGGGGGTTTTGGGGCATGGGGGATCCTTGGTTGACCTACGCGTGCACCAGGTCTACTCTGTGCAGAGCCACCTCCTCACCCAAAAAAGTCAGAAAAGTCAAAATAATTCGGACCTCATTAAGCACAAACTCGCAATATAATTTCTTCAAAAAATAAAGAGGAACCTCATTGTTGTTGCATGGTGGATAATCAAAAACCATCCACCATCGGTCCCAAAAATTGTTTTTGATTCGGTCATCATGGCACCAATGGATTGGGAACCATTTGCAAGTAAGTATCATGGGGGGGGCATTGGTTCTCGGGTCAGTAAATAATGCACAAATGAGGTCTTTTCCAATTTTTTTGTCTTTTACGGCCGCATGGGATAATTTATCCACATACCACCACCTACAATCACCTCTAAAGGTATTCCATCTATGTATTTGGTTGGTTGAGAGTCGACTTCACCAATCAATGTTTGCAATGTGTTGGCTAAAGTCATGCGATGGATTTGTGGCATGATTTTGTCTTATAGTCTAAATAAGGTTCTCAATGACAATTTTATTTTCTCATTCTTCCAATGATATTATCTTGTGTTCCTGTTGTTCAATGGGGACAGAAGGAGCCACAGAGGTGGATCTATGTTTGGAGGAGGGTTTTGAGGAATGTTCGAGGGTTTTGAGGAATGTTCGAGGGTTTTGAGGAATGTTTTGATGGTTTACATGATTTCGAGCTTGCGACACCAACCGACAAAACAAGA
Organism: Taxus wallichiana var. yunnanensis; assembly: GCA_018340775.1. NCBI lineage: Eukaryota > Viridiplantae > Streptophyta > Pinopsida > Cupressales > Taxaceae > Taxus > Taxus wallichiana. The sequence continues at coordinate 179,456,331 of CM031236.1, read as the reverse complement.
AAATTGTATACATAAACAAACATTTCAAAAACCGAAAATGCAAAAAAAAACTAAAATGCAAAAAAACCTAAAATGTAAAAAAATGATTAAAATCGGGGCTTACCTCCTCATCTTGCGGCATGGGTTGAATCTATCGCGATCCGTAAGTCCGATGAGCAATTTTGAGGTGGTATTCAAAGCTCCAAGTGAAAAACATGTCTAGGAGAAATCACGGTTTGAAATGAAAAATGGGGAAAATGAGGACTCATGGGACTACTTTTTTGTCTCGATCGCAGTTCCATGATCGCGGTTTTAGGTGCATTCGTGAGCTAATTTGAATGAATTTCTCGGTTGCAAGGATTTCAAAGATTCGAGTTTCACTACATTTAGAGATTTCCATCAACAAGAATCAATGGACTTCATTGGGAATGACATCTCTTCTTCTTCTCTCTCTTTCTCTCTCCTCTTCCCCCAAATTTCTCTCTTCTCAATGTTCTAATTTTGCATTAGGGTTGCACTTTTTCATGTCTCTATGTTCCCAATGTAATAAATCATATTTATGTTATAAAAAGGGACTTAAAAGCTTCATAGGAATTTGAAAAGTTTTAAATTGTGTGAGGACATATGAAAAGACATTGGGGGGTAGATGATGAGTCACCTCTCATTCTATAAATTGTAAATCCATTTCCATTTCAAAGGGTTGGTGATTGATTTTGTAAACTCAAGAATGTTGGAACATAATGATTAAGTGATCTAGCCAACCCTTAATGTATATGGGTCCATCACTAATATATAGGTTAATATTTAATAATATGAAATATTTCTATTTCTATTATTAAATATGTTAACCTAGGTATATACTTTAGGTTAAATATTTAATATCATGAAATGATTATATTTCTAATATTAAATATTATAAATCTAGGTGTATGTGTCAACCATTTTAGGTTGAAAAGGTGGGTCGGGAGACATACCCGATCACATTATATAAAAAAGACTTTAGATCCTCATTTAATATATTTGGGAAATATATCAAAGGTGTGCAAATCAAGTGATTTGGTTTTACCCTTGGTAAATAGGGTTTCAAAGGAGGAGGTGATCTTACTGGATGTAAAATAAGTTCTCTGAAGTAAAATGTTATTTTTAAAGTGGTTTTTACCATATTGAGGTTTTACACTATAAATATTGTGTCATCTGTGTTATTTATTTCCTATAAGTATTTATTTATTTACTTATGTTATGATATAATCTTTATTTAAATATTTATTGTAATATTATATAATATGTAAGTTGATTAAATTCGTATTTATTAGAATCCTCAAATTCTAACATGGTAACAGAGCGAGGTAAATTAAATAAATTAAGATCAAATATTTTGTATTTTATTTATTTAATTTGTACGGGTTTTTTCAACCAACCCAAAAGGGTATTTAAAAGTATCCGGTCCCCTTCCTTTTTTCCCCAATTTATTTTGGCATTACATTTGTGTAATTAAACTTTTAGGTAAAAATTATATGAAATTAATGTTTGTTTGGAGATTGATGTGTGCAGTGAAAGGAACTCTTAAGTATAAATAGAGAATTTAAAAAAATGCTAGTTTATTGGTGGCCCATGTGAAGTGTGGTAAATATTTATTAAAATATTGGTAGTTATATTCACATAAAAGTTTTAAAGTTTTTAGGTTGCACGCATTATATAAAATATTTTACAATATTTTTATAGTTTTAAATGTGTGCGGGGTAAAATTAAGAGTAAATGAAGGAGGAGACAAGGTTCATGAAAATAGGGATTTCAATTTATTTCATTGGTCGGTGAAATTACTTGTCCCCTCTGTAAAATATGCAAGTTAATCTATACTCTCATAAATCTACTTGCACCTAGTAAAATTCTTTTAACCTGGTCTATGTCCTTTAAACCCCTTTAATAAGGAATATGTGTTTTTTTATAAAAACAATATACTATAGTTTATAAATTTTATGAACTATATGTTGTTTTTTATTTACATTCTATAAATTATATACATTTTTTAATAAAAAGTGTATACATTTTTACATTATAAATTATAATAGGTTATTATAATGTGTTAAAATATAACCTCCCTAATATTATACAAAAAGAAATTTTGAAATTTCACATTCTGAAAATACATAAGTTTTGACTTCATTAAATTTGATGGTCAAATGACCGTCATGGTAGACCAAACATAAGACAATATGATGGTCATTTAGATGTCAAATTTAAGCTCGTAGGTTCCAAGAAACTTTAACTATGTTAAAATTGATGGTCAAATGATTGTCACGATAGACCAAAAAATAAGCCATTATGACGGTCATTTAGACGTCAAATTTAAGCGGCGATTTTTGTCTACATTATTTTTTTCAGAAATTTGAAGTTGTATGTATTCTTAGGGGTCTCTTCTTCACTTATATATGGTTGAAATATTTTTTATATAAATTTGGGGTATAATGCAGAGCCCTTTATATTGCGGGTTATTATTTTGATCATGGGAGGTTAATTAGTATGCATTGTAATGACATAATTAGTTATGATCAAATAGTTTCTTTAGATCTATAAAATTTAGATCTGATTCTATTAAAAGTGTTATTTTTATTATCGATAAATATGTATCTAACTCTATGGTACATTGTATATTATAATGGGGTGTGTTTTACAAGTTTAGGAAAATAATGACATCTAGCTATTTCTGTCTTGACAAAACCTAGATCCTGAATGAAACCAACTACAACATTTGGGTCAAAACAAAATTTATGGCAAGGAAACTCTAGATGATTGTTTCTAGATCTAAGGTTGCTCCCACCGGTCATCAAACAACTATAGATAACATGAATACATTCTTACAACGAATGTAAGATGTTCTTTCTATGATTCTATGCAATGTGAATGATGAGTACCTTCTACACATTGGTAATATCGAACATCCGAAAGAGGTATGGACACAACTAGAATCCATGCATAAAGGATACTTGGTATATCAAGGATAGTAATGAGAGTATAATAGCTGAAGGAATTCAAAGAAATGGTCTATATATTTTTGATTTCTCTTCTACATCTTGTTTAATATCTCGATTTTGAATAATTCAAAACTATGGCATGAAAGGTTATGACATGTTAATTATCGAAACTTATATGAAATGTATAGATATAATCTAGTGAAAGGTTTACATGTGTTGTCTTCTTCTCTTGAAGTTACTTCATTAAATGTTTCTAAATGATGGTTTTGATTTTGATTTAGTAAATGGTCATGATGATGTTTTGATGCTATAGATGTTTCTAAAACTCTTATCTTCCTAGATAAGAAATTAAATTGGGCTCAATCTATGTTAGAAAGTTTAAATCCTATTAACCTTAAGAAAATGACCAGAAGCCATCATATGTACCATGCATTAATTACCTTGTATGAACCTGAGATGTGAAGTATTATAGGGTCTAGGTGGATATACAAAGTAAAATATAATGGTGATGGTAGTATTAACAAATATAAAGCTAGACTTATTGCTAGAGGTTTCACTCAGAAACTTGGTATTGATTATGTTGAGACATTTCCTATAGCTAAAATGAGTACTGTTAGGGCCTTATTTGTAATTTCCACTCAATTTAGGTGGGAAATCCACCAAATGGATAAGAAAAATACTTTTTTTTAATTACGATTTAAAAGAAGAACTTTACATGTTTCAACCTAAAGGATTTGAAGAAACTAGTAAAGAAAACTATGTTTGTAAGTTGAGAAATCTTTGTATGGTTTAAAATAAGCTCTTAGAGCTTGGTATGTGAAAATTGTTTCCTTCTTTAATGTTAGGTTTTGTTAATTGTTTCTAACAATGATATATTCATTAAACAATAAGGCTCGTATATTATCATTATATGTATATATGTTGATGATTTGCTTATGTCTTTAGTGATAATTCGATTTAATTTATGGGATTAAAGAGAAATTGAAGCAAGACTTTTACCCGAAATGAATGAGTTAGGTCTTTCACATCATGTTATTTGTATGCTTGTATTTCATTCTATTGTTATTTTTCAAAACACAATATGCAACCATTGTATTGAAAAAGTTTCTTATGATTGATTGTAAACTATTTTCTACTTCAATGGAAGTTGGAATAAATATTGATCTTAAATCAGATATGAAAAAGTTAATCCTATTTTATATACGTTGTTAGTTGATAGTTTGATTTATCTAACTATAACTAGATAAGATATTTACTATACATTAAGAATTACTTTAAGGTTTATGCAGAGTCTTTTTAGAGATCATTGAATCTTGCAAAAATAATTTTTAGATATTTGAAAGGAACACTCAATTATGGGTTTAGCATTGTAATAAAATAAAAATGCTATCTTATATGGATTTTGTGATTCTAACCATACCTGATGTTGTGTTATAAAATATATTGGATGTGTTCAAGTTTTTTGGTGTAGGAATCATTACTTGGAACAACAAATACAATCAATAGTCTTCATTTCTTCTACTGAGGCAGAGAAGTACAATGGAAGAAGTAAAGAAGTTATGTGGCTATAACGTTGTTTCTTCAACACAGAGATACACATGGAAGCTAAAGGAAGTATTTATCTTCTATGTGGTGGTCAGAGTTGTATTACTCTTGATTAAGAATCCATTTCAACATTAGAGGATGAAGAACATTGAGATACATATATGCTTCACCCGTGAGAAGGTGCAAAGTGATGAGATAAATCTCAAGTTCATGTTGACTGAAGAGCAGGTTGTTGACATCTTCACAAAGTCCCTGAGTGTTGTAAAGTTTTGTCACTTTTGTGAAAAACTTGGATTGTCAGAGTTTCCATTGAGGGGAGTGTGCATGATAATGTCACCTCCTAATGGAACTTGGTTTTTGTAAAAATACCTTCGAGCATTTGTAAAATACCTTTGGGCAAGTGTAAAAAAGACCTTCGACAAAGTGTAAAAAGACTTTCGGGCATGTATACCTCATCGGCTTCTTTTTTAGAAAGAAGTGTAGAAAGATCTTAAAAGCGGTCTTTAGTAAACTCTTTAGTGTTATTGAGTTTATTGGTAAACATCTAGTATAAACATATTGTTAAGGAGGTCCTTGGTTGTAAAAGGCTCCTATATGTTTGGGTTCAATAACCTTTTATGAGAACTTGTGAGAACATGTAAAACTCACAAATCATACTTAGCCACTGATCATGGGATGATTTTTGGATTACAAATATTTTTGTACCAAAAGGTAAATTGAGTATGATGAAGGTGTTATAATTCCTTCAACCGATATGCTAGCCTAAAACTTTTATGTTTTAAGGATTGTAAATCTTGTAGTGTACCACGAGCAGGTAATCTATTGGCATATGTTATATTATCCCACTTAACATTAAAGGGGAGTGTTGGAACAATAATTAAGTGGTCTAGCCAACCCTTAATGTATATGGGTCCATCACTAATATATAAGTTAATATTTAATAATATGAAATATTTCTATTTCTATTATTAAATATGCTAACCTAGGTATATACTTTAGGTTAAATATTTAATATCATGAAATGATTATATTTCTAATATTAAATATTATAAACCTAGGTGTATGTGTCAACCATTTTAGGTTGAAAAGGTGGGTTGGGAGACATACCCAATCACCTTATATAAAAAGGACTTTAGGTCCTCATTTGATATATTTGGGAAATATATCAAAGGTGTGCAAATCAAGTGATTTGGTTTTACCCTTAGTAAATAGGGTTTCAAAGGAGGAGGTGATCTTACTGGATGTAAAATAAGTTCTTTGAAGTAAAATGTTATTTTCAAAGTGGTTTTTACCCTATTGGGGTTTTCCACTATAAATATTGTGTCACTTGTGTTATTTATTTCATGTAAGTATTTCTTTATTTACTTATGTTATGATGTAATCTTTATTTAAATATTTATTGTAACATTATATAATATGTAAGTTGATTAAATCCGTATTTATTAGAATCCTCAAATTCTAATAAAGAGTGCATTGAGAGAGCAAAGGAGTTATACAAATTCTTGTTTTCCCTATTCTCAATGTCTTTCATTCTCATACTATGTACAATTTTTGTTTGAGCATCAATACAAGAAGAAGGATTTTCAACGTTTTTGACTAAGGGTTTTACTTGATGCTTATGTTTATTAAATTCTAATTGGTTTTGTTTTTGTTTATAGTATTGTTTCTTCCTAATTTTAGTGTATGCGATGAAATTTATAACTAGTGTGTGCAAGAATATGATTTTCTACTTGCAACATTAGTTCTCCTACCTCTTTTCTCACTCCCCTTTCCCACTCTTCAGACAAATTCTTCCCTAGCAAAATATTTCTAGCTTTTTCTCAGGTTCAATGGAGTGCCCCTATTAGATCCTCAGCCACAAGGTCACCAGGAAAATCCACGTTTACTCGTGCATGCATATACGACATACACCGCATAAATGTGCCGAGTTAAGTAGACGGATTTAGATTCCCAGAGCGTTGACAAGAAATCCACAAGTTTGTCCACCTGATAATTTTTCATGCCAATATGTTACTTATTGAAAGGTTGGATGCAAAGATTGGGCTTGTCCTATAATTTCTCCATTATCATTTATTACCATTACTAATTTTTCTTATAAAACTCACCTAGGGCAATAAACAACAATGTTTATCCCTATCCTTATTCCTTCTAAATACCCAAGGGTTTCGCGCCCATTCTAACATGTTTTCTTCTATCCATTACAATCATATTTTCGATCGTCGATTGACTTCTTCTATCACCCCATCGACACTCAAGGGGGCATCCTTCATTTCACTAATTTTTATTCAAAAATTTACTTTCTTATGTTTTTTCTACTATATTTGAAGTGAATTCACTAATTTCATCTCAAACAGGGGCAAATGTTGACACCTATATTCCATTTTTGCAATCTTATTGCCAAACGCACGTAAATCACTCTAATTCTTACCAATTCTATTAGAACTAACTAATGATTTTCCTCTATTCTAGTTAATTAACACTACTTTTCTAATTATCCACGCTTTTCCACATTCATGATGCTTATCAACGTTAAATCGTAAGTTCTTATCCTCTTCCGAACAAACAATTAGCATTTATTAGATAATTAAGCCTATTTTCCCCTTGATTTGGTCAATATACCCTAGTATTGACTCAAACCCCACTTCCAACCACTCAAAATTACCCCACTTTCCTCCACAACATCTCAAAGAAGCTTCAAAATTTTATCCTATCCTCTTAGTTAACTCTAAACAATTAATTAAGGCTCTTCACATCTTAATCACTTGATAATTCACTAATTATGGGATTAGCAAGGCCTAATTATTATTAACAATTCTAATCTAAGTTGGGTCTTTTAGTCCCACATGCACCAAAATATAAGTTTCTCCCAAAAATAAAACTATAAAAAGAGTGCACCTCTTACCTTAATACTTTACACCATGCTTTGATTTGCATCTCGTATAATAAATATGATATATAGTCAAGTTCAATCCTTTACTAAAGCCTTCAACAAGGTTAGTAGATGAATATCTAAAGTGACTCAACAATTCACTTAGAGAGGTCATTTCACCATTGTTTGGAGTAGCAACCATACCAATTTGATTGCCCTCTTAGGTCTATTTAGGCCCATGTTAGGTAATTGAGCATATTAGTAGGCATGTTTAATTATATTTTGCATTGTTTTCATACTAGTTAAGCATTCTTTTAAGCTTTTATCTTAATGTTACATTCCTAGACTTAGAGCCCTAGCTAATTAGGTGGCAATGGTGTTAGCCTTCCTTGTTTAGCTTTGTTATTTGCTTTGTAGAGTTTGGGGTGCTTTCACTTTGACATATTTGTTCTGAATTGAGTGCAACAATCCTTTGGTTTCTTCAAGAAATGATTTTTCCTTCCTTGGATTGGGATAAGTATTCTTATAAGTACATCAAATTAGGGGCATAATGGGAATTTCCACATGTTCCAAGCCTTGTTCTTTCCTTTGAGTTGAGAAACATCTTGGAGACTACCAATATACTTAGGCATTACATTGATCATTTTAACATTACACAATTTCTTTTCTTTTCTTTGTTTCTCCAAAGTTACATAGTCTTATGTATTATGTTGTGCGTGTACCCTACAATATGTGTAAAGCACTTCCCATTCTAGGTTTGAATAACAGTTTTCGTAATTTGGTTTGTTCCTCCACAAAGATAACAAATCGTTGCTTATCTATATTGTAGGTGTACCATCCTCCTTTCCTAATAACTGCCATAGTATCCTCCTTGTTATGTACCATACCGCCTCTACACGAGGTGTTCCATCCTTCGTTATGTCTTTAATATCCTCCATGGGAGGCTTGCGAATGGATGTGTTCCACCTAGGTGATTATTGTGGTGAAGGAGGTGCCCAACTCATATTGTGTTATGGAGACAGAGGATCCCATCTTAGAATGGGTTGTAGAGATTATGGTATCCATTGTGTGTTTGATTATGATGAGGAAGGAGCCCACTACACACTTGGTCGGTGAGAGGTGACCCATTCTATTTTAGGTACATTTGGTTGTGCTTTAGCTAGTAGTTGTGTTTGGATTGCGAAGACATTTATGGAAACCTCATCTTTTAAATCCATCAAAGCTCTACAATATTAAGTTTCATGTGTAATAGCCCTACAAAATGAATAATGTTGTAGAAAGTGACAATTCTTGAGTGAGTGTCTTCATATCCTGCATACTTCGTAATACTCTCCTTGTCCCCTTGTCTTTGTTTTAGTGTAGTAATCTTTAGGATGCCTTTCATCCTCACACTCAATGGCACCATATGTTTAATATGTGTTTATTTCCTTCTGTAATTCTTCCATTTTGTGCATTATTGCATCCAATTTTGCTTGTCTTCTAGTTAGATGCACCACCATCTCCATGATCTTCAATTTTTTCCACTTGGATATTTACTTTAATGGCCTCAAATTTAGTTTAGAATTTTTTTGTGTAATTGTAATATGAATATTATTATAGGATCCTTCTACAAACCAAGTTTCCTTGCTTGGCTCATCAAAATTGAAACTAGTTTTGTTCATTACATTAGAGAACCTCATGTCATATTCCATGAAAGACTCTCCCTTTTTTTTCCTTCAGGTCACAAATATTTTCTCCCACACATTTCTTTCTTTTAAATTCTTTTGTGAGCGCATTACGCACTTCTTATAAAGTTTTTCTACCAAGATTTTTGGAGTATATCAATTCCAAATCTCTCCCATGTAGTCCTTATATGAGTACAAACTTATTTTTATTATCATATGTTACCTCCGTTGCTACCCATCTCATGTCACACATTAGTAAGTAACATTCGGATTAACAAACCCATCATATGTTTCACCAAAAGTTTATAGGGGTCAAGATAGGGAAAATTTTAGCGGTGAATGTTCATAGTTTTGCGAATAGTAGAATTCTGGGAATTTGATTTTGGCAAATACTAAAACAACAACAATACCTAAGTTTCACCCAAAAATCCCATAAACAATAATATGTCCCATCTGAATCACTAAGGAATTTCCAATCCCAATGTATATTTTTATATTAAATCAATTGCCATTTAATGTTTCGCGGTGAATACCTAAGTTTCTCCCAAAAATCCCATAAACAATAATATGTCCCATCTGAATTGCTAGGGAATTTCCAATCCCAATGTATATTTTTATATTAAATCGTTGCATGATCATTGCGCCCATTCGTAAACATTAATGTTTCGCAAGAAATCGATGCAAAATTTATATTTTTATGTTAAATAAATGCATGTTCGCCCCGATTTGAAAACATTAATGTTTCACCAAGAAATCTATGAAACCTTATTTGGCCAAGAAAACATTCCCAAAATTTTCTCGATATATACACAAAGGTGATGTTCTCCGTGATTTTCCAATTTGCGTATTTGCGAAGTAGTAGAGAAAGGGATTTAACGAATCGACATATTGTAATTTTCTTACAAAATTTCAAATAAATCTAAGCCTTGCTAGGGCTCGGCTAGTGCATTATAATTTACATCCTAGAAGCACTTACTGCAGGTGAGTCTTTAGTCTATTTGAGACCTATTTTTTTCATGTCGCATTGTTTTATCTGTGATTCCTCCTTTGTAAGTTATTACAAAGCCCGAACATCCTCATCCTCATAACCACTATGATTTTTATGTCATCTAGAATTTCCTCCGCTTGTAGAGAATCATAACTATTGGTTTACTTATCTTATATACATCTAGATTCTCCATTATATATATATATATATATATTTAAAATCACTTCATACATCTCCACGATATGTTGCTTCGTATATTCCTTACTTTATCGTGTACCTTCTTTTTTTGAATCTTTTTGTTAATGTTCTCTTCTATATAGTATATATATATATATATATATGATTTCAATTTCCATTTATTCCACACCAATACCATTGACATTACATTACGTCCTGTCCCACAATGACCCAAAGGATATATAAAATGTGGTACATTCCGTAGGTTTCACATTCAATCAGGAATTTCCTTGAGAGGCTAATGGAATGATGACATGTGGCATAGACCTCTTGAGAGTTGGGACCTACTCCAAACCCAAAAACATATCAATCAATGCGGATCATTCCACGAGGTTCACGTCCGGTAGGAGTATTTGGTTGGGAATGGGAGGTTAACGAAATGGTGACAAACAATAATGTATGAAATAGAAACCATACAGAGATGTCCAAAATGAAAAATTCAAGAAATGCAAAAGGGAAAAAATTACAACAATGAACCAAAAACCTAGATAATTAGCATTTGGAAAAACAAAAGACAAAAAAAAAATTGTGGGAAAAGTATAGACATCTTGTCACAAGCATGCTTCTTGTTACCACCATTTTCCTCACTACGATGTACTTCAAACTTTTTAAACCATGGAAACATAATGTATTGAATGTACTCCAAGCATGGATTTCCTTCAACAATCTGAGGAGCACAAAATGATTTCTTTATCTTCACATTCACTTCGCACTTCTTGTGAAAATAATCGTGTTATAAATCCATCGAAACTTGTATAGTAATACTAATTCTCTTTTATTAATGTTGAGGCAAAGTTGGAATCTATCTCTCCACAACAAGAATTTTCCAAAAAAGAATGTAGGGGTTTACACCACCTCTTCTTCCTCCATGAAGATTGCAAAAGTGGGATCACTCTTCGACATCTTTTCTTGTCCTTGTTGTAGTCCAGACAACATGTCTATAATATTTAATATAAAGGAAAACATCAACATCCGGGGATATTTTTAATTCATGCATCCTTCAAGTTTCTTGAACTCATTCTCCAAGTAGGAACACGACAATATACAAAGAATACCCTTATCATGATTGTATCATATGTGAAACATCATATCAAAGCATTCAAGCTTCTCTCAAGAATAATGATACTTTAGTTGGCTTTGACACATTGACATTTCATTGTCAAGCCAAAGAACCCTGCATACATTCTCAACCTTGAATTCACAGTCTCATACCACAACGAGTCATAGATGGAAGACCATATATTTTGTCTCAGCTCCTTTGAAATGATGAACACTCTTGGTAATTGGATTATGACAGACCTCATACCTCTGATGAATCAATAATTTCTTCATGAGTAGATGCACACCTTATTTGGCTTGATGACAACATTTAGAACCTCTATACAACAGGAAAAACCTCTATACATTATGACAAAGCTCGGTCATCGAGACTCCTTCATTAATCAACTAAAGATAGATCATACCTTGGATGAATCAATGAACTCGAGTCCTTCATGAGCAAATACATACTATACATTTGATTTCAAACTGAGCACAAACCTTGAGATCACCTATTTCATGTTTGATTAGCTACAACAGAGACTTCTTATCACTAGAGTATCTTATCATTAGAGTTTCTTTGGTTGCTCAAAAAATCATTTAAATTTAAAATTGCTTTTTCTCTTCTCAAACCTTTATACATCTTCAGTTTTTGATGTATGCTCTAATTCTTATTATACTAATGTAACACTCTTGCAAAAAGTAGTACATGTTAAGTGACACAACATTATTTTTATTTATACATATTTCTCATGTTGAGATGTCTATGCACATATCAATATCATTTAGTCTAACATGTTGTATCTTTTTTTCTTTAAATTCTACAGATTCATTGATTCAACAAAATGGCACCTAAAAAGGGAAGCTCAGCCTCAGGCAAAAATGTTATTCCAACCCCTCCTGGTAGTGGTATGGAATTCAAAAATAACATCTTATTTTGAGAAACCATCTAAGGAAACCCATCCTTCTCCATCATACCATCACAATCTAGGGATAATGATTACATTCAAAATGAAAATCTTAAATGAGAATGTGTTCATTTTTTATTTGTCTAATGTTGTCAATGACAACAACAATGAAATGCCTCCCCTTGAAGACATTCCATTGAATGATGTTGAGTTTGACACTGTACCACCTTGTCTAATTGAATGAAGATGACACTACATCACTTTCCAGTTCCCAAGTGAATGTTGGAGGTGAAACTTCTGAAGTGGAAGTCAACGAAATTTAAATTCCACCAAGGAAAATACTCAACGACACCTATTTCTAGAAGAAAGAGAAAGGAAAGAAAATGGGACTTGGGAAGGAGTTTCAGGTTAGAGTGGGTTTCTAAGTTTCCATTTATTGAACCTGTTGAAAATGAGAATAAAGATGAACCTCCCAAAGAATGCAAATGTACAATCTATAGCTAGATTGGGCAGGGACAAGACAATGCAACTTAAGTTGGATACTATTGAGAAGCATGTAGGAAAGATATATGAAAAGATAATTGTAGATGATGGCATTGAGAAGAATGTTTCTAGATGGAAAACTACAGATGATTGTTTGCATATTAGGTATGAAAAATAATTTTAAGAGCACAAGAGAAATGAAAGAATAGTTGCAGTGAATGGAGGGACAATTACCTCTCAATTCAACAAGATCATTCAAAATATTTTTGGGTAAAACAAGTTCAACTAGCTATTGTTTTTCACATTTTGAAAAGAGGTCATCCTATAACAAATTTTCCTGAACAAAAGAAGATGTTGTCTTTCCTTGGTATCCCACACTTTCCTCATTCTCACTATGTCGAAAGTAGTGGTTGGGATTGGGAAAATTCCTAGCTATGGTTGAGAAAGAAGACTTGAAAGAGAAACTGAAGTCTGCACATGATACATATCTTTGTCTATTGATGAGGTTACAACAATAGATAATACTACTTGGGTTTGTATGCATGTGTATACTATTGAGAATTATGTGAGACAACCTCACTTACTTTCATTCACAAGATGAGAGAGAACTCCAATGCTGAAAACCTTTGTGAGTTGGTGATAAAAAGTTTGAAGGAGATCGGTGACATGGATGATGTTATAATTGCATCAAAGTTGGTATGTGTCGGGGTAGATGGGGCATCTTGTAATGCAAGGTCATCATAATGGCTGTGTGTAAGACTCCAAACATCTCATTTCCCTTATATGATTGTCATTCATTGTATGGCTCATAGAATGAACCTAGCTTACAGAATAGTTGGAAAATTTAAACCTGTAGCAAAAGTTGAAGACCTTGTTCGAGAGGTGCATGCTTATTTCTGTTGTAGTCCTAAAAGGTTCATGGAATTCCAAATATTTGTAAAACTAACAAATGGGCATAAACTATTAAAATATTTTGACACCAAGTGGATCTCATTGTACCAACCGATTCGTAGGGTGTACGAAGAGTATCAATCCTTATTAGGAGTGATGTGGCAGAATCACATGGAAGTGGAAAAGGCCCGGATTTGATACATCATTTGAATGATATAGATTCATTGTTGATGTTGTGTGGTCTCCTTCCCATGTTGGAAGAAATGCATCATTTAATTAAACAAGCACAAGAAAGAACTATCTATATTGTTGATTTTTCTAGTTTGAGGAAACAAGTTTGTATGACAATAGAATATTTGTATCTCAATGAAACTGATTTTACAGGTCCAACATTTTGATGGTTGGAATGATTTGATAAAGATTAGAAATACAAGTAGTTTTAAAGCTCAACTTTTTTGGGAAGTATGTGCTTCATACGTGGATATGAGATACCGATGTACATGTTTAAAGTACTAGCCGGTAAGGTTGAGGAGGTAAAATTCACAGGGTTTTTTGTTTGATAACATTGTATCATCAACAAGGGTGAGGTTAAGAGAAATTGTAGTGTCCCTACTAGAAGAAATAAGGGAGTGATTTAGAAGGGATGCTTTACTTGAAGCAATGGCTATAGTAAATCCGACCTTTTGGAATCCTGTCCAAAATGAAAGACATATGCAGGAAGACTACTTCAAGAGGTTGACTACATTGATTCAACATTTTTGTAAGCCTGTTGATATCAATGGAATGAATATTCCAAGTATTTTAAGAAAGGACAATTTGATTGCTCAATCTCATGAATTCACCACTACAATGATTCAACAATTCAAAGATTTGGATAATCCCTTAGAGTGTGGAGCAATAACCCACTATGGAAAAGAGTTGGGGTGAGTACTATTTTACAACAAACCATGTCTCGAAGTTTTTCTCATTGGCTGATCTATGTCAAACAATGATTTTGGGTTCAATTGAAGATGAGAGAATTTTCAGTGCCTTGACCTTTATAAATTCAAAATTGTGAAACAAGCTTGACAAAAATTTGGAAAATTGTTTGAGAATTTATACATCATGGTATGAAGTGGATAAATTTCCCTATGACAGGGCTTTAGTAGTATGGAAGTCAATTACTGAAAGGAGAGGGGCTGAAAACAATGGCACAAATACAACAGATGACCCTATTGCAGCAGTTGACTATCAAGAAAGAGAGAGTCAGTCTCAGAGATCTAGTGAATCAAATGATAGAGATGATCCAGTCCATCAAGTTGGAAGCTTCCATTTGTGGATATCCCATGATATAGATGTTCATATAATAATTAATATATTCAAATATTAAGTACATTGTTCTGAATCTCAAACAAGGATTAGTGCTCACCCCAAACTTACATGTGCCTAAAGGTAATCATATTGATTCCATTTCCATTTTGATTACAGAAACATTACAAAGTCATGTTTTAATGAGTATTTAATATATTTCACATATAATGTTGTTGATCTCTTTTATAGAAAGCATACACCGTAATGGTTGGTTGTCTATTAAATCACAATGCATTTACATTATTATATACTTTAGGCATATAAGAGTTGTTGTGCTTAATTCTAAGATAGAATAAGTGGCTTTGCTTGAATCATTAGTGAAATGAAAATTTAAAATAACATTATTCCTCATTCAACTTGCTTGAGACATGCCTTGAGGCTTGTATGAAAAAATTGAAGATTGTCATTGCAACAAATGGAACAATTTTCAAAATGGATCTAAATACACTAAAGAGTAAATCCATGCACATATATATTTAACTTGTGCACCTCTTTGTAAAAGTTTTCTTCAACCACAAACAACCTAAATATCACATGTTTATTAATACAATAAACATAAAGATAACTCTAGTCTATTAATAAGACAATTTACTATTTTTATCCATGACCATGATTTCCTCCCAAATAATAGAAACAACAAAACCAAACTACCACTTCAACTTGGAATCAGGCTCCACAAATTTAACAAATTATATCATCTTCTGTAACATGCTCCACTCTTCATCTGTTGGAATTGAAATTTGTTGTAAATTAGAGTGACTGACATGTAACTTTGTTAGCAATTCATAACTGATAGTGGAGCTTTCCTCTACTATTGTATGCAAACTTACTGACAAGGTTATCAATGGTTTAACAGAGTCAAAAAAAATTTGTCTCATCTAGCTTCTCAGGAATTTGGTCCTTCTCTTGAGTCATTTTTTCTTTCATCTTCTTTTGGAATGCATCCTTTGTAATGAATAGGTGTGTTTTGTCAAAAGGCATTGGAAAACCAAGCTTTGTGAACTCATGTACCTTTCCATGCAGCTCTCTGTAACATTATTTGACACTTATTCAACAATTCATATGCTTCGCCCAACATCACACACTTCTAATGATAGATGATACCTTTATTGAGGCATCAAACCGGTTCTGAATTCCTCTGATGCCAATTCTGTGTCACTGAATTTGTAGATAGCTTCCAAAATTTTCTTTGTTGTATCCTCTCTTAAAGCCATCACTTTTCTACTACATGTTACGTATTCACGGAGCTTATCACAAATTCTTTGTAGATCAGTCATGAATTCAAACAATCTAATCAAATCATCAATTTTTTGGTTTATTTTCCCCAAACATTATCTGTCATATTAATCAATGCCTTTTTATGAAATCCAGATAGTTTGATGTTGGAAGACTGTATTTCCTTTTTTCTTTCACAATTCCTGTTGCAATATTTCATTTTGTTTTTTTCATCATCTAGGCTCTGTTCCCATTTTTGACCTTTTCTTTCTCTTCCTTCATAACCTCTTTCAATTCTCCCAATGTTTTTTGTAATCTATCATTCTTACTCATTGTTTCCTGTAAATTTTTCTTCACCTCTTCTAGTTCTACCTGTGCTGTTCATTCACAACAACTACAGTCATAGAGGAAGATGATTTTATCTTCCTCTCCAACTCACATGTCCTATTAACTGATTGTTTTTCCTTTTGCTTTCTCATTTTCCAAGTTTGCCTCTAACTTTTGAATCTTATTATTCAACTTATATTTCTCCCTCTTTGCCTTTAGTAATGTTGTGTAAACCACATCATTGTTCCTTTTCGATACATTAATTTTTTTAGAAGGTTTCATTTCCTTAAGATCCATTTGAAGGGAGGTCACCTCGTAGTCACTGGAAACCATTTCATTCTCTAGTTTTACAACTTTGGGCACAACATACATGTATTCCATGGTATCTAGTGTCTGGGTTATATGTAGGCAATACCCTGATTGTGGTTGGTTCTAAAGTTCCAGTAGCCTGTAGAATTTGCTTCTTGTTTCTTTTATCTCTTTTTGATTTATTGTCAAACTCAACTAGGTAATCAATACCTGAGGTGTTCATAGGAATGAACTATTCCACCTTGAATGGAGAAGGAGTAATTGAAGTTTGGGGAGAATTTCCTTGTGGAATGGCAGTTTGTTTAGGGGTGGTAGTGGCACCACCACCTTCTATAAATAGTTTCCTTGAGCCAAGAGTAATTGTACACTGTCTGCCTCTGTCTTTTTCCTCTTCTCATTTCCTTGTTGGACAATATCCCTAGAAACTTCAACTTGTCTATATTGTCCTCTTTATGTTTCCAATACTCTGTTGACTACTACCATCATCACTAGAACCACCAACATTAGCAATAGTAATAGATTCATGGCCAACTTCTCCTCTAGGATTTTCAATGTGGTTGAACTATTTGCTTTGAGGATTTGACTCTGGAGTAAATTGCACTAGATTAACACTTATACATGTTGTATTATGCAGTGGTCCTTTCTCCGAAGTTGAAGCTCCAAGGCTTGACCTATCAGAAACTCTTCTAGGTTGTGCCTCTGGTGGAAGCCAAATGCTTGTCCTTGTTGAACCCAAACCACCACCACTAAAACCCAACTTTTCAACAATAATTGCTCCTGTAGAATATCTTTGTTTCAATCCTTCATCGAGACTTGGTTTATATGTTCCAGGTGGATTGTGTAATTCCTCAAAGTTAGTGTCATCATCACTACTTTCCTCTCCAAGATGCTCTTCATTCCACTTCTTGTTGAATGCTTCATCTTCTGAATAGAATCATACTCTAAAACAAATTCTTGGATGGCCTAGGTCTTGCCTCATAGACCAAAAGGTAATAATTTTTGACCTTGTCCAATTTCTTTCTCGTAATTCATTTTGTAATTCCTTTGGCATTCTTTTAGAGGAATTTTTATCAGATTTTGCATACAATTTGGTAGATTGAAAATCCTCTACCTATTTTTGGAGGCTCTAGAGGCAATCCAAAAATTTGTGTTGACAACTCTTGAAAACTAATTCCTTTCTCAACAAAATTTCATCCATTGCTATTTTTACTTCATCCCAAGAGTTCTTGTTTTTCAATTTTTCTAGCAAGGGTTTTCTTTCATGTTGAATTTTAGTGGCAGAGTTCTTGTTTGCCACTACCCTTGCTTTAATCACTTCACATGGGTCATACAACCAGTGAGATTCAACATCAAACTTAAAAATCTATAAGATTTCATGTGCCACATAGAATGATTTTATTTCAAATGTGAACCCTCCACATGAGAATGGTAAGGAAGGAAATATGTTCTTCTTTTGCTAGAGAAAAAAATAGAGATTATCTGTGCTTTCCATCTATCGTATATATTCCAAGGAAAAAAATCTCTTTGTCACATGTATTGGCAATTTGTAAGGTTGTACTCTTGATCCATAAAACCTTAGCACAATATAATCCTCCATGAAGTACCAGTCTGCTAACTATATTTCTGATCCCAGTTGAATGCAATCTCTACATTTCACAGGAAATCTAGGCATTGTACTTTTTGTAATTGCTTCATACATTGGAGCCCAAAAATAATCCACAAATTGACTGTAGTCCCCTCTATTATCATACATCCTTATCTTGGGGGTCCACTCAGTTAATGGACGCACGGCTTTTGGCTTGACCTCAACAAAATAGGGCTCAATTGCAAGTTTATTTTTTTCAAACCATCCAGCAAACCACCATAGAATTAAATAGCACAAGTAGGTAGTGAACCTAAATGTCTTAGTGTTGGAGCCTTCTTTGATTGTTAATAATTGTTTATGCATAGATTTTGCAATGTACCCAAAAAATGTATTGAAAAGGTGGATTAATGAAATGGATATTGTATACCATTTCCAAGAGGGTTTCATCCACTTTCTCATCGTTATCGAAGCCAAGGAAAATACTAGCATAAAAATGGTATCCTTGACCCATGGTTTAAATATGTCAATTGCATACGGAGCCTTCCCTTTTGGTACCTCTGCATCAAATGTTAATTTTTGTAAAAACTCATCTCTATCTTTTTTATTTGTGGCATGATAATCACTAGAAAATTTTTCTAGGTTTATGTGGATGGTTCCTAAATCTTTGCTTTCAAACCCCATGCACTTTGCCAAGATTTACCTCCGTAATGGACAAAAGTTCTTTTCCGTTTCCCTTTGCAACAATTGCTTTTTTTTTTTTGTCTCATTGTAATTTTGGGCACATATATTGACAAATTCAGGGCAAGGGAAAACCTCATGGAACATCATGCATCCCAATCTAGACCCCCATGTTATCCAACCTAAACCTTTAGGTCTACTGATGGGTCCGGACATCTACTTTCCCTCATCTTCGACTCAAGACATGTATCTAAGCATTGAAGATCTTGTGCCAATTACAAGATCATAAATATCATGATATTCATCAAGTAAAACTAGGGTTTTACTTTTAAGTAGTTTTTCGTATGGGATTTGGGTTTTACTTTTACTTTGGGATCTTGTGGAAGTAGACATGCTTGGAATTTTGGATTCTGTAAACCCTCAACCCTTATATTGAAATATTTCAAAGTGAATGCTTATACAATGCTACTTATAAAAAGATAATATTTAAAGAATCAAGACTCAAATGTAGGATGAAACTTACTCGAAATATGAAATTTTTGAGTTTTACATGGTCTGCCAAAACTTTTATGTATCATTATGCCTTCATTTGCAATGCCTTCTAAAACAAAATTTAAATTGTCAACATCACTATAAATGATTAGGTCTTTCATTGTACTTTGTAGACGTCAAATTTAGTCTTTAATCAAATTCCATTCAATGGATGACAATTGTCACTTAGCTAGGCCTATTTTGGGAACTTCCATTCAAAATGTGAGTGTGTTAGGCCTTCGTCCCGGAATAGAGCCTGTGTCATTGATCTTAATATATCGAACAATGTAGATTATTTATCAAATGGCCACATGGCAGGATTCCAGGCCTCCTCGAGGCAAAGGCATTCCCCAGACTCCAAGCCCGCGGAATGAACCGATTCAATAATAAATTTTCAGGTCTACGGTGACAAGTGTGGGCATTTAATGACTTGGCCGTTGAAATTTTTGGGGGCCATTGAAACATTTTAAATAATAAACCCTTGCTTTTTCCCATGCCACGTGGAAGAATTCTGTGGATTTATTTTTGTCGTGCCCCACGGACGTGAATCTCCCAGATTTAGGCGAGATGAATTATAATTTCGGGTCTGGGATTAATTGTTCATTATTGGTCATGGACATTGGAATTGGACCGATCATCTAGCTAACAAGGAAATTGATGGCCCAAGAGTTGAATTAATTTCTAATAATATAGAATATTGGCATGACTTGGAAGATATTATCATTTATGATGGGTGGCACATAAATCTCAAAGAATTAATGGTGGCACGTGCCACACTTTGGGCCTTTATTATTGTTGGTCACTCACATTTCTCTCTCCCTACCTCTGTTTTGTTCATGTTTTTGGGTTGGACGAGAGAATGGTTTTTTTTGGGTTTCCTTTCATTCTCTGCGCGGGAGAGAAGGGAAATGGCCTTTACTTCGTTATTTCCCAAGTAGGCGGCTTCAAGAGGTATTTTGATATGATTTTGTGCTCGAGGTTGATTCATTGAGCATGTGATATGATATTCCTATATGTAGGACTCTCACAGGGCTAGAGTCAACTTTGAACTTGTTGTGGCATTCATTTCTAATTGCCTCTTGCTCCATCCGGTCAAGGTGGATGTCGTGGCTATCACAGATTTCTTTATTTACCCTATCCATCAAGTCAATTTGTGTAAAGAAATGGACATGTGTCACGTCCCAGACCCTTTGCTCTGGGTGGAGGAGGCGGACGCTTAGGCAAATGGACACTGGGCGCGGGAAAGATTGGCTTGACAAGTGGTATATGGAGTTCTTTACTCTACACGAGAGGTTGTTCACATTCTTGTTCTTGCATGGTCATTCGAACCCTAGTAGTTTCCTCCTCTGGATCTCACCGATGCTCGCTCACCTATCGACTCGGCCATTGACCACCTCAATGAGTTTTGGGATAATTCCAGTGAGGCCTTTCTTCTTCTGCTAGGTAAGGCCAAGTAGCTGGAAGGTGGTGTTTTCGGTGGTGAAAATCAGGTTGAGGTGGGAGGTAGAGGAGATGTGATGGATGTGGAACTCGACACTTTGCTGGACGGGGTAGAAATTGGGTCTCTAGTTATTTCGGATGAGGATTAATACTCTTTTCTAGCTTGTTTTTTTGTTCTGTGGCCATGTGTATTTGTTGTCTTGAAGCCACTTATGTTTGTTCAAATGGTGTTTCCTTCTTCTCTGTGCGGGCCATTCAATGGGGCCTTGTGTTGTTGGTTTATGTTCGGTTTTTGTTCGGAGTATAGTTGTAAGGGTGGGGTCCCTTAACCCTCCGGTTCATAGCTCCGGTAAAAAAGTGTTTAAACATCAAATATATATAGTGTTTACATTATTGATTTCTTAAATTAGATTCTTTCTTTCTTAAATTAATTTAAAGTTTTCAATAAATTAAAAAGCTATCACCCCCGCTTTTTCCCATGCCACGCGGATGAATTAATATAATTTAAATACATTATATATTATTATTATTATTTTATTATTAAAGCAGGTTGAAGGGTCCCATTCCCTTTACAAAAGAGAGAGGTCGAACCTCAAATACAACATGAAGATGCAAAAAACTTTGTCAATCATGACTGCTTAGGTATATCGAGCAAAATCCACCAGAAGGAAGGAAGACTATAGCTATACTATACTATAGACATTACAACATATATTTAGATTGAGGATTAATCCCTTGAATCAGAAGACACAAAAAATTACAACTGGAGATCCCTACCTCTCAACCACACCCTCCTCGAGTTTTGAGCAACAACTTCATTGGCCCAACTGTGCCAAAGATGATTATAAGCTTCCCTGCTATGGTTTCACGGATTTCCATCCACCAAAGTGGCACTGGCTTGATGGGAGAATTGAGGGCAACCAAATTAGGGAGTTTGAAGCGTGTCCTTCCAACATTCTTGTCATGGTTGAACACGCTCGCCTTCTCTGCAAAGGCCATCAACTCCCCATGGTGACGTTCCAGTTCCCTAAAGATGATCAAATCCACGCCACCCTAGAGCTTCACTCCTCCCCATTACTTTTCCCAGTAAAGTAACATTACACTTTTGCAACTGACAAAAATTTCTATAGAAAGAAGAAAGTCGAACCCAATAGAGAGCAAGGTTGACTGCATCAGCATCGTGACTTCAATGACTCAATTATCAAATGAATAATTTTCACAAAAACCAAATCCACACTACTATTAACCCTACACCATCCATCCTCAAATAGATATTTTTCCCCAAAACCAATTTAATTGCCTCCAGATCGCTACCATTACCAATTTTGAAGATCCGCCAGCATTATTATCGGATATAGATGACCTGAAATCCATTTCCCTTTTATTGCAAAATAAAGACAACATAGGGAACTTGAGGGGAATCCATAGGTGCTCACCAAAAAATGATGAAAATGAAAAAAATGACCCACAATAAATAGGCAAAAAACAAGGCCCTTCACACGCTCAAAAAGATTGGCGACAACATATATTTAAGGCCCTTCCATATTTAAGATGATTTCGAGACCATCCCAAATTCCAATATATATATATATATATATATATATATATATATATATATATATAAATATATTATTTATTATTATATTGCATATATATATTATATATATTATATATATTTATATATATAAATATATATATATATATATATATATATAATATATATTAAATAATTACACAAGTTCAATTTTCAAAATACAAAACCAAATATCCATAGATTTAAGATGAGAATAGATCAAAGAAAGTCTTTCTAAAGAAAATGAATATGAATAAAATCAAATGTTGCTTAATATTATTTACTATTTGAATTGAAATAACTAACGAAAAATGTTGTTTTTAAATAGAATTCAAAATTGTTGATGTCATTACTGATGAAATATAGTGTTTTCAAAATTATTTTTAGATGTTATATATTTCATAATTTTGACATTTTTCATATTTATTTTATTTGAATTAATCATCTATATATTGAAAGAAAATTAGCATTTTAATTTTTTTGTTGAAGGGTAATGTGTTTTCTAATATCTCATTTACGATGGGTAAAGCTTAACCTAGTCAAAAAATTAAAGTATGGGGAGCCCTTCAAATTTGATCACCGAATGCAATGATGTTCATTTCAATATATTTTACTGCAGACAAGTGTCATTTTCATAAAGCTTAGTAACTTTTGAATATACATGACAGTTGAAATATGTCACTTCCAAATTTCTAAAATATCATTTCTTATATTTTATATATGTAGTTAGTTTTTTTTTTTCAAACGTGTCTCCTCATATATGTGATGAAATCTAAAAAATCTAAAAAATACATCAATCAAATGATACTACAACTATGAGAAATTATTCAACAATAATCTCATAACAAAATGGGGTTCTATTTTAGGGCTCTACCCTTGAAAGCATATATATATACATACATACACGATATTACAAAATACATATTACAGATTGCTTTATAAAGATAAAATATAATGGTCATTCTTCTGAAGACACATATTCATCCCAAACATTGGAGCATGTTTTAGTAGCATGTCCTTGTGTTGGATAAACACATCTTTGTACACTGTACGTTGAAAACGCAATGGATATCTCCCACTAAATCCCACGACATGCCCATATTTAGCAGCTCCTGACTCCCACCCAAGGCCCATTCAGTATTTCGGTGAATTATTTTTTCCTTTTATGTGAGTTTACCCACTCAGAAAGAGAGTCTCCCCCTCTTATGTATCCTTTGGTTTTCTTCCTGAAGAAAGTCGAGCTACAGGGAATTGACGAATTCTGCTAGTGCCAGAAGATCCCTCCCTCATGATCCTCCTTTTCTTGAGAGGAAAGGTGTGGGTGCTTACCATGGACCATACTTCGGCGAGGGTGGTTTCTAATGTTGTGAATCATTTCTTTGTTTCATTCTCAATAAAATTTGGGGTTGTTCTTCCCCTTGTTGAGGAGGTAGTGAGCTTGGTATTGAGAGCTCTATGGTCAATAAATGAGGTTTGTAAAAATCTAGGTTGAAACCCCACTGATCACCTAAGACACAGGGGCAATGGCGTATCTAGTGGTTCTTTAATTGTTTGGTGTTCATGTGATAATCTGGGTGAATCGGTGGAAATGGAGAGCTTGGAAAACAGGAAATGAAGGACATAATTCAAACAAGTGATGCAAGAAAGATAAAAGCATGTCCTCTGGAGAGGAAATATTGGGAGAGGTGGCTACATGCCTTAGACACCTCACACTCTCTTCTGCACTTTCACTACGTCGAGGATCATTACCAAAGCTACGAAAATGTGTAATCTATCAAGAAGCGAGTCTTAGAGAAATTCATGGAGCTAAATTTGAAATCAAAGAGGTCAAAATTACATGATTCTAAAGTTCAAATTCTAAGTGAAGGTGAATTATTTGAGCACGTGATTTTACATACTCACATAGGAGGGAGAACTACATATGACTTGATCCTTTTTGGAGCATTGGTATGTATTAAATGTTCACACATCATTTGAGTTATGACAAAGGTTGACCAAACCGAAATGCTAACCCATTTTTAATGATCCTCTTGTGATCTTGTGAGAACAATTAGGGTTTGGATAAAGAAGACTAAAAACATGTACCATTGTTGATCTGTCAGCCAGGTGGATATTCCACACTAGGCTTCACCAACACGGACCATCTATATCCTTATGAATCATAGCTTACTAAGTGGATGTAAAAATAGCTTAAGTTACATGCAAAACAAAGCTACGAAGAGCTGGAAATAAACATGTGAAATATTAAACATATGTACATGAAAAGTAGGAAATGTTACAAGTACACATGAACACAAGATTTATCTTGGATAAACCAATAAGGAAAATCTCTAGTTGGTAAGGCAACTGTACTCCCCTTCCACAATGTAATTCATCGAAATGTACAAGTTACTAACATTAAATATCTTAATTTGCATGCAAAACAAAACTATGAAGAGTAGGAAACAAACATGCACACTATTAAACATACACATGAGAAATAGGAAATTTTACAAGTACACATGAACATAATATTATCCCATAAAACCCAAGGAAGGAAAAAATCCAAAGTGGGTGAGGTAACTCCACTCCCCTTCCACCATGTATGTAATTCACAAAAATCTACAAGTTACTACCATTAAAGGAAATTTTGGAATAAAGCCTCTCTCTCTCTCTCTCTCTCAAGTTACACATTTAAATAATACCATTCAAACACTTATCTAACATCAACACTCAATGATAGTCACTCATGCTAGGAAAACCACCATGAATCATGGACCAAGATTCCAATTTGCTAAAACTTACAATGGGAATCCAATTTTGTAACTCCTATGGTATACTTGTTTGATTATAGACATCCATCATACATGTACTTATTCCCTATGTGTTAAAATACTATCAAGAAGTCCAAAATGGATTGTGGACATTGAAAAATTGACTACCATTTCAATCCACGTGTTTTTTAGATGTATAGAAAAATCATTGGTGTCTCAGTAGGCGACGGTTGTGCATCCTTCAAAACAATTTACAAAACATTCAGTGACACTTAAATAATTGTTAACATTGTTATTTAATTGTCACTCTGCTTTCCATGGGTGGTTCTGCAACCAGAAAAAGTCCTCCAACTTCTAGAGGCCATAAATTTTGTATATAAACTTGAAATTGGGTGTCATTTTTTTAAAGTGTGCAATTTTTCAATAGGAACCCAAATGTGACATCAAAACATAAATATGATTAATTCCATACATATTAAAATATTTGTAAGCTATATGATCTTATGTGTTTTTATAAGAACTATCTTTTACACGTGTTACATGTGAGAACTACATTAATTAAGCATATTTCATATCCAATTTTGGATCATAGTCATACCTTCTCAATTTGATGCTTTTATGTCCCTAAAATATTCAAAAAGTGATTAAGTGAGGAAATTTCCTCCCACACATTTTTCCTCTCTTGAGGTGCATCTTGTGAACTCCAACATTCACCTCTATATTCCATTTTGTGTGCCCAATTTTTTCCATCCAAGAAAGTTGAACGCTGCAACCGGATAAAAAAATCTAGGTAGTAACTTCTACCATTTGTTAGTTACATGTCATGTATCCAATCTATCCCCTAGATTTCACAAGAAGACATCTTTCTGCTAGCATTCGATAACTTATTAGCTTGAGTTCAACTTACCAAGGAAATCTCAAATTTCGCTTCATAGGAATAAATAATGTATTCTTCCCATCCTTGACCAACCGATACTAGTTCACCCTCCGCATGAATATTGCATCATCCTCATACATGTTGTGGCTCCAAAACCATGTCATAAACATCCATAATTACTACATCCACAACAATATTGTCAATGAAATGTTCATTTATACCAAACTTGACATTACATTTCTTGGAAACCTTAATCTTTGCTCCTTGTTTCACCCAACCTAATGTATAAGGATTAGGATGATTGCACACTTCCAATCCAAATTTATCTACCATCTCTCTACTAATTAATTTTTCTTGAGAGTGTGAATCAAAAAGAGCATCTACCTTTGTCTTCTTAATCTAATTTTGGACATGGAAAATCTTAGAAATATCACCTTTTGTTGAGCATCTTTGTCATTGGAACTACCCAAACATACCTTCCCTTGAAGGGAGGTGAGACACTTTCTCTCTTCTCCATCTTGGTTGCACCCATCCTCTTTTTCCAAAACCGAGGCCATAACTTTCTTCTTCCTCTTGTTCCTAAAAGGATGCAATTCTAGATGCAACTTCCAACAAGTCTCCTCTATATGACCATTAACATCACAATGATCATAATGCTTATAAGAAAAATAGAAGTAGCATTCAACTCACCTTCTTTATCATTATTTGAAGAGGGAGATGATCCCTTTCTTCATCCATCTCAAGATAATGAGCTTGAGAATAAGCCTCATAAATATCCTTGGGCTTACTCTACCAACATTGGGCTCTTCAAGTAACTATCTAATCCCCCAACATACTTCATAAATATGTCACAATCAAAGGTGTTATGACCCATTTGTACTGACATCTTGCAAAACATGCCAATATAATCATGCACACTTTTTCCTTGTCCTTAACTAAGATACTACTAAACAATAGATCTTTCCTCTTCATAACAAATAAGATAAAATTGCTTCTTAATCAAAACTTTAAATTCCTCCCACTTACTAAGGGGTGGTATCTTCTTCATAACCAAAGAATGAACATAACTCTCAAACCAAGTTAATGCATGTTTAGATAACTTCAACCTTGCAAATGAGATTTGCTAACATTCATTAATTTTATGTAAACCAAAGTATACCTCAAGTTGAGCTAGCCAATGGTCTAGCCTCTCTGCATTCACCTCTTCATCATACAGCTGAATTTCAATATCTTCCTCAGCCTTGAATGGAGGTGGAGATTGGTTGGCATGAGGTGGTTCTTTGATCCTCTCACATTTGTAAACATATTCTCATTTGTTTTTAGTGCCTCCATCGAAACACTAAGCTTCTCCATGGGAGTCCCCATGAACATAGCCAACTTCTTCATTGAAATATAAATACTCACAACATCCTCTTCCAACTTGTGGAGTTTTTCTTCAGTTGTACATGTCTCCTTTTAACTAGATGGACCATACTTCTCACTTCTTTCTTCCATTTCTTGGTGGAAATATCTTGTTGCAATGAACCAAGTCACCTTTCCCACAAGCACTTGTTTCTTAGGTAATGGACATAAAATGCAAGATCAGGTCACACAAAACCACACACTACAATATAACACAAACTAGCACAACTTATAGGAAGTGTTAGAAAATATTTTACCATAAAAGGAAAACTCACCGTGATACTAATCGATCCATAAGCCATGTGAATAGTCCACACAAGACTTCACTAAAATGAACCCTATGAATCCCAACTTATAAATCGATCAAAAAAATAGCTTAAGTTGATACAAAAAAAAGTATGAATAATTGGAAATGAATGTGCACAATATTAAACAAACACATGAGAATTAAAAAGGTTGCAGGTACACATGAACACAAGATTTATCTTGGAAAAACCAAATAAGAGGAAAAATCCAGGTGAGTGAGGCAACAACACTCCCCTTCCACTATGTAATTCATAAAAATGCACAAGTTACTGCCATTAAATACCTTTATGTAATATAGATTAATTATATCTCTCTCAATCTTGCAAAATGTTATTTAGCACCTTTTAGACACCTCTCTAACATTAACACTCAAGAATAGGCACTTTTGTTAGGAAAATCACCATGAATCATAGAGTGAGGATCCAACTTGCTAAAACTTGCAATGGGCCGATTCAATAACTCCTAGGATATTATTTATTGATTCCTAACATCCATCAAACATGTACTATTTCCCTCTACCTCAAAAAACTACCAAGAAGTCCAAAAACGGATTGTGGAAGTTGAAATGTTTACAACTATTTCAATCCACATGTTTTTTTGGACGCGTGGCAAAATTATGGCTATCTACATGTGGGAAGTTGTGTAACCTCCGTGATAATTTAAAACCCGTCAAAGCAGCTTTTAAAAATTTCATTGACACTTATGTAACCACCACTCTGCTTCCATGAGTGGTTATGCAAACCGAGAAAAATTCCTCTATCTTCCAAAGGCCATAATTTTTGCATACAAACTCGAAAGTGGGTGTTATTATTTTGAAAGTGTGTATTTTTCAAGAGGAAACCAAATTTGTCATGAAAATATACATATGTCGAATCCATACATGGTAAAAGCCTTGAAATATACCTAATCTTCCGTGTTTTTACAAGAAGTGTCTTCTATAAGTGCTACGACTAAGAATTACATGAATTGGGAATATTTTATATTATACACACTTTGGGTACATGTCTAGGCTTGATCACATACCATCATTCATATGATTCCTAAGCGATAAAAGTATTAATTGACCACTGTCTTTGGCCTCTTTTCTATCTTTCTTTCTGGTTTCCTACATGGTCACACACACCCTATTGCCCGGTCCAATTTCGATACTTCATTTTTTTCGAGTCTGACACTAGCGCCTTTGCCAAGACGCCAACGCCTGTGCACCCCCACCCTCTTTATATCTTGCTCATCTCTTTTGGGCCTCTTCTAGCTATTGGACATATTTTTTTCTTATGGTTTGGCCTTTTAGTGGTTGATTACGAAATTCAAACAAGGGAATCATATAAATATAAAGTTATGTGACCATAATAAAGGACCAAGCACTATGCATCTACTATCACCCCCTAAGGTTGCATCCAAAGGCATTTAAACAACATCAAAGCATCCATCTAGCCATCATTCAAGGGACAAGGGACTGTTATTTCTGCATACACTTCATAAGAAAGGAAGTTCATTTTTCCATGCACACATATATTTACATCTTCTACATCTAGCTATTACTCGTTACTCAAGTGTGTCTAGCACAAGAGCCACCTAGGACATAATTCTAAACACACACACGTAGAACTACATGGAGTTTGAAATGTAGTGCAATGCTTAGATCGTAATTTCACTCAGTTGGGTGACTACCGAGGTCAGTTTGACTCCCCATTTACATATTTTTATTTTAAGTATTTGATGTGTTTTGGGGTTTTACAGAACTCTTTCTCTTTACAGGTTACATGTGAATCTTGAAAACTTAGTGCGACATACAGATGATCAATAACGAAGGGAAATGACATAGAAGTGACAATGTAAAAATCATTTCTTCGCTTTATGAGTAATCAGGGGCACCCAATGTTGTTCTACAACGCCTAGGCACCTCGGTCCAGACAGATCCTGCAGTCACACAATTTTTTGAGCTTGGTTGCAACACTTCCCTCATCCTGTTCATTAGTTCTTTAGTCCGACACAGTTCAGGATAAACTACAAAAATCAGCTAAGTATCGTATTCCATCTCTTGCACTTAGGGTTTTAAGTTTCCATTTTCTTATTTTTTAGGTCAGATCTATACTTCACTTCTTTTTATTTATCATTATTACATTACAATACAGGGTTTAAAATAAAATTATATTTTTGTTAATCATTTGGTACCTACATTTGAATAGTCTTAGATCCTCATTTTTCTTACTCTATCCAATCTTCTTTCATGGTTCCTAAGGTTTGTCAAATATTTTTGCATGAATTACTTCAAATACATCCACCTTGCAAAGATGTTCTTCAAAAAGCTCTAGACACCATGTATCTTCCTCAAGATACACCACTCGCTCAAGTGAGTTCCATTTTTTATCATCTCTCCAATGACCCTAACCTTCATGTGATCCTCCATCCAATCAACCCATCTTAGAGTCAATTCAAGCTTTACATTATTTATTTCAAGAAAAAATTCAAGCTATGGAATCAACAATTATATCACTTAAATCTGAAATTCAACATCTCAAGG
Source organism: Taxus wallichiana var. yunnanensis (assembly GCA_018340775.1). NCBI lineage: Eukaryota > Viridiplantae > Streptophyta > Pinopsida > Cupressales > Taxaceae > Taxus > Taxus wallichiana. The sequence continues at coordinate 179,425,888 of CM031236.1, read as the reverse complement.
ATGCTTCTTAGGCTCATGTTAGTTCTCCTTCTACATCTCATTCATCTCATCCCAATTCTATGTCTTCTACATGTGCTCATATTAGTGAACCTTAAGTCTTACCATTACCAAAACCTCTCAATTTTGATCATAATGCTAAGCAACATGACATTCTTCATGCACTCTTCAATCACCAATTAATCAATTTTCCACCTATTCATTGTTATCCTCCTTATCGGCTTGCCAACTATCAAGGTCTCCCATTTTGTAATTATCATTGAATTAATGGACATCATGACAATGATTGCTATGATTTACAATGAAGAATCAAGCACCTTGAGCATCAGGGTTTTATCTCTTTTTCTACACAACATTTTGTTGCATTCCCATCTCCAAATGCTACATCCAAATGGGCTCCTAAATCTTCTCCTACTATGACCAATGAGCATCATGCCATCACTTCTAATGTTCCTTCTTCCATAAGTCAAGAGTTTTCTATCCAACCAATTCCAACTAAGCAATCAGCTCTCAAGGCCCGTACTCCATCACCTCATCCTCCTACTAACTCATCTACAACATTACCAATTCAAACTAAGAAACCATCTCTAAAAATCATTATAACACCTCCTCCTCTCAAGTCTTCCACACCATTATTAAATAATCCACCACCACTCAAGGTCCCTTCACAATCTCCACTTCAGCAACCAATCATTTTTGCCAACCAAACTATTCCTTGTATTGATGGCTATGACACATTTTATATACCTCCATAGATCCCCATCTTTTACACACTTGGGGGTAACACACCTATTCTTCCCCCTTGTAGCATTATCAGGTGTCTCTCATTCCTACTATTGTGCTTTGTGCTTCATGTTTCATCTCTCTCTGAGTATCATTACATATCTTGATACATTTTGTATCATCATTACCCTATGACACACTCTCATGCTTAGGTTCACACTTGACTATTGAGGGCATACTACATACATGAACCTCACATCACTACACATTTCACACTTCGTGCATTCATCACATCTCTTTCTAGTAGCTCCATTACACATCATACGCACCACATATGAATTCATGATACATCTTTCTTGCATCTACTTTTACACATTGTACTCTTTACCCGATGACGCACTCTAGTTCCATGGTTCATACTTGACTGCTGAGGGTCTAAATATAAAGTGAACCTCACCACACTCACTCACTCTCTACGCTCTATGATTTTTTGATCATATCTTTACAACACATAAATCAAACCATTTCCCGATGACACACTCTTGTTTTATGGTTCATTCTTGATTGAGAGTGGCATTTATAAATAAACCTCATCTCATGCATACACATCTAATCAGGGGGCACACTGCTCCTGTCATGTCCACTTTTCATTCATTCCATTCCACACACACATCACAATATATTGCATATCTTGGTCACAATTATTTTTCTTACTCATGCTTACATGTAAACTTTGCTTACTATGCTTAGACACATATTTTGTATGTCATTATCTTTCCTATACACACATTCACGTTCACTTACCTTCTAGTTGTGAATGTAGCCTTTACACAGATTGTTACATGCAACATGGACGCTTGACACTTGTACCTCTTACAAGTCCCACAATATCTCTTAGGTCATCTACTTTCATACTCATCACAATCGCTATTGTTTCATTTTATACTACTTCCTATTCTTACTAGCACACTACTCTATCAAAGATATACACACTTGGACATAATTTTTTATATTTCTAACATGCTAACGGGTGCTTTATGTGTAGTATTTTCTTTACAGTCTATGTTCCACCATGGTTGTCTTTTACTTTGTTTGCTATTGTCTGTCATTGTTTTCATGGGCTTTTCCTTTGTCTTATGTGCATACTATATGATTTTTGCTACTCCAGCCTTGATTGTCTTGTGACATTATGAGCGATGTCCCATGTTTGCAAACTTCTTTTCACGGTCTACATTGTTTTCTTGCTTGCTAGATTACACTTTGTCTTCTATATGCATCTTGGTCTTGTCTGCACTAACACATGTTCCCAACCACTTTGTTTGTGTGTGCCTTGGTTTATACCAAGCACATTCCCTCCCCCTTGTAGGGATTTAGTTTTAGATATACATCAAGTCCTCCTTTGGGTCATATTCTCCTAGTGACGTTTTATGCAACCTAAAAGAGGGGGGCATACATTGGGTGAATTAGTCATCCCATTCAACAGTTCACATTCCAAGACAACACAGTTCAATACCGGTACAACATAGTCTTAAGTCACATAAAATTCTCAGAATCTAGCTTGGGTATTCAACACAAGACGAACACCAGCACCTAGACACAAACATGAGTGTCCTGGATGCCCTAACCCTTCTCGGTGACTATGACAAGGGGCAAGGCGGTTATAGTGCTTTTCTCAGATCACCATGTTTCACAATAGTCTATAAAGCAATTTCCAACATACATGATTTCTCCATTTTTCTATTTACGTTGGATTAAACTAGATCAAAATGGATTGAAGTTGAACAAAGCAAGATCACACCATCTGCAATGGTGTATAAATTGTTGGGAAGCAATCAAAGGATGGAGAATAACACTAGACCTTTTCCATACACTTCTTTTCGTGGTGTGAGATCGCCCAAAAAACTCGAACTTGGAGTGAGATCACCCGAAAAACTTGTTCTTGGCATGAGATCGTCCAAAAAAATCACTCTTCTACAGCATCTTCAGGACACTTTCTATCCTTTTTACTCATCACGTATCAGGTGCACATGTTATTTTTCACCTTTTTACATACTTTTACATTCCTTTTTACATATTTGGATTGGATTTTCATATACACATATTTGAATACTCTTTTACTCTTCTCTTTTGTAGGTCCGTCCTTATGGGAAGTAGCAGTCACATCATTAAACACATCAAGTTACAACGATAATAGGTATAATGCAACATTTACAAATACACTTTCACCCCTAGGGTCACTTCCTCTTCTCTAGCTTCCATGCTTCATTTTAATCACTCTATGCCTTTTCTTGTCTCTTGGCATGCTTTTGCCATCAATCTACATGGTTATCAGGTACACATCTTCTATCTACTTTATGTTATTGAGTATTCACTCAACAACATAAAGTGGGGGAAAATGTAGACACTAAATCACACACTTTGGGTACATGTCTAGATCCTGATCATATCTGCTATTCATATGATTGATAAGAGAGAAATGTACTAATTGACCACTATTTTTGGCCTCTTTTCTTTCTTTCTAGTTTCCTTCTTGGTCTTACACACCCTAATGCATAGGCTAAATTTTGATACTTTAGTTTCTTTGAGTTTGGACACCAACGCCCAACTAATACGCCAACGCCCGGTGCTCTCATCTACTTTGGTGCCCCTACGCCTCTTTGTATCTTTCTTTCCTCTTTTGGACGTCTTCTAGTTGTTGGGCATCTTATTTTCTTATGGTTTGTCCTTTTAGTGGTTAATTATGAAATTCAAACAAGGGTATCATATAAATATAAAGTTATGTGACCATAATAAAGGACCAATCACTAAGCATATACTATCACCACCTAAGGTTGCATCCTGTTGTCACCCTCAAAATCCCCCCCTCATTTTCTAAGTCAAATTAAAAATTTTGAGCTCAAACCCTCCAGAAGTGTTCAAGTAAAGTTGGAAGTCCGAAAAGATAGAGAAATTCATGCTTTGAAGTTGTTTAAACTATCCAATCTGCACATTTTGATAATTTTTTGTTTTCTGTCTAGACACGTGAAAATTTTATTTTTGTCCTCATTTGAATGAAATTGTCAATCTTTCTATGGCCATGGATCGTCGAACCTTGTATTGTTTTCAATTCCTTAGCTCTTGTGAAAGAAATTTGAAAATCGGGCTCAAATGGTGGAGTTTTCTTCTTCTCTACATTTTTTCCACAGTCGGGAACGATGGGCGTTTTCTTCCCCATCAAATTTTGGCTCCGTCATCCATGGGTACATGGACATATCTAATTGGAAGTGGGTTGGCAGAGAAATTTGAGGTTTTTAGCCTCTTTGTAAAAAAAAGGTGAAAATTTAAAAAGTGACCCGCACCCCGATCAGGCTTAAAGGAAAAAGTCAAATCTTGGGCCCGCCGTTGGAAAGTCAAAGTAGGGAGGTGGACCGTCGGGAGATTTGAGATTTTGAGCCTCTTTGTAAAAAGGTGAAAAGTTAAAAAGTGATCCACAGCCCACCAAACACAAAGGAAAAGTCAAATATTAAGCCCGCATCAAAAGAGTCAAAGTGGGGAGGCGGGCCGGTGGAGCAATTTGTGTTTTTGAGCCCGCATTGAAAAAAGGTAAAATTATAAAAGTGACCCATGACTCCTTCGCCAATCAAGTGAGGCCACATGTCAAGACCATATCAAAAGTGGGTAAGTGGGCCAAAATGTTCCAAAATGCCAAATCTCTATAAAGTCACAAAATGCAAAAGGAATCCTCCACACCCGCTCTAGTAAATTTCTCCCACGTGTACGAATCTGATTTAAAGTTTCAAAGGAAAGATGAACAGTTCAAATTCAAAGTTACAAAACAAGTGTAATGATTGCATTATGAAAAGTCTGGTTTTTCCGCCATTGGTGTTTCTTCGCGAATCAAGAATCTAAATGGATACGAATGATTGAAAAGAAATTGTAAACTGTTTCTTGCTAACAAAGAAGAAGTTGTAACCATTTCTTGGAGGAGATTTAATGGCTTCTTCACGCCATTGTACGGGTTGGTAATTGATCTTGTAAACTCAAGAGTATATTGTACTTTGAGAGAACAAAGGAGATAGCCATTTTTCTTCCATCCCCCCTTTTCTCAATTTCCTCCATTTCTCCACTATGTACAACTTCTGATTAAGCATCAATACAAGAAGAAGGATTTTGTAGCCTCTTTGATGAGGAGATTTTAGAAACTTTGAGTTCGCAATCTTATCTCGTCTTGTTGCCATTTGCAGCCATGAATGCATGTGATGAATTTTCTAACTAGTGTGTGCATGAATCTGATTTCCTACCTACAACATTAGTTCTCCTACCTATTTTCTCACTCCCTTTCCCACTTTCAGAAAAATTTCTCTCTTGCAAGTATCTGCAAGCTTTGCCACAGGGTCAGTGGAGTGCCCCTGTTGGATCCCCGCCAAAAGGCCACCACAGAAATCCACATTTTCTTGCGCATGCATATACGACAACTATACCTAGGTTAAGTAGAGGGACTTAGATTCCTAGAGCGTTGGCAGGAATCCACAAGTTTTCCACCCAAAAGTGTGTCGTAAAGTGTGCCGCTAAAAATTTAATTGGTACCCTCAATTAAGAAATGTCTTATTAAATTTAATTCTTGGTCACATTATATTTTCTAGGATGAAGGTCCAGGAAACAAGATATTTAATAAATATGGAAAATACGTTTTTCATAAAAGTGGTGACATATTTAATAAATATGGAAAATAATTTTTCCATAACTTTAGTCTTTAAAGTGATGCATTTAAATTTTATTATTTTTGATGTGACACATTTTATCGACTACTTTTGTATCAAATTTTAAGTGATAAATTGGCTCGAATCTCGATATGTCTATCCTTAATGATATTTTATTCATCATGATAAAAGGACGTTTATTTAACTTTAAAAGGTGGAGGCACATGGGATAGTGACGTCAATTTAAAGGGAAAATTTTGCCATTGCACATGATTTGCATTTAATATTAACTGTCAATACATACCCGGGTTTGGTGGACACGTTTCAAGGTCCAGTCAAAGAACTCACTTGACAATTATAAATTCAAGGCCCATGGTCATTTTTGACACTTAGTTTCTTTTGTAAAATCATGGGGGACCAAATTGAGCACATCAAGCCATTAATACATCTTGGTTTCTTCTAGTTCTGATACGGACTCAGACAAGGTTATTTTTGGGCAATCCTTCGCCCTCTCTGCTTCTAGTTCTCCTTCTGATGGTGCTTCCACCCCCCTCTCCTGGCCAATCATCTCTGCCACTATTTCCCTTCATTCTCTTGGAACTTCTCCTGCAGAGCTCTAATCGGATTCCCTGTCTAGAGTAGCCAATTCCTAAAGTATTACAGAACTCTCTATTCTTTATCTAGAATCCTTGAACCCGAACCTATGGATTCTCCACATGTTGCTACAAACAATGTGGATATGGAAATTGATGGCAATCTAAATCAATCCCCAACGGTGACCCCTCAGATGGACAATCATGTCGAAACGGTGTCTTCCATCCTTGCAAAGCTGCAACGAGCTTTTGAAGTGCTTAAAACCTGGAAAGACTTAACAGACACCAACGAGAGCTATCATTGATAAAGAATGTGTCGGGATACTAACCTTGGATGACACTCTGGCGGAGAAGATTGATACGATGTAGTTAGGAAAGTGGTACAAGAACTGAGAAATATATTATGATATGTAATATTTATGTTATAATATAGTTATAGGCTTATAGCTTTTTTGGTATGCCTATGTCACAGTTACCAAATACGGTGGATTTGGAGAAATTTACCATTTTTTTGTGTTTTCTTCCATCCACCATATCAAACACTGAAATTTTTGAGATTTTATAGTTTAAAAATAGAAAAAACAAGAAATCAAAACCTGGATACTCTTGTTTATGTTAAAAACAAAAAATAAAAATTTCAAGATTTTATAGTTTATGATATGTAATTTTTATGTAATGTAATGTTTATGTTTCAACAAATATATGAGATACTCTTGTGGATACTCTTGTTTATGTTTCAACAAATATATTTTTCCTTTCTAGCACCAGTTCTTGTGGATACTCTTGCATTGCTATAGTGTTGCACCTTTTGATTTGTCTTCTCCTTCTTGAAACACTAGAATTTGTTCTTCATTTTAGTTTATTTCTAATGTAGCATGGAAATCATGTTTTGTGGGATCATTCATTGCCTCAAGATGTTTGGGAAAATGTATTGCTTTGGCTTCCATTAGAATCCATATGCAGGTTCTCTCTAGTTTCTAAGGAATGGAAAGCACTCATGACTTCCACTAGATTCTTCAGCATTACAGTGAAACAAGGAACAAACATCCATGGATACTTGTAAATCATGATAGTGGTCATCATTGGTTGAGATACGACTTTTACAATAGAACATGGAAAATTCTCAACTTTTCATGGTTATCATGCTTTGATTCGGTACGGTTTGAAGATTCACATTGAGGGATAATCTTATTTTGTTCGTGTGATAATCATGTTTCAAGGGTATGTAATCCACTAAAGTCGGGAACCTCCTTCAAGCTTCCTTAGATGTTATCAGCTCAACTTAATGGATGAAAATTTTATATTTATGCACGGGGAATTCTAGTGGCGGATGACAACAAGGGGTACAAAGTGGTTCAAGTAGGCGCTAATAGATCTGGAGTTAATGCAGGCTATGGTACTATAGAAATTTATGATTCTTCTATGGGGACTTGGAGGATTGTGGCACGATTGAGAGATTGTTTCTTCTATGGACCCATTGTCTTTAGCAACAATTTTTTCTTCTTAATGTCATATGAACCTATGTTGGGTGTGATAATTTATAACAGTCAAGATTATGTTACTGTGCATTTTGTGTTGTTACCTGTAAGATATGGCAGAGACCATTTCCCTCACTACAGACCAAGGTTGGTTATATCTGAAGAAAGGGTGCTACTTGCAACACCAATTATAGATGGGGACCATTTGAAGGACATAATTTTGTTTGAGCTTGAGCTTGAGTTTGGAAGGAGGAGAGGTAATGTTTGGTCTTGGAAAGAAATTGCAAGGATGCCCCACACAATGTTCTAGTGTTTTTCTACAAGGAAAAGGATGTTCTTATTTAGTTTCATTGCGGTGGGAGAGTTCTTGTGTTTCAGAAAGGTTCTTTCTAGAAATATCCTCATCCTTTGTTTTCATTTAAAGCAAGGGTCTTGGTCGTGGCTGTCGAATATATAAACACAACTGGCATGTGTTATAACAATGGCATCGCCTTTGAGCCCAGGCTGATTTGAGACAACTACTTGGCTCCTACTATATATCCATATATGTATGTATGTATGTATGTATGTATGTATTTATATCTATAAATATATATCGAGCTTTCTGTTTGTCTTTTCCAAAGCTTATAAGAAAGAGTAATCATTGAATTGTCTTTTTTTTAAGTAGAAGAACTTGCAATCAACTATGGGAATAACACTAGAGAAATAATCAGTCACAAAATTTAAATGACATGAGCCTAAGACATGATAACTTTTCCTTTGCTACATGTTATTTCCTGTGAGATCACAAATTGCCAATGTGTCCCTTTGAAATAATTTCATCTTCTTGGACTTGAATTAAACTTAAGTTTCAAAATTCAAAATCTTGATCATGTTTCTTGGCACACACATGTACAAATACCAGTGTAGAAATATGCTTCACATGTTGTGAGCACTACTTCTCCACATCATTACATTTACCCCACTGCTGTTATTAAAAAAACACATTCTTACTGACTACACATACTAGACATTAAAAAATTAATAACAACCAACTGGCAATAGTGTATCCTTGATTATTAAATATAAGTTATTTGTGCCTTATTATTAAAGTTTTCAATCCTTCCCTACCCATTAGACAGACACGAGCGGGATTTTGGGCCTCCCCAAGTCAAAGGCATTCCCGGACTCCAAGCCCATGGAATGAACCGATTCAATAAAGTTTTGGGTCCATGGTGTCGGTGAGGCAAGGCAGAGTGGCAGTGAGTAATCAGAAGATACCACATGTCATTTTCTTGTTCCTCTGAGTGGCCAAGTGTCACACATTCCAGGCACTTGAGCGTAAAGGTAAGGCATGTAAAAGAAATGAAAATTTTTGGGCCTCATTACAGTCAAATTCGACAGAGGGTATTTGCCAAACAAATTACAGGAGATTCACCATTCGATTTCCAACTATTTTAAATATTTTTTACCATTTTTCACCAAAAGAATGAAACAGTTATAGGGATATTCACCAAAACCACAAAACTGGTTACATATATATTCGCCAAAACCATGAAACTAGTTACAGGTATATTCACCACGATTTCTATAAGTTTTTTCAGGGGGGTTCCTTAAAATTTTCCTGTGGTCGGGATAATGAGCCATTGCTCCTCTCATTCCTAATTGGCTTCTGGATCAATTTGAGTAGTAGTATGATTCAAGATATGAATTAGATTCAATTGCTCACTTTGTTGATTAATACTCATATGGGCACTTACATTAGCCTTACTAGATTATGACTTCTCTTCTTTTGATTCTTCATATTTTGTAAAGCTAACTTTGTATTTTGGGATCAAAGAACTAGAATGAATGCATTTATCCCTCTTTTCACTATGTCCCCTTAATGTACGTTTGCACAACAAGTTTCTATGCAATGATAACTCTACTTCTCTTAACATTTCTTCCACATCTATCTCTTTGGCCCTTATATACAATATGGTATTTATTATAGAGGGATGACTTAACATTTTCATAATTCTAATAGAATATCAATCTTATCTCATTCGTTTAGACAATACCAAGTAATTATTTCTATGTCTAGAACAAGGGACATATATCCTAGAAGAGGGGTACTCTCGTCTTTTACGAGGACTTTGTGGATCTAGTCTACTTTATTCACTTAAACTGTGTTTTCTTTATCTTTGCAATACCATGGATTTCATGATGGATTCTTCAGTTCAACATCAACTGCTTCATTAATCTATTTCTAAATAATTATAATCCTCTACCTTCGGTCTCTTCTTATGATTCCCACTTCCTTGGTTTCCTTCTTGCTTCGTAATCAACGTCCATGCCTTGTTGTGCACCTTCTTGGTCACTTTGGTTTTCTCCTTCGGTGTTCTCTTTGGTTTTCTCCTTCGGTGTTCTCTTTGGTTTTTCTAAGAGGAAATTTTTTCCTTCGACCACTTTCCCTACTCTACTCCTGGTCACAGTTGGTTTCATCTTTCCCTTAGGAATACTTGAGCTTCCCCATCTATTATGTTGTCTGGTTTCTCTCTGTAATCCTTCACTTTTCCTCTTTTCTTCTCTTTGATCATTTTCAAACCCTTCAAGGGTCCTCTTTAATTCTACCCCCTTTGACTTCTTCTCCTAGGATTACATTCCTTTGGTGCATACCACTACTCCATATTATGTGGAATCGACACCATGGTATTTTCCACATTTATCATTTTAACTAAGAAAGGGATTTATCTAACAAACTTTCCTTGCAATCCAAAAAGAAAATGTGACTTGACATCAAAAGAACAAAAAAATGGACAACAATCTCAGTTACATACCTATCAATTGTAGTTTGCATCCAATGATCTACAATATGAGTCCACATAACATCCAACTTACGCAATGTCTTAAATTTATCCTTTGTCCACTTTTATTCCTTTGTATTTGTGTCTAAAAATGTAAAATTCTGTTGAGATAGCCAAGCGGCCAATTGCTCGAAGTTCACACTAGAAAATCTCATGAATATCTCCATAAATATAGTCCAAGTGGATCTTCTCACTAGGAATTCTTGTCACATTATATACTCCCAACAAAAATCATGTATGTCGATTGAGTATATTTGAAAGTTGCAACATTGATATCTAAATAAAATACAAATACAAATTTATCACATGTCATCATCAAATCTTAGTTGTGCCTCACTGTAGACTCTATTAAACTTAAATTTGAAGGATTGTTTATGTTTCCTTTCCCTTCATCCATTATAACCTATATTAAACATGTCTCTTCATCTTCTTGAAGCACCTCAAGTGGTAATTCAACATTTTCTCCATCCATTGTCCCAAATCTTGTGAGGCCTTGATTTATAATTAAAGGAAACACGAGATAAAAGACAAAGATTTAAAATGTACATATAGAAGGTCATTTACCTTTTGGCTGCCTAGCATATTGCATGACATGGAATGGATAAATCCAATCACTCCAATTTCCATCTAATGCAAAAGCACTCAAAACATACAAAATAAAATATATTTATAGTACTTAAATGTCAGTTTGAATTTGAAATAAATATAAAACACACTTATTTTATAATTTCTTAAACTAAATAATTTCATTGATATGAATAAGTATAATTTTTGTATATGGCATGTGACATCAAATGAGTAACAATAAAATGTCGTATCTTCTTTATATTTGCAACTTCTTCATCGATCTAGGGAACCTCGTTGTGTAAATACTTGAGTAACAAGCTCAATCATTCCACTGCTAAGACATTTCTTGAAGCACTATTTCTTATTATTTTTACAACATTATTCTTTCTCACTTGCTCAAGTGCTTCACGTGTTGAAAAAATGCAAACAATTTTTATTTTTGATACGATAATTTATTAAAGCTTTGCGTGTTTTCTTTTGATGTTAGGGATGATGTGGAGTGATCGTAGAGTTCTCAATATGATCATTTGGGGAGATTTCATGGTTTATGCTTCAACACACCCCAACATGGAAGAGGATTTGGATGAGTTGCATCAACACTCTTTGGCTACATGTTGGTCATCCTCTATGTGCCCACCACATAGGTATTATTTATTATTTATTTCTTTAATTACAAATTATTTTGTTTATTGAATAATTCTAATACAACTTTTGCATTGCATGTCTACTTGTCATTCACACTAGCGGGAAGATGAAAGAGCTGACAAGTAGACATCCTTCGTCTCTACATCGCTTTATGGATTCGTCACTCGAGGTATAAATTAATAGTTTAATTTTTAATTAAAAAATATTTCATTATTGAGTAATTCTAATACAACTATAATTTCTTATATTATGTATTTTTGAGAAATTCTTACTCATTTTTTTGTTTAATATTGTGTATTGTTATTTAAATTGATTTCATTAATTCAACTCTCACATCTCGATATTTTTATCGTAGATCCTCATCAAGGGCGGGACACTTTAAGCCTACTCCTCACGTAAAAGTCAAAAAAGTGAAACAACAACAATGCACTAAGGGATGATAACAATGATGAAGAAGTTTTACCCCTACCACACTCAGACGATGACACACCCTCTCACCTCACTTGTGATACATATACACATTGATTGAAAGGGGCCTTAAATCATTATATGTAAATAAACATGGAAAGATATGGATGGATGCTCAAGGAAAGTATGTATTTAATTATGTTCTATTCGAGTATATTAATTTATAATATTTCATCTTATTATTTTCTTAAATATTGTGATTTTAAATTTATTTATCTCTACATTTATTTAAAATGATTGGTTAAAAAATTAAATATTTAATATTTTTTGGTTTGAGGTATTTCAAGAACAAGAACAATTGATTGAACTTGATCATTATTTTATACACGTTGTCATTTGAAGTGGGAAGAAATATGGGTTGAAAAACATAAAACCTTAGTCATTGTAACACAAGACTTTAGAAAAGCTAATTATAAAAATACTATAATTGAATCATATGTAGTAAAATCATTTAAAAGAATGAAGAGGCATATAAAGGAAAGTATATTACACAAAATATACAACATTTTTGTTAATAAATGATATAGTTTTTAACTAATATTTCATATTTATAATTTACATCTTCATTACGAATGAAACATTGATGTAGAGAGGAGACTTCTTCAAGCTTACAAAATAAGTGTTAAAGAAATTTGGAATGGAGTGTCCGACAAACGGATTTACAGGGAAATAAGAATGACTGCAAGTTAGTTATCCAAATTAACGATATATAAAATTCCATTTTTATGAATCAAATATTTTACAAATATTGTTCTTAATAGAGGGAATAAAAGTCTACAACAAAAAGGTTGCAAAGCTCCGAGAAAAAAAAGGATGAAGGTAACCCATTGAATGAGGCAATACAACCTTGACATGTTCACAAATAAATTTGTAAGTTCAATTTAAGTTCTTGTCCAAATATGACGTTTTGTTTATATAAATTCCATTTATATATATTATTAATACATCCAATTTTATAATATCATTTTTGTGGGAACCGTGGTATAACATGTGCATAACAAAAGAATAATGCACAACCTTAAAATCAAATGGATGGAATATAGCTACATCGAATTGGCCCATGAGAATAACTATTGTGTCGATAAGACGCGTTGTTTAGTTAGTTGTGAATTATGTCAATTATAAATTATTATTATTATATAAGTATAGGTGCAAAATCAATGGGAGATGAAGGAGGAGAGATATAAATGGTATGAGTAGAGGGAAGGAAGAAGAGGAGGATTGTTACGAGGATGAGGATCGAGAGGAAAAGTACGAGGAGTATGAAGATTAGGACATAGACTAGCTCTATAATATTTATTTTCATGTGATTTGAAAGGGCTTTGTATTATTTAATCTTATCCCTTATTGTAACTTGAAATTGTATAAATATGATTATTGTATAAAATCCGGTTGAAATTTAAATATTTCCTTGTTTGCTTATTTAAATTTTTTTTTTTCATTTAATATTACAATTATAAGTTTTTGTATATTTTGAATTTAAAATAATAAATATTTAATAATTTTTATATCATTATATAAATTACTATAAACACAATATCTACATAATTATACTTAATATGTATATAAACATTATATCTACATAATTATAGAAAAGGATTTTAATTACAAATATTATATTAAATTTAAAATCTTTTTTTAATTTTTAAATTATATTTGTATTACTTTTTTCATTCATTGGTGGAACAAAGATGGTTTACATATAGTGCAAACGTGACGCTACACTTGGTGAAACAATGGTGCAAGTGTTGTGCAAATTTGACACAAAAAGTTTAGTTACTTCATATTTGTATCACTCATAATGATGTGAATTCCTCAAATAAACATAGAAAAACACAAAAAAATTGATTTCTTATGTGAATTTGGCCCAAAAAGTGGCGTTAATTATACTTTATGTAGTAGCGTATACACTTGGAAATATTAGCACTTCATGAATCAATCTACTTGAAGCTACGTGATCTATCACATCCCCAGAGTCCACCAAGTCACAACTATTTCTCTATCTTAGCACTTCATGAATCATTGCACATTTTACATAATATTATTTCATTTGCCTATTTAATCGACCAACTTGAAGCCACATGATCTATCACATCCCCAGAGTCCACCAAGTCACAACTATTTCTCTATCTTAGCACTTCATGAATCATTGTACATTTTACATAATACATCTACAAACTATATCGTGTCTCAAAATAGATTTCAAATTTATCTTGGATGGATTCATAGGCTCGGGATAGGTTAAGTTCATGAAAGTGTCCACATGTTATACACATGTCCCTTGTTCTTGAAATGGACATATTTTCAAGGGAACAATTTAACTTGGTCAACCTAGGTGTTACTTTTGGGCCAAGTGAGTAGGAATACATTTGAATGGTCACCTATATAAACACATCCACTATAAGTTATGAAGGGAATATAGGGATCTCATAGCAAAGACACACTCTAAGAAAGATATTGAGAAAAGAATTGAAGACCATTTCTCTTAGAACACAACTACATTGAAGTTACTCAAATTATGAATACCTCTATATTGTTTCCCTAGATCACAAATTCATACACTACAACTAATGCAAATGTCCATTGTGAGGGTTAAATTTAGGGTTCCATCTTGTTTACATTATTTATTGCTCACGAGTCTCATCATAAGATTGCGAGAAGTATGTGTGGTTTGATCCATCTTCAAAATATTGGTATCTAGTGCAATGCTCATCACATCAATGGGAGTTTGGAGAAGTTTGTCCAACATAAATGACGACTAAATCCTTTTAGGTTAGTATGCGAGGAGAAGAAATATCCAATCACAACACTATCATTGCATTGGTCTAAATACATGAAACATGTCTAAAGTCACAAGTGAACCAAATCACATGCCAAGATTTCAGCTCGGTGGAATAAAGGACATAATCATAGCCTCCCAAACAAGTTTTGTCACAAACTTGTCCTATGCACATTTTTATCCTGTATTTTACAAGCAACTCGACAACACTCTGCCCAACCTCTACACATAGTTTTAACATGATGTCACACCTTCTACATCTAGTAGTAGGGTAATAACTTTAATGTCGCCCTAAATGTACTGCATTGTCATATCTATGGCATATCTTATGGCATGATCCTAATACATAATTTAGGATTGTTATATTATCATCTTGTTTTGAATTGTATTTAAACATAGTAATTAATATTTTGGATCTAAACCCTAAATTTATTATTATTATTTTGAAGTCACTTATCTATTAATCCCCGCCAACCTAGGGTTTTTCTCCCCTTAAGATTTCAAAGTTCTGAGTTGACTTTCAATTTTTTTTTTTGTCTAAGGGTTTTCTCAAACCCCTCCTTTTCTTGATTGAATTTTACATTATCATAAAGAAAAGCACATACATAATGTAAATCATTCATGGCCTTTATATGGTATCCAAAATAATCCATGTAACCACTTATTGAGAGAAAGCTCTTAATACCCCTTTCATTTCTCCCCCATTGTTTACACTCAAATCTAGGGACAATACCTCGTTCATCCTCAACTGGTTATTAATAGTGCACCTACCTACGAGGTGAATGTAGTCATAACATAACATGGTAGACCTCGATTAATTATCCCTCCTTCCCCACCCCCTATAGGGGAGTTTCCTAAAAAAATGATTTGACCTGCCTCTACATTTTAAAGCTCCCACAATGACCACCAAGGCTTATGACCTCCTTGATCAACTCAAAAAACACATGCCAATATTTCTATCTCGGAAATTCTCAAATGGTCTCTCCTGCTTATGAATATTCTTTATTGAAGATTAAGCGAAACAACTTCACTTGCCAATATTGAGCCTACCTATTTCACATCCATTGTTAACACTTTGAAGACAAGTAACCATCGGATATCCTTTGACAAGGAATATTTTCCACCTCAACACATCATTCACTTGTATTTACCATTTCATATTCAAGTATGGGTCTTTATCAAGGTAGTCAAGTAGTATCTCATAGATAATGGATCAATATTGAACATATGTGGCATTTCATTTATAAATGCAATTAGCCTTCATACAAAACCCCTAAGGAAGTCCCACATGATGATTAAGAAATTCAATAATGTCTTGTGACCACTATTAGCACAATCCCTTTACCCATTACATTAAGACCAAATATGCTTCAAATGCAATTTCATGTGATGAGTACTAATCAAAATTATGACTTTTACTCGAGAGACATTAGATTCATAGTGTGGGAGTCATCCCCTCTACTCTACATGATGCCTCAAATACATTCATGAAGGATACAAGTAAACATGTCCCACAGATAATGACCCCTACAAGTATTGTGAAGAAGTTGAATCAACCACAAATTTCATCCCGAGAGACCATATCTGTGATCAAATATAAATCCATTGTTGTCTCTTATTCTAATACAATGATTAGGTGTGTCTAAAATCATGAATTGTTAGAAGCTAATAATAGCCTAAATTTCCAAATAGGGCCGATCACAAAACAAATAATTATGTAGAACAACATTATGGAAAATGATCAAGATTTTGATCGAGGAAATGACCATGGCCTATACATAGAATATGACATTGAAAACATTTTGGCCTTCACCCTAGTTGGACTTGGTGAATATTTAGATGAATCTAACTCCTTTGGCATACATTGACTATACAATATAGCATTGAAGCAACAATACGCTCCCTCTACCCATGCAAGTCAAACACCACTAGTTATAGAAACCATATAACTATTGTAAATCGTGTTATGGTGATCACACACTTAAAATCTAAAACTCAAAATCAACAAGAAATGCCAAAGAGATACAACACATGTAACAATGCAATCTGGGGCATAAAATTCCATATGAACACAATGCCTCTACCTCTCGTGTCCCAAAATAGTGTCAAAGCTCCATGCAATATTTTATGGCTCAAGTAGATATTACACACTTCTACACTTTATTAAGCACTCATCACGAAGCCTCACAAGTGTAACCCATACGAGACACCTCTCCTCCTACACATCTAGGACCTTACATCATTGAAGTTACACACGACCCACAAGTTGGATATGTGCACTCACATATCATTAAGGATTGTATTTACTATACAACACGCCCTTACCTTTTTGATTTCAATCCCAATTTAATAAATTCTTCTACACCTCCCTAGCATCGTATCCACATGTTCAATGATTACTTCTTGTTGATCATGATGCATTTACGGTTGGTTTATGACTCACTTGTATGCTTCTTTGACTAGTGTTGGTCCTGGGTACTTGTTTATGCTATCACACATTTTTGTTACACATTGTTACATTACTTACTTTACACACACACATTGTGTCACCTTTCTTGTGTTTCACTTGTTGTTTAATACATTAATTTCTTTAAACAATACATTTGTTTAATATATACTAGTTGTTAGACATGGTGCCTAACACATATATTGCTTATGACACATTGCTTGTGATACATTTTTGATACATATATTGCTTACAACATATTGCTTGGGACATATATAGCATAATGCCTTATACACACATTTTTCGACACATACTTGTTTATCATAGAGTTCCTAACACATATTATTTGACACTTGCTTAGTACACACAACCGACTACTACTAACACTAGTCGAGTCATCACTACAATGTCTTGTTAATCATCTATGTCTTATGGTAGGCCCACCATGTCATGTCATATTATGAGTCCTAAGGGATCCTTTAGTGTCAAGTCATGTGTCTATAAACATATTGTTCTATTTTTCATTAACACACTCTTCGCTATTGATTTTTATGGATTATTAGACATGTTTATAATATGTTTACCCATGAGATGCTTCATTTACTATTCTATTGATCATATTTAATGCATGTTGCTTTTACAAATATCATCGAGTAAAAATACTTTATATGGTCCACATCCTACATGATTTTAGTATACATATTACATGTTAATCACTTCTCTCTTTTGTGTTGAGTGATACACGGTGGTATCCTTGTCTCAAAACAAGGCATATTATGGGCTCTTTCAAAAGTTTACACATATCATGGTAAGGAGCCACAAGGTAGACATGGTGATAACATTTCACATAATTAAAATACAAATATTAATATCCATTTAAGATACAAGTCCATATTAGAGTTGCGGGGGAGTTGGTACAAGTCGATCATATCATATTATTACATAAATTCACTAGTTTCATTATAGATTACATATATAATTAATCGGTTTCATTATAGTCACATGGACTTCGTGCAAGTTCATCATTACATGTTACAGATACATGTGTGAATTTATCATATTTATATGGACTTGGTACAAGTTCATCACTTTGTATATTAAGATACATCGGTGACATTTATCATATTTTTATGGACTTGGTACAAGTTCACCATACAAATTCAAATACATTTGTGACAATTATCGGGTTTTACATGGACTTTACACAAATTTGTTCTTATACCCTTATGTCAAAACCTAGCTCCTTTGTTAGCTCAAGACTACTCTACCTCCTTGAGTCCCACTATGTCATTTACCTATTTAATTGACAAAGCCTCTTACTTTTCCCCATACATTAAGTCCACTATGTCATAGTTGTTTCTCCATTTCAACACTTCGAGTCACTACACACTTTACAAATACATCTACAAACTATCTCATATCTCAAAACTAATTCCAGCTTTAACCTAGATGGGTTTGTGTGTGTAACATAGATTCAATTAATGAACATGTCCACACACTATGAACCTCTCCCTTGTACTTGTAACAATCATGTTTTTAAAGGTTTAATTTAGCTTGGTCGCCTCTAGGTGTTACTTGTGGGTCAAATGAGAAAGAAAACATTCGAATGGTCACCTATATAAACACATCCACCTAAGCTATTAGGGGTGTATATTGATCGACATCAAAGTAACACTTTAAGGAGGACATTCAATAAAGAATTGAAGCACATTTCTTTTAGAGCACAACTATAAAAAAGCAACTCAAATTCTAGATACATCTCTATTGTTTCCCTAAATGACAAATCCATGCTCTCCAACAAAGTTGGGTGTTAATTGACATGTATGAGAGTTGAATTAAGGGATCCATCTTGTTTACATTCTTATTACTCTCCATCTCATCATAGGATTAAGAGAACTACATATGGTTTGATCTTTCTTGAAGCATTGGTAAGTAGTGTAGTGTTCATCACATTAATGGAGGTGTGGTGAGGTATATCTACCATGAAAATGACGACTAACTCATTTTTAAGTCAATATGCAAGGAGAAGAAATAACAAGTCACAATATTGATTCAATATTGGAAACATGTCTAAAGACACAGGTGAATGAAATCACGTAACTAGATTTTATCTCAATGCAACAAAGGACATGTGTGTAGCCTCCTGGAGAGATTCGGCCATGAACCTATCCTCCTACAGAGGCGAACCTACTCAATGGATGCTTTCAGATCCCCATATTTTATATCAAGATTACCAACACTCTATCTAACCTTTGTACACAATTTCAATGCAATTTCACATCTTCTACATCGGGTAGCACAATAATATATTTCTAAACCTAAAATCCTAACACTACTTTCATTGTTACATTTATGACATTTTTTTGAGTACGATACCAATACACAATTAAGGACTACTAGATTATTATTACACATAGTAATTAAGATTTAGGACCTAAACCCTAAATTTTTATTACATATATGTGACCATTCAAATGATTTCCTACTCAACTGACCCAAAATTACCACCAAGTCCGACTAAATTAAGTCTCATTTTTGAAAGAGTGATCATTAGAAGTGAAAAAATAGGTTATTACAAGTTGGAAATGTTCATGACTAAACTTGTCTTGGACCTACACAACTATTTACGGTGTGAAAGGATTCAAGTATGAGACAAGAAGAAGTTCATGTAGATGTTTTTTAACATGTGCAATGATTCATGAGGAGCTAAGTTGGAGAATAGTTATTCCCTACTAGGACTAAAATTTCAGATAAAGCAAGAGGATGCCTTAAATTTCTCATTTATGTATAATTGGGATAATTGTCAAAATAAGTGTCAAATGTCATATTGTCAAATGATCATACTAGATTTCGAGGTATTATAAGTTTGTATAAAGAGTGGGTCATTACAAAATCAATCATTTGGTATTACACTATCATAAAACATAATAGGAGGCTCCATGTGCGGTCTTGTAATAGTGTCCACACAAATAAATCCATTTAATGGATAATCACGGTGTCTAGTTTTTTTCCTTTATCATATGTATGTTGTTTTGATCGAGATGGTGTACCATGGTTGGGAAGAGTATTTGTAGATATTTGCAAATGTTGGTTAGGTTGAGCCTTGAAGTCATTCCACACATTATTAATACCTTTAAATTGAATGTGATTACTCTTGGGTAGGTCTTGGATCTTATGCTTCAAGGTGATGCACTTTTTGGAATAAATCGTGGACTATGATAATTACGGTGAGCCTTGCATCATAGTTCTTAAGTAATGACCTAGATATATGCAACTCTCAAATAGGATGTAGTGTAATCATCTTGCATTTAAGTTATCATTGTAGCACTTTATATGGACTCTCACTTAGCCTTGTAAATTGTTTGTGGTGTGGTTTTTGAGGAAATATTATTATGTTAGTTATTGGTTGTTCTATTTCATTGACTATACCCTTACTATAATGCTTAAGTTGGAAAGGATTGTCACTAGTTTTATCCTTCAAGTTACTTTGAGGTTGAAATGTTACTTCATTATAGGTAAGGGCATTGACCCCATACGTAAGCAAGTTGGACTCTATAAGCTTGACATCTACATTTATAACTACGTGACAAATGTCGGTGAATGATTAATACATGTTGAACATGACTTTATCTATGATAGATGAGACCAATATTTGAGAAAATATACTAGTGGGTTCAAGTTCAAGAAATGTATGGTTCATCTTGGTTGCCATGTTCTTGAATTGAAATACATACTCACTAATATGTTAATTAGCACTATGTCTCAATTGGGTAATATATGTAAACGTGACCTTCACACTAACAGATTCTTAATATGTGTGCAGGAAATCATTTAGTAATGAGGAAAAAGTATGGATAGACCCTTATGGTAATGCATAGAACCAATCTAAAGCATATAATCATTTAGGCTCCTTAGAAATAGCTTGTTGAATAATATATCATCATATACAAAATCTAGACATAAGACATAAAATAACCTAACATAATGAGACATTCACGTAACCATTGGGTTAGGGATGATACATGGAGAGAGAATAGATTTTGGTCCTATTCATGTTCTTATTTTTCTTATCTTCTTATTTTCCTCCACATTCTTCTTCCAACACCTTACTTTGACATGACCACATTATTTTTTGCATTATCTTTTTTTTTTCATCATGACACATTTGCACACACCCTTAGCTCATTTCCCCCTAGCTAATGCCATCACCCACAGGATGATCGTGATTGTGTCGGTGCTTTTCAAATCTTGGCATGACACCTTTCACCCATGGGTGATGGCATCGATATAAATACCCCAAATTACATTTTCACACATAATAATATCATCATCAAAAATTTCACAAAGGAACTCACCATTAGCTTTTTCTCTTTTGCCAACTTGCATCTTCTCACTCATCTCTCTTGGATTTCTTGCATCTTGACTCTTGGCTTGGAGATTCTTCTTCTTGATTTGATTGGTTTGCTTTGCACTTTTGGGTCACCTATAGTGAGCTAGGACTAGATTGTTTCCCCTTCTCCACCCAAAATCTATTCTCTCTTGGTGTATGGTCCTTTGGGAAATAGATGCATCAACAACCACCCCCCACAAGTAAGTGCTCTAACTTGACTTGTCATTTTGTATAGAGTAGTCTCCTATCTTTTTTTTACTTTATGTTAGCTTAGTATTTTATGCACATGCTAGGTTAGCATATTGTATTTCAGTTTTTATTTCATGTTACATGCTTTTACTTTGGTTAGCATAGACTTTGCATGTTTATTTTATTTTTTCATTATCCCCCCATAGTGTTGATACCTCAATAGGGTTCCTTCCTCTTCTTTGACCTAGGGCCTTGGAAACCTTAGGTTGTCCTAGTGTAAGGGTTACTTCCCTTTGGGTATGTGATCTTAGTGGTCCTTGTACCCCCTTTAATTCTATCCATTGTGTGTCGGTCTTCTTGGTGTGTCCCTTACTCATTCATCTCGATACCCTAGTTGAATGGATGATGAGAGTGCATGTTGTCTAGACACATTTTTTCCCCATACATCCTTGGTGAACCCAATGTGAATCTTTCTTTTGTACCTTTTGATCAAGAACAACTCATTAAAAGCATCCATTTTCATTTTTATCTTGTTTCAACCCTTAAAATTCAAAAAACCTAAAAAATCAATTTTCCAAATGCCATCGGCCCTTGTGTCAATTTATGTATGTAGGTCGATCTTGTTTGTTCTATCCAAATTTCATCACATATTCCATCAGCCCCTGTGTCAATTTTGTAAGGTCAATCCTATGTCTTTCTTCAAAACTTCATCACATAAACTGCCTTTGGCCCTTATGAAACCCTTTTTACAGGGCCAATTGTGTCGGTAGCCTATTTTTTTTTTGAGCTTCTTTTGGTCATATCAACACTCCATCATGGAGTATCTTGGCCTAGGGGGCTCTCCAATTCTGATGAACAATAGTCATTTCCAGAAACAAATCATCCAAAATCTAGTTTTCCTTTCTACTCATATTGTTGTGTGATAGGAGCTAATAGAAAAAGTATAACACCCACAACAATAATGTCTTAGGTGATGAAGAGGAAGAGATTCAGATTGAGATACATCTCTGATCTTCCACCTGAGATTCAAAAATTCCTTGATAAGTTTCCTCAATACAAGGGGGAACCTTGAGTCAATAATCCATAAACATCTTCTTGATTTTGTATCTTGAGAAACTTGATAATAGGGTGGATAGTGGGAAGGCTACTATGGTAGGCTCATCTAAAAATGCCTCTAGTTTTGATCCTACTAATCTTATCCTCCAACTCATAGATAAAAAAATGAGCAACAAAAAACTGCCACTACTACACCCAACTCCTCCAAATGCAAACCAACATGGTTCAAATGGTTAACCATCCCAACCCAGGCTCTGGGGGTGTAATTCCCCCTCCTTACCTAATGGACCTAATGGGGCACCTATTTCCCAACCTCCCATTCACAAAAAAGTTTTTGTGGGGTAGTCCAACAAGAGCCTCTAGCACCCTACATTGCTAGCATGGATATTGGAGGCATTTCCCCTTCTATTTCATATGATGGATCAATCAATCCCACTCTACACATTAAATCCTTTGGAAATATTTATAAAGAATGGATCAAAGTTAACTCTTACACTACCACTAAAATTTTAGCTAAGACTCTTACTAGGGATGCCTTAGATTGGTATCACACTTTACCCCTAACTCCATAGTGGAGCTAGAATCTCTAGTAACAACCCTAGTTAATGAATTCCAATATCATGATTTACCTTGAAAATAACAACATCAATGCTTTCATTAATTATCAACAACATGAAAATGAATCATCTCAAGCATTCATCAAACATTGGAAGACCTATCTACTAAAGAAGAACATAATATGCCAAATGATAGCTTATTCCAACTTTTCCTTCGAGCCTAGAACCTCACCTTCAATATAAGGTTAGGTATTTTCTCTCTACTTCCTTAGATGAAGCTTTTGAACAAGCTAAAAGACAAGATTACCTCATGAGGGAATTTGAGAAGGCTCCTCCTAAGACTCAAAAACTAAACAAATACAAATCCTCCAAAATTCAAAGAACAAGAATGCCACGATGACGATGAAGGGTCTCAAATACCCTTCCTCTTATGGCTTCTTCAAATAGGAATGTCTTTAATATTGATCAAAAAGCTAATAATAATAAAAACCAACCTACTTATTATTATCATCCATTGACCAAGGATGAGTTGAGATGATGCATGCCTAAACCATTTAGTCAGATCCTTGATCCTTCTCGACCTATCCCTCAATGGCATGATGAGAACAAGTTTTGTTGGTGGCATGCTAATTGGGGCCATTCTCATGAAAATTTCATGCCCTTCACATGGCTTCATCACATTCTTCTTAGGTCCTCAATTTGACCATGATGTCATCACTAGAGAGATTTTTGACTAAAGCAGTCAAGGCTCATGATGATGCTCAAAAAAAAAGGATCATCATAATGCTATCAATCAAGCTAATGAAGAACTCAAAGTTTTCTTTGATCCTATGCCTAACCATAGTATAGGTAAAATCTCTAAGAAACCAAAAATGCCACAAAAAACGTGGTTGATCCTTGATTATCCTCCTAGAACACATGTTTTCCATAAATGATGTGAGGCATGTTATAACATATATAGAACCTGAATATCCTCCATCATTTCAGCCTCAAACTCACAGAGTCATTTACCCTTGTGTTTTCAAAATCAAACTCCCAAAGATAAAATTCCATCTTCTATAGATGCCATCATCGACCCCTGTGACAAAAAATGCTACTAGGGGCGAAGGTGTCTCAAAACTCTTCTCCAATCACAGATGCCTTTGGTGGGCCATGATGGCATCGAGCATAAACAAAAAAAAATTTCTAAAGTATCTTTAATCACTCCTCCTCCTTTTGAGCCTATTTTTTGAGGATCCTCAACACTCTCTCCTCTACTTTCTCCAGCCATCCATGATGAGTGGGATCCTTTGAAGCACTTTCTCAAATTCTTGGTCCAATCCCTTTTAGAACTCATGTGCACATCACCTCACCATCATGAGCATCTTATGACTGCATTGTTTGATATGAACATCCCTTTCCCTCCTACTTTGGGGTAGTCTCCTACATTACATGGTTTGGAAGAAAATCCCATCATCAATGTGAGGAACTTTCCATTTGTATGGATCATACCACTGATGTTCAAACTTGTATCCATTTTCCCCATAGCTGTTATGATTCCCATATGATGAAGCTCTTGCTTTGGGAAGATGATCCTCCACTTTTTATCTCTATACAAATTGGTCAAAACACATAGTCAAGTGTGCCCTCATTGATGAAGGTGTTCCACACTGTGGCCTCTTTAGATTTCATCAAATCCCTTGGTTACTCAATAGAAAACCTCAAAACCACACATACTACTTGTTCAGGGGTATGATCATCGATAAATGATGCCTCCCATGGGTTGCATTTGGCTGCCCATCACTATTCCTCCTAGGACCGTACGTGAAATTCATGGTCTTTAACTTCCCCTATCTTATAATATCCTCCTTAGTTGACCTTGGACCCACCACATGTGTGTGGTCACCTCTTCTACATATCAATGTGTCAAGTTTTCACATCAAGGGGCTATCTATAAAATTCAAGGTGACCCAAATCCTTGGAATTATGACACTCTACAAAAAAAGGGACATATAAATTCCCAACCCTTCAAGAACTATCTCTATCCCATTCCATGAATATCAACACTTTAACTATCTGTTGAGTCTCTTCGTGGTAATGTGGGTCATCCAGAATTGGTCGGGCACACCTCCCAATCTCTTGGATTCTGATGATGATGATGAGCCCAATGAGATTATTGTTAGGATTAATACCTCTGATCTACCAGATCTCTTTTCATATCTCAACTTCCTCCTAACTTGCACCTCACAAGAAGGAGCCATCCATTCCCATTACCATTTCACATACACCTCAACCTCCACCAAAAAAAATGGTTCAACTAGAAACCATAGTTGACTCTTGTGTGATAGATATCTCTACTCTAACTATGATGATGATGATGGTTATGCTTTGATGATCCCCATTTGGCTAGTTATGCCCAAATTTGGGATAAGAAAAGTCCATGATGTTACCAAAAGCACCCTCTCAAAGCATGCTCACTCATGATGTGAATGTCATTCTTATACAAGAAGACTCTTCACATTTGGTTGAGCCTCCTCCTAGCAGACTAGTGCTTGAGCCTCAGACATCTCCACCAGCCTCACCCTCCCTCCTCACGACTCCATTACTAGATCACATGGTATACCTCCTCATATAGATGAAGGGGAGCATATACCTAGTTTTGACTATGAAGTTGATGATCTCATGGATGATGAAGATGCAATGCACCAACATCATCCATGCCACCCATATCAGTCATTCACATCCTCCCTTACCTCTCTTCCCTTATGGCTCCTCGGCCCTCTAGGGTAGATCCATATTATACATGGCATGAGGCTCTGGGGCATGATGTATCTGACTGTAGAGCTTACAAAAAACACATGAAAAATATTGAAGTTGAGGTTAGAAGAGATCAATCTCGAAAGGCTACATGACCTTCCACCTTAGCCCATTATTTTTCACACCATGGCTACTACTTGCATATTGCATACAATGCATATTATTGGTCATGCGTGTAGTAGGTGTCCTAGTTCCCAGTCCTCTTCACATGGAAAAAAAAAAGTAGAGAGTCTGACTCCTCTCGGAGCCACCCACCTTCCCTAGACCATCTAGACCACAACCTACATATGGGCCTCCACCTCACCTAAGCCTCACCCCACTCTTAATGATATTTGGCATGGCATCCTCACTCGGTTGGAGGACCAATAGATGACACTTTATTTTCCACATGGTCTGAAAGTCCATCATAGTAGCTATTACACAACATGTTATTGAGGACCTCATGACTCATGCTCAAAGTCATATTTTGAACCAAGTTGATGATATCATCACTCAATACTCTACAATCATTCACCCCTCATGGCTAAGCATCTCCTTTAGAAATACCTTGATTTCATCTTTTGTTTGAGCTCTCACTTCACTTGGGCTCTCGGGCCCCCTTGGGTTTTACACACATCTCCAAAATCTCTTATCCTTTTTGGGCTCTCTGCCCCACTTGGGTTTATCATCACATCTCTTTTTCCCTAACATCTCCTACCATTGGAATGTCATGGTCTTGATTCCACCTATTTTGGCTTTGATTCACCCTAGCCTTTCCTAGTGGATCATCGTGGTCTTGTGCATCCTTTCTTAGGTCCTTGACCTTGCTTGGATTTATCTTCCTCTCCTCACCATATTTTTTTTCCTAAATATCATTATCATTCTTCCTAAGTATCATGAGTATTACCACATACATGCATGAGAAAAAGAAAGGAAAGTGATAAGTAAAGCATCAATCATCATCAAAATACCATCATCATCAAAATCATCATATATATATATATATATATATATATATATATATATATATCAAATCAAATATACATCAAAAAAATACATCATAATCATATCATATATATATATGTGGCTCAAGCATCCTCACCCCCTCGAGGGGGTCTGGATGCTTTGTGTTGAAGGTGTCCATGCTAGATGCTCGGGTTGTGTGAGCTAGAGACTCTTCCTAGATCGGGCTCCAGAGGCCTCTCCTGTGCTCTCTGCTCTCTCCTCCTCTAGCCTCATGATCCTCTCTATAGTAGCACTCTTGACATCTAAAAGGCATGTTTCTACTCTCCTAACTAAGGCACCATGTGCCTACAATAAGCTCCAAACATCATATCTATGTTATCTATGTCATGTTGTCTATGCATGCACTGCATCTCTCATCTCTACAAGTTCCTGAAACCTCCCCAACCAACCAAAATCCCCACCGACTCACCACTATCATGATGCATTGTGGGGTCTACCATGACTAAGGTATCCTAAATATCCAATATTGGGTCTAGGATCTCATGGTGTGTGTGCTCTCTATCAAGAGTGCCACTCTCTTTCCATCCTCTAAAAACCAAAATTCACTAATCAATACCAATCTCATGATATAATCTTATCAAATATAATCATCTACATTTCTAAATAAAATCATCATCAATCATTCATACTATAGTTCCTCTGACTCTCTCTCAATGATGGTCTCATCTCCACGACCACCCAATACCCCTCAACCTCATCAAATCGATGATGAGATCTCCATCCAACATATTGTGCCCATCTATCTCGGGGCACCAAAATCATATCTCCTTTGGCGGAGGTCCTAGGCCTATCTCATAGTTGTAGGGCCATCTCCATCCCCAATGGCATCAGTAACCACCTCCTATCACTCACATCCTATGCTCTCTCTCACCATGGTCTTGGTTGTCTCTCTCTCTCTCCTCTCTGGTGCTTAGGACCAGTTGTGCCTTGTATCTCCCACCCACCTGTGGGTCTAGGCCAATGGGTCCTCCATCGATCCCTCATCTTGAACTCTCTCACTATAATAATCTCTGGGTCTTGAGCTTTCCCCCTCCTCTCTCTCTACCTCTCTGACCTTGTCTTCCTACTGCCTGTACTCTCTCTCTCAGGCCATAACGCTTGGTACTCTATCTATTATACTCATATGTATATCCTCTCTCATGTCATTTGTCATTGTAGGCTAGGTAGTGGTGGTACCACAACAGATCTCTAGTCACCCCCAAAATGCTATCTAGGTACCCTGTCCATCGATGGGTCTCTACCCAATGCAAATAATGTCTGTCACCTCATCAACTACATCTAAGTCCTCTCTCTGGGCCAAATGGGCCACTAATCAACATTCCCTATATAGGGCTCCCATATGACCTCATCTAGATGTACCTATCATAGTGGTCGATATACTTTGAAAGTGCTCTCACTGTTCCCCCTGTGCCCACTGGAGTACTCTCGGGGCATCTGTTGTTATGACCAATGGCATCCCTATGTGGGCTATACATCAAAAATCTCTCATATATCCATGTTGTCAATAATATCATGGGACCTATGGTCCTCTTATGTGCTCTCTCTTCGTCACCTTGTATAAATCATGCACCAATTGCACCCATATAGTGGTCCCCAAACTGAATAAAACATCATGCTCAATCACATCTCTATACATGACCACCAAATACAATGGAATGGTCCCATCTTCCTTGTGACACAATATGTGTGCCATGGTAATACCCATAACCACCTTTCGAGATAGCCAGAATCTCTACAAAAAATATTGTGTTGCATCGAACATTGAGCATCCCCTCATCATATGACTCACTTCTGTGGCCCATGCCAAGGCCCTCCTCTCTCTAATATATATCCATGGTAAGATCACAATACATGTGAGCCCCTCAATCGGAAAACCCAATATCCCATGCACATCCTAAAGTGTCACGGTCATCTCCATTGTCTCCTACCCACCACCGAAAGGTGTTGGCCCTAGGCTCCCATGCGGTCAAAAAAACATCTACAAAAAAATCTAGGCTCAATGGTATCTTGGGCATCTATGATGATGCCCCCAAATCCCCATCCATGTAAGTTGTGTACCTCTACATCATCAATTTCACAAATCAAATCATTAAGCCATGTTATATCAACCACTCACCATAGGTGGATCCTCTGATCTTCCTACATTCACAAATCAATAAAATCTAGGCATTAGATTCATCAAAAATCAAATTTAATATCCAAAATCATAAAATTCACATGCTTTTTATAAATATTCCTATGCCATCATCCCTCCTCGCTTATACCATCGCCATCCCTTTCAAAATTTTAAATGTCCCCATGATGCCATCATTGACCTTTGTTTTTTTTTAGGGGCGATGGCATCTAAATCCGTATGACCATGAATTTTAAAAATTAAAAGCAAAAATCTACAAAACAAAAAAAAAAAGAAAATCCCTCCCAAACCCACTTGTATTTTGTCCTACCCTTTCTAATGATGTAAGTTTGACTTAAAATGACACCCTAATACCTTCATAATCTAAAAAGACCAAATTTCTCCTAATAATCTACCTAACAAAATTAAATGCAATGACTTACCCATGGTTGTGCTCCACCACATGCTGCTCCTCCTCATCGGTCTCTCCCTCCTCCTCATACTCATGTCCATATCATCATGCTAATCTCCAAATTTGGAATTCTAGAGCTCAGTTCTCTTAATTCCAAAATAGTAATAAGCAAATAAAATCAAAAATCCTATATAAACCTAATATTTCTATTTTTTCATCATGATGGTCCTCAATCTTTAAATACCCATCATTTTAGTTCTCCGATCTCTGAAAAATCCATCATTATTGTTGTTGGGATCATGATCTTCTCCCATTCCTTTTGACATATTATACACCTTATTCCACTCTTTGGCCAAAAATCACATTTTTTGACCCTATATCTCTAATTTCCAATCCACAACATCCATCCCATGGGCCCCTAGCTAGGTGATTTATGTCTTATTTTATTGATGATCCTCTAGTGTTTCCTTTTCATTTTTTTTCTCCAGGTTCTAAAGAACATGGATTGCACCCATACGTGGCAGGACAACCGACACTATCATCAAGTACGCATTGGTGGGTATATTTCATTTCAGCTAGTCCTTTATTTACTTTCAACATTTACTTTTAATTTTGGTGTTATGTATCATTCTTTCCGCTGACTACCCCATGTTTCACTATTGTGACATGTGGTAATCAACAATTGGGGCATATGTATACACCTAATTTTTTACACTTTCTATTTTCATACATGTTACTAACAATTTCTCTTTTCAGGTTAGAGGTCACTAATGCATCTATTTCTAGGAATGGGTGCCTTAAGGGGCTCATTTCAGATAGGGGTATGGTTATTCATGTAACCATTGGGTTAGGGATGATACATGGAGAGAGAATAGCTTTTGGTCCTATTTTATGTTCTTTTTTGCTTATCTTCTTTCTTTTCTTTTCACATTCTTCTTCGACACCTTACTTGCTCATGACCACATTTTTTTCTTGCATTCCTTTTTCTTTCATGACACATTGCACACACCTCTTTTCATTTCCCTCCCTAGCCAACAATTATCACCCATGGACATGATTGTGTCGATGCATTTTCAAAATCTTAGTTGATGCTTTCACCTGCATGAGTGATGGCATCGTCTATATAAATACCCAAATACATTTTTTCACATCATATCAACATAGCACAAATTTCATAAAGAACTCACCATTAGCTTTTCTCTTTTGCACCAACTTGCATCTGCTCTTCTCGCTCAGCTCTTGGATTTCTTGCATCTTGACTCTTGGCTTGGATATTCTTCTTGATTGGATTGGTTTGCTTGCACTTTTGGGTCACCTATAGTGAGCTAGGACTAGATTGTTTCCCCTTCTCCACCAAAATTTATTCTCTCTTTGGTGTATGGTCCTTTGGGAGATAGATGCATCAATGACCACCCCCCAACAGTAAGTGCTCTAACTCAACTTGTCATTTTGTATAGAGTAGTCTCCTATATTTTTCTATTTACTTTATGTTAGCTTAGTATTTTATGCACATGCTAGGTTAGCATATTGTATTTCAGTTATTTATTTCATGTTACATGTTTTACTTTAGTTAGCATAGACTTTTCATGTTTATCTTTCTTCATTATTACCCCCATAGTGTTGATACCTCAATAGGGTTCCTTCCTCTTTTTCGACCTAGGGCCTTGGAAACCTTAGGTTGTCCTAGTGTAAGGGTTACTTCCCTTTGCTAATAGAATATGTAGGAACAAATGTATTCACTAAGGAAATAAATTTGTGGAATGTTGGGAATGATAGGAATATGAGAACAAGTGAATGTGTGATAGTAGGTGTAGAATGGAGTGAAACTTGGACACTAGGAGACATGAAAGATAGAATGGTGTTGAAGTTGTTTTTAAAGAATTCAATTTTTCTACATATATTTAATTATAGGCTTATTTCTAGATTGAAAAATGTGAAAGTATTGGATATAGTAGAGGTGAAATTAGAGGGAGAAGTGTGAGACACAGTTGGTTACGAGGAGAGGAGTAGGAGAGATTGGAGACCCTTTGACATGTCATTTCACCTTAGACCCCAGGTTATAAAGGCGCTTTAGATTCTAGAGGGATTCGGTGTTCGATGTCAACGGGGTGTCGTTAGGCTATTGCGGGAGGTCATTTTGAATGACGCGAGGTTGGAAAGAAGTTGACCCTAATTCGAGGACCTTCTAATTTTGTAGATCTTCAAAGGAAAGACGCAGTATCAAAATCAGGGTGGAGTAGGATCGTCTCCCTTCCCGAGGAAGTGCTTATACCACTTAGGCTGCGAGGATCCCTTTCTTTTGGAAAAAGAGAAAAATGTTCTAGGGCCCCTTCCAAACCAAAAACCCTAAAGGGGATGGAAACCGGTCTAAGCAAAAGGAGGATGGTGCTTCTTCTTCCTCCCATGTCACAGAGAAAAGTGTGGATGTGCAACCAGAGATGGGCTCGGTTAAGGAATCACCGATTGTTTACCAATAAATTGGTAGAGTGGTTCTGGGGGTTGAATATGGTCTTGAAGATCACAAAGTTAGATGAGAGATGGTTTTCAATCGATGACATCTCGGATTTGGTGAGAAAAGCGGTGGGGGAACAGGGTTGAGAATCATATTTTTGGCTAAAGGTTTCTTTATGATCATTTTCAGGAGCAGGGAGACCTGCAAGGGTGCCCTTAGGAGGAAGGATCAGTTTCTTATACAATGGGGTCTTCTATTTTTTCCCGGGTTTGAATTTCAATCCCTCAAATGTGGTGGAAGAGGATCACAAGGTTTGGATTCGGTATATGCCCTCCCGATAAGTCTAGAACCCGAGGCATTCTGCGAAAAATTTGTAGCATTTGGGTAAGGTATTGTTGGAAATATGCATGTGATGCATATTTAATTCCAACCGTAGATTTTTTTAGGAAAGATAATTTTAGCTTTAGTCTTGTTTGAGTTTGCTTTAGTTAAGTTAGCTTTATCTTATTTTTATCATTAGATTTAATTCAAATAAATCATTTTAAATCATGCATAGTATGTTTGTTTTAAAGCATGAGTTTAGATTTAGAATGCTCAGTTGAAGAGCTGTTAGTGGGTGAGTTATTCTATTTAAATAATAGCAATTTCAATTGCTTTGTATGCACACACAAAGGTGTGAAATCTGCACAAGCAAGGAAGGATGTGCATTGAAAGCACACACCGCACACACACTTGATTGTAAAGAGCTGAAGCTCTGAGTATGATGAAGCTTTTATTAATGGAGATTATGCATGCGTGCTGGTTCGAATATTCATATGTTTATGCAAGTTATTTAAGTATTATGTTAATTTATTTTATGTTGTTTGTTGTATAAGACTGCAGATTTTCTACAAATTGGTATCGAGCGAGGTTATTCCAGAGGCTTATTAAATTGGTAGCAAGCTATGGCTTCTACATCCGGCATGCAAACACCGTAATTTAATGGAAAGAATTACGAATACTGGTCACTGACCATGAAGGTGCTATTCAGGATCTCAAGACGTGTGGGAGATCATTGAAGATGGGTACACAGAGCCCAAATGCAGCAACATATATTATCAGCACTTTCTCAGCGAGAGAAAGATACTTTGAAGGAGTTACGAAAGAAGGACGGAAAAGCTCTTTTCTATATTCATCAGGCAATGCATGAAAGCATTCTTCCAAGAGTGGCAAAGCAACCAATCAAGCAAAGACTACATGGGATACTTTACAAGTTGCATATCAAGGTAAGGAGAAAGTAAAAACCACCAAGCTACAGTTACTTCGTAGAGATTTTGAGAATTTAGCAATGAAAGATTCAGATTCTGTAGAATCATTTTTTACATATGTAGTTGGCTTAGTCAATCAAATCAAATCCCATGGTGAGACTCTTGAGGATAGAAGGATTATTGAAAAATTGCTTAGAAGTTTGCCTACGAAATTTGATCCTTTAGTTGTTGCTATTGAAGAAACTAAGGATCTGAGTCAATTTTCTATTGATGAGTTGCATGCATCACTAATCAATCATGAACAGAGGATGAATAGATCACATGCAAGTGTAGATCAGGCTTTTGCATCTCAGACAACAGGTAGTCGTGGCAAAAGAAGAGGAAGTTTCAGCCCAAGAGGCAGAGGAAGAAGTCCATCTAGAGGACGTGGCAGTGGTTCATCAAACTCAAGTGGAAGAGGATATAATCAAGAACAGAGTTATGGTCAGAGACAAGATAAATCTCATATTCAGTGTCATTATTGCAAGAAGTATGGAAACTATGCTTATGATTGCAAGAAAAAGCAATATGATCAGGAGAGACAAAATCAAAATCAGGTTGGAAGTTCTATTTCTAAACCTATGTTTATTGCATGCACAAGGATTGCCAAGCAATACCTTCTTTATCCCCTATTGAATGTAATTTGTCAAAAGAGAGTCCATGTGATGTATGGTATTTAGATTCAGGTTGCAGTAATCACATGACAGGTAATCTAGATTTGTTTTCTAGTTTGGATGATTCAGTTAAGAGTGATGTAACTCTTGGAAATAACAATATTGTGTCTATGAAAGGAAAAGGCACGGTTAGTATTCTAACAAGACAGGGGGAGCAAACAAGTATGCAAGATGTTTACTATGTTGCAGGTTTGAAACATAACCTTATGAGTATTGGACAACTGGTACAGAAAGGATACCGAGTCTATATGGAAGACAATGAGTGCGTGATTGTGGACAAAGCTCCTAGCACTCAGTTGATTGCAAAAGTGAAGATGAGCAGCAATAGGATGTTTCCATTGATTTTGAAACCTGAAAAAAG
This sequence comes from Taxus wallichiana var. yunnanensis, assembly GCA_018340775.1. Classification (NCBI taxonomy): domain Eukaryota; kingdom Viridiplantae; phylum Streptophyta; class Pinopsida; order Cupressales; family Taxaceae; genus Taxus; species Taxus wallichiana. The sequence continues at coordinate 179,391,397 of CM031236.1, read as the reverse complement.
AAGAAATCAGATCTGTTTGCAAGCAAAAAAGTCAAGTGCGTTAAGCAAAATTAGTCTTTTGTTGAGTCTGTGCTCAAAAACAGATGAGTCTCGCGCCAATGAAAATCAGTCCGCACTACATGGTGAGTCTGCGCCAATGGCTGATTCCTACGTAAATATAGTTGAGTCCTACGCTGAAGGAACACAATCAACTTTTCATTCAGTCATGAAGGATGAAACATGGCTTTGGCATCTAAGGTATGGACATTTGAATTTTGGAGGTTTGAATTTATTACATAGAAAAAATATGGTTAAAGGTTTGCCATTGATTCAGAAACCTGAAAGGGTATGTGAAGGTTGTATTTTGGGAAAGCAACACAGAGATTCATTCCCAGTTGGCAAAACAACAAGAGCAAGTGCACCACTTGAGATTGTACATTCAGATTTATGTGGACCTATGCAGACAACTTCTATTGGAGGTTGTATTTATTTTATGACATTCATTGATGATTACACAAGGAAGACATGGGTTTATTTTCTGAGAAATAAATCAAATGCCTTTGATACATTTCAGCAGTTCAAGGCATTAGTGGAGAAGCAAAGTGGATACTACATCAAAGTTCTCAGAACGGACAGAGGAGGTGAGTATGTTTCTAATGAGTTTATGAATTTTTGTAGATATCATGGTATACACAAGCAGTTTACTACCAGGTATACACCACAACAGAATGGTGTGGCAGAGAGGAAAAATAGAACCATCATGGAGATGGCGAGAAGCATGTTGAAGGCAAAACATCTTCCAAATGAGTATTGGGCAGAAGTAGTAGCAACTTCTGTTTATATTTTGAACAGGTGTCCAACGAAACTTGTTAGGAACATGGTTCCTCAACAAGCATGGACTAATAGGAAACACAGTGTTTCACATTTCAGAGTTTTTGGTTGTGTAGCGTATGCACATGTACCTGATGAGATAAGGAAGAAGTTAGACAACAAAGGAGAAAAGTGTATTTTTGTTGGGTATTCAGAGAATACAAAAGCATACAAGTTGTATAATCCAATCACTGGAAAGGTTGTGATCAGCAGGGATGTACAGTTTATTGAGAATGAAGCATGGGATGGAAGTATAGAGAAAACAGTGAGTATAGCAACATCTATTCCACATGATGATATGACAGATGAAACTTTAGAGCAACAAGCTACTGTATCTACAAATCTTGGACATGCACCAAAAGTTGTAGCACAAGCTACACCTCCATCTACAGTCAGGAGGTCACCAAGATTTCAGCCATCTTCATCCATGCAAGAGACACCACAGGGAACATCAGAAGCTACTCCATCACCAAAAAGTAGTCCTTCATCAAATGCTCCTACGCAGCGGAAAACAAGAAGTCTAAGTGAGATTTATAATGTTGATACAACTAATTCATTTTTAGTTTTTGCATTATTTTCTCAAGCTGCAGATCTAGTATATTACGAAGAGGCTATAAAGAATGAAGTTTGGGAAAAAGCCATGGATGATGAGATTGATGCTATAGAGAAGAATCAGACATGGGAGCTAATGGATCTTCCAAAAGGAAAGGACGTGATAGGAGTCAAGTGGGTCTACAAGACAAAATACAATGCTGATGGAAAAGTACAGAAGCACAAAGCAAGGCTGGTTGCAAGAGGTTTTACGCAGCAATATGGAGTTGACTACAACGAAACATTTGCACCAGTAGCACGTTTGGATATGGTAAGAATGGTTTTAGCAATTGCAGCTCAAAACAAATGGCCTATTTATCAGATGGATGTTAAATCAGCATTCTTAAATGGATTCCTTGAAGAGGAAGTTTATGTAAATCAGCCAGAAGGTTATGAGATTGAAGGTCATGAAGGAAAAGTATACAGATTGAAGAAAGCACTCTATGGTCTCAAGCAAGCACCTAGAGCTTGGTACACAAAATATATTCTTATTTGATTGAGAATGGTTTCGTAGGAGTAGCAGTGAGCCTACCTTATACACCAAGATAAATGAGCAAGGTAAAATTTTAATTGTTTGTTTATATGTAGATGATTTGATCATTACTGGAAATCTATCTACAGAGTCATTCAAATCAGCCATGAAGAAGGAGTTTGAGATGACAGATCTTGGTCTTATGCATTAATTTTTGGGTATTGAAGTTCAACAATCAGAAGGTGAAGTTTTTATCTCACAAGAAAAGTATGCAAATGATGTTTTGAAAAGGTTTAACATGTTGAATTGTAAGCCAACGCCAACACCAATTGCAGTAGGTTTGAAGTTGAGCAAAGAGGATGAAGGATCGTTTGTGGATCCAACATTGTTTAAAAAGTTGGTTGGAAGTCTTATGTATTTGACGGCCACAAGGCCTGATATCATGTATGGTGTGAGCCTCATATCAAGGTTCATGGAATCTCCAAAAGATTCACATTGGCAAGTTGGAAAAAGAATTTTGAGGTATGTATGTGGAACAAGAAATCATGGAATTCTTTATTCAAGTTCAGATGAGTTCAAACTCATTGGTTATACAGATATAGTGTGATTTTTGGAAGTATAGATGATCGGAAAAGCACATCCGGCTATACTTTTCACTTTGGAATAGGAGTGGTTTCATGGGCATCAAAGAAGCAGCCCATTGTCACGTTATCTTCAGCAGAAGCAGAGTATGTAGCAGCAACAGGAGCAGCATGTCAAGCTATTTGGATGAGAAGAGTGTTGACAGATTTACAACAGAAACAAGAGGAAGCTACACAGATTTTTTGTGACAACAACTCAGCCATAGCGTTGTCCAAAAATCATGTTTTTCATAAGAGGAGCAAGCATATTGATACAAGGTATCATTTCATTAGGGAGCTGGTAAACAACAAGGAAATTCATCTTGAATTTTGTAGATCCGAAGATCAATTTGCAGACATTTTTACAAAGGCTTTAGCAAAAGAAGTTTTCGAATATTTGAGAGATTGTTTGGGAGTATGTGATCCTACACATGGCAGATCTGAAAAAGCAAACACAACTCTAGAAGAGTGAAAGCTACAGTTTGAAATTAAGGGGGAGTGTTGGAAATATGCATGTGATGCATATTTAATTCCAACCGTAGCTTTTTTAGGAAAGCTAATTTTAGCTTTAGTCTTGTTTTAGTTTGCTTTAGTTAAGTTAGCTTTATCTTATTTTTATCATTAGATTTAATTCAAATAAATCTGTTTTAAATCATGCATAGCATGCAACTGTTTTAAAGCATGAGTTTAGATTTAGAATGCTCGGTTGAAGAGTTGTTAGTGGGTGATTTATTCTATTTAAATAACAACAATTGTAATTGCTTTGTATGCACACACAAAGGTGTGAAATCTGCACAAGCAAGGAAGGATGTGCATTGAAAGCACACACCGCACACACATCTTGATTGTAAAGAGTTGAAGCTCAGTATGATGAAGCTTTTATTAATGGAGATTATGCTCTTGGTTCGAATATTCATATGTTTATGCAAGTTATTTAAGTATTATGTTAATTTCTTTTATGTTGTTTGTTGTATAAGGCTGCAGATTTTCTACAAATGGTATCGATGTCGACCAAAGAAACTGGATGGAACCCTAGCTATCTCTTTCAACCTGACACTTCCTCTCCCGGACTCGATCTCCATTCACAGCCCCTCGGGGGCTTGGGTCCAACTAGTGGAGTACGAAATAATTTCACAAGCATGCTTCAAGTGTAAGAAAGTTGGACAGTTTGAAGGACTTCCATAATGCCCCTATCAAAGAAGGATTCAAGTGGTTCCTTAGGGGAAGAAAAGAGGATTTGGAGACAACAAAGGAAGATGTGGCCTCAGACAATGTCCATCAAAGGAAGAAGGGCTCTCTAAGCAATAAGGAGCCCCCTTTGACTCCGCGATCCCTTCTTAAAGGAGCTACCTAGGTAGCGGTGGACTCGAAAAGTTTGTGATCCTGTTGCATTCGAGTATTGCAGTAGGTCATGGCGGATTGGTAATGGCCCTTACAAAGTGGGTCCAGAATAATGAGGAAATCTAGGATGTTCAATTGGATCCCCAGGGGGAAGAAGGTTTGGAAGAAATCCAAAGCATTGAAAAGTTCTCGGCTCTTCGGCCAAGATTACAATTTAGCCAACACTCCAAGCCTACCTAAATGCCCAAATATCGGATGTGTTGCTCCAGTGGGGAGGCCAATAATGAAGCAAAGATAAACAAGGAGATAGCAGAAGGTAAGCAAACACAGATAAATAATTTCTTTTCAAGTAGGGAGGGCAAAGTCCCTCCTGAAGGATCAATGAAGATCCTTTCTTGGAACGTTAGGGGCCTAAACGCCCCTAACAAACAACGCTTAGTGAAGCATTGTATTTTGGAGTAAGAGGCAAATATCTTCGATTCAAGAATCCAAACTGAGTGCAAAAGATTTCAAGGATTTGTGGACAATGAAATGGAGGGGTTGGAATGGTTGTTTTATTGGTTTTGATGGAGCCTTAAGTGGGCTAGGGATAATTTGGAAGGAGAGCATAGTTGTTGTTTCTTCCGTCAAGGAAAATAGTAATTTCCAGTGGTGCAAAGTGCAAGCTCTCAGAGCTGATACAAGATTCATTCTTTGCAATTTCTACGGGCCATCCAATCTCATAGCTAAGAGGAGATTGTGGGAAGAATTAAGAGGGGATTTAGATGCCTTCAAATATGAGTTAATCATTCTAGCTGGTGACTTCAATGTCATTTCTTCGGAGAAAGATAAAAGAGGGGGTATAAGCAGAATCCACAATCACAGAGGGATTTTTGTTCCTTCATAAATGATTCAGGCTTTGATTGATATTGAGCCGAAGAGGGGGTGGTTCACTCTAGTCCAATATGAGACTGGGTTTCAACATAATTTTGGAGAGACTGGATAGGTTCTTTTCCAATGAGGAGTGGCTCCAGAGAAATATCATTCTGGAATGTGAGGTTCTCCCCATTTCAGGGTCTGATCACTATCCCATATCTCTTCAGATCTCCTTCGATGAGCCGCCAAGGTTTTCCCCCTTCAAATTTGAGCTTATGTGGATGTGGGATCCCTCACTCCTAGTTTAATAAAGGATTGGTGGTCTTCTTTCTCTTTCAAAGGAACAAAGATGTTTGTTTTATCCCAAAAACTGCTTGAGGCACTGAAAAAGAATTTGAAGGATTGGAATGTAAGTCATTTTAAGAACATATTCTAAAAAGAAAAGATGGAAGCAGATCAAAGATCTGAATGAATCGGTTTTTAGGAATGGAATGGGCTAAGAAGAATATCAGAAAGAAAAATCCCTACTAGTAGAATTAGGCGAGCTTCTTATTAGGGAGGAGATCTTCTGGAAACAAAAATCTAGAGAGACATGGTTAAAAGAGGGGGATCGCAATTCCAAGTTTTTCACTCTTCAGTCAAGGCCAAAAGGAATCATAATTTCATCTCCAAGATAAAATCTCAGTCAGGAGATTGGATTCGTAGATCAGAAAGGAATAAGGGAATATGGCGGTCAACTACTTCTCCAATCTTCTAGGGGTGAGAGTGCCTCTAATTTGTCAGAGCAAGTAGAGATTTTGAATCTGAGTTCCTAGAAGGATTGATGATGTGGGAAATGCAAGGCTTCTTTCCCCATTTTCTAAGGAGGAAATCAAATCCGTTGTCTTTTCTATGGAGCGGGATAAAGCTCCAGGTCCCGATGGTTACCTTGTAACATTTTTTCAAGATTTTTGGGATATAATAGGTGAGGATGTTTGGGATGCGTAGAGGAATCAGATCTACGGGAAAGGTTTTAGGGCGTTGAATAAAACCTTCATTGCATGTTTTTTCCAAAGAAATCCCGACAGAATCCATGGAAGACTTTCAGTCGGTCTCTCTGTGTGCAATACCTCCTATAAGATTATCTCAAAAGTAATCGCCCTTTGTATGAGCCCTCTACTAGATTCTTTCATCTCCCAGGAGCAATCAGGGTTTATTCTGGGCGGTCCATTTTTTACGGTATCATTTTGTCCCATGAGTTGTTGCACTCTCTTTCACTTAACCATAAGTCGGGTATGTTCTTAAAACTAGATTTTAGCAAGGCTTATGATAGATTAAACTGGAGGTTCCTGATTAAGATTCTTCTCAAGCTGGGTTTTAGTTCTGAGTTATGCAACTAGATTTTCAACTGCATTTCCACCCCTAAATTTTCCGTTCTAGTTAATGGTTCGGTTGAGGGTTTATTCCAAAGTAACAGGGAATTAGGAAAGGAGATCCCCTTTCTTCCTTTCTCTTTGTCATTGTAGCGGACACTCTTAGCCATGCCATTTCGGAGGTGATTAATAGAGGTTCTTTGAAAGGATTGTGTGTTGCAGAAGGTGTGGAGCCGCTCTCCCATCAACAATTCGCGGATGACACCTTCCTATATGAGGTAGCTTCTGTTTCGGAAGCAAAAGAATTCAACAGGATTCTGGAGGTGTATGCTAAGGCTACAGGTCAAGTCATAAGTGCCCCTAAATTGAGGATCTTTTTCTTGAATGTCTCACCCAAAATTCAGAGAAGGATTTTACAGGTCCTGGGATTTTCGATGGGCACTCTCTTGCATACTTACCTTGGTGTTCCACTCTTAAGGGGTGGGAGGGTGGCATTATGGGATGATCTCATGGGGGCTACGGAAGAGAAGGTTGCTCTCTTGGAAGGGGAGATGGACTCACGTTTGCAAGAAGAATTCAACTCATTCGGTCCATTCCGAGAGCACACTACCCTTATATATGTTATTTTTTGAAGGTCTCAAGATCGGTCCTACATAAAATTGAAAAATTCCTTAGATATTTTTGTGGCAAGGTATGGGTGAGGAGAGAAAGTGGCATTTGGTTAAGTGGGAGTAGGTGAAACTGCCCAAGGATCTTGGTGGGGTTGGGATTTTGGATCTCGGGCTTCATAACATGGCACTGGGAGCTAAGCATGTCTGGAAGTTAATCTCGAATCCTTGCAGTTTACTTAATAAAAATTTGATCAGTAAATACTTGGATAATAATCCACCTGAGAGTATTCTCACCAGCTTGGAGTTGCTGAAGGGCTCCTACATTTGGAACTTTATCGGTTCATGTAGACAGGTTTTCTCATCTTTAGTTTCTTGGAGGATAGGAAATGGCACAAAGGTTAATTTTGGGAGGACTCATGGCGGGTTTCCCTTCCTCATGGATACTCCGGGTCTAGAGGAGGCTTGTATAGCTTCGAAAGAAGTGTGGGGTCAAAAGGTGGTGAATTATGGCTTTAATCACCCGGATGGTTCGCCATCGCTTGTTTGGAACAATGTTGACCTATTGGGGATCCCACTTACTATAAAAGATCTATTTAAACAAGTTCTGGAAGAGAGAAATATCAATATTTCCAATCGAGAAGATCAAATTTTATGGATGGGCTCTTCTTCAAGAATATACTCAGTTAAATTTGGGATGAAAGCCTTGTGCAGAGAGAAGGCAAAGGGCATATTTCATGGAGTAGATGTTGGGATGCGAGATGCCTTCCCAAGGCAGGAGCGTTATTTGGCTAGTCTACAAAAGAAAAATCCTCACCCAAGTTAGAAGGCAGAGATGGGGATACTACGGACCGACTAGGTGTCCTTTGTGTGAAAATGTGGATGAAGAGGTGGATCATTTTCTCTACATTGTCCCTTCTCCTACCAGGTTGGGCTTTGGGCTGTGTAATAAGCTTGGTTTGGCTTGGGTTCTGGAAAATCCATTTCGAGAGGTGTTGGAGTCATGGCTGATCATAGGAAAATCCCAAGCTCTAGGTTTGATTTGGGTTTACAGCCCCTTATTGCTAATTTGGCATCTTTGGTGGGAGCGGAATTTGTGTTTTTTTAGGGACTCCCTTTTGATTTTACTTCATTCTCTCAAAGGTTGGAGATTGTTTTTGGAAAATGTAAGTGTCGATTGCAGAATGCATCCCTCTTCTCTGAAAGGATGAAGCTATCAAAAATTAGTGGCCACTCATCACTCTTCCCTCACCGGGTGCTTTTTCAAATAATCAGTTGTCGCATTGGGAGAAGAGGGAAGTCAGGAAAAAGGTTAAGTGGATGCCACCCCCCTGGGTATCGAAAACTAAACTTTGACAAGGCCTCTAAAGGCAATCCCGATATTTTGGGGGGGTGCATTATTCGAATGAATGGGGATTTAGTGATTGCGGGCTTGAAACCATTGAGAGGCACAACTAATCAAGCGAAAATTCAAGCTTTGTTGTTTGGGGTAAAACTTGCTTGTGAGAGTGGTTGTTCTCACCTAGTCATTGAGGGTGATTCCCAGTGATTGTGAGTGCCATTTCGAAGGTAAAGCTATTAATTGGGCTCTAGAATCTTTCATCCCAAATATAGTTTATTGGCTAAATAAGTTGGAGGATTGGAGCATAGGCAATGTCTTGATGCAAGCAAATGTTGGCGTAGATTTCCTTGCAAACGTGGCAGTGTTAGGTGGTGATGAGGTGGCAGTTGGTAATGATGTGAAAAGATGGCCCGGGTTGGAAGACATTGTATGGAAGGAAGCCAATGCCTATTAATGATGAAGGTGATTCGTGTGAGCCCATTTAAGTGGTGGATGGGTCATTCTTTTCTATTACCGATTTATGTTTTTGTTCTTTGGAGCTCGAAGGGTTTTATCTGTTCCACTATGGCTATCCCTTCTCTGTCGTTGTTCTTGAAGGGAGATGCAAGGGAAATGGATTTTTTCAGTCCAATTTCATATGCGGATGCATGCGATATATTTCGCATGGGCTCGGAGGTCATTGAGAATGTCGTAGGGAGAATCCTGGGTGAGGATTACGCAAGGAAGTGGACGTGCTAGAGTCAATTCAGAGGTGGCTTCTTCGTTTGTGTTCCATTTACTTATAATCAAGAAAAGTAAGGAGGAATCCCTCATGATTGTCAAGCATGTTATCAGTCCAAAGTATGCAGTAGGTCTAGAGGAGGCCATCGAGGGTTTTGTTATGCCCTTGGCTTATGCACAGTCTTCTACATAAGCAATTTCAGAGGAGGTCCCAAGAAACTATGTGGAAGAGTTAGAAAGGAGGAACACAAAGCTTTGGAAATTCATGGTATCAGTTCATAAGGCCTATAGAATGGGGCAGCGGGGTCTTGTTAAATTTGAGCCCCTGAATCTGGATGCTCTCACCAATCCTATTGGCATATTCCTAGAAAGTTGGACTTCTTGTTGAAGAAAGGAAAATCACCCTACAATTTGTTGTTTCAGATGGCTCGAGCAGGCTGCGAGGAAAGACGCAATTCGAAGAGGAAGAGGGGAAGTGTAGAGAGCGATGGAGATGCCTCTAATCAAGAGGAGGTGTGGAAATTTTGGGTTAGGTAGGTTTTTTTTTTCAAGGGTGGTTTAGCGTATTAGTATTTAACGGCCTTTTGTTTTATCAGCCCTATAGGATAGTTTTAATTTTGCAATTTTGGGAAGCACGGTGGTCTAGAATGTTTTGATCTTGCCCTTGCACTGGTACTCGGAATGTAAGGGTGGGGAGCTCATTAACTCCCTCCAGTTCATAGCTCCTAAAAAAGTGTTTTATGTATCAAAATAAAAGCGTGAAAGTATTTATAATAGGTGAATTGTAAGGGAAAATATTTAGTTCGATCTTAAAACATGTATATTTAGGAGAATTCAACAATTTTTGTATATTTTATAGGAAAATTGGGGAAACATAATTCAAGAATTTGTTTGTTGGTGAACCTAAAATTTGGAAATTTGTTAAAACTTATTCAATTGGCTTTAAAAGTCCCTACAAAAATCCCTAATGGTGTTTGATGAAACTTGATATATAACATTTCAAGAAGGTCTTGTGTCTCAATTGGTACATGATAATTTGTTAGCATTAAGATATCCATGGCTCACCCTATAGGATTTTTTTGAATAACTAGCACACAAAGATTTGTTTTACATTGAGTTTCAAATTTGATTTCCATTATAACATTGAATGTATCAGCTATGTCACTAGGATTTTCTAAAAGATGTTTAAAGTCTATTGCATCTTTTAAGCCTAGATGATTCTTTTAAACTTGTTTCCTTTCCCTTACTATTTTCACCTTCGATAAGAATATGAGGAACAATTGTAGTATTTTAATCCATGGGTATTTCAAAAGAGGTTGGATTGATTTCAAGATGACCTTAAGTTTCATCAATGTGAACCATCTTTGTATTTTCCATACAAACCAGGGAGGAATGAGAGAATTTAGACAAGATCAATCGGATTTGAATTGATTCGAGCACTATGTCGGGTGGATTCTTTGATGTAATCAATTTGGATGGGATAAAATATATATGATATGTAAAATATGATACACAACTATTATTACACACATGAGCTAGGGATAAAAGGTTGCAAAATAGAACAAACCCTAGGATAATCAACAAGAAGTAATGGCGGTCCCTAGAATAGGGCAAGCTAATGCAAGTTAGACAAAGTGAAACCTTAGGTTGTGTTTCAGCTAGGTAGGGTTTATCAAAAGAAACCCTAGGTGGTTGAGTATAAGTTATGTCAAGTTCATTAAAATGTAATTAACAAATATCTTAAATACATCTATTTGAAAACCACTTGATAGATATCAATTTCAAGATTTCTATTTTGGATTTTACACATCATATTTTTTAAAAATTCCATTACATTATGTTCATATTTTAAGTATAATGATTAAAAAACTCTTTCTAAAAAAAGGACCTCAAACTCTACAGTATGACCAAAGATATTACTATTTTAGATGGACTTTCAAAGTTAATATATTTTTAATAGTGAGTTGTAAACATTATGATCAAGATTACTGTGATGGTCAACCGACATCAAATGTAATATAGATAATCAAACCTTACACGGCCACACCATCACATACCACCCCTTGCTGCCATTGTAAAACACCTATTGGCATAACAAAAGGGGCTCAATGCATAAGTGCGCAACACAAACCACGCCTTAGGTGTAATTAGGCCACTGATGAGATTTAATCAAATAATATGAACTCGACTACAAAAATGTGAGGGAAATTCTAGAACATAGACAACATAAGAAATACAAGAATAATATATAAGTGTGAGATAATTAGAAATTTGTGCAAAATTTTATGGTTTGTAAGATAATACACGATTTCTTGCGAATTATGTGAGTGATTGTTAGAAGCATCTTGAGAAATTTCACCTTACCTCTTCCACCAACTATTGATTGTTTGTGGGACATGTTCAAAGGTCTCCTCCCATAAGTGGAATTGTATATAAAATCCAGGATCTGATTTGATGAGTATGTTTGATGGCCCTTTAGTGTAAAGCTTCTCTCACAATGTCTTGATCACTTGTGAATCAACAAGAAATCAATCTCCTTAGTGAAAACCTTTATTTGTTTTACGTTAAGTTTATGGTTTTTGAAAGAAATTTTAATTAGATTATTTATTTTTATGGGATTTTTACTTGTGTGGTTTTTAGTCAATACTCAAATGAGCTCCATGAATTGTCATTACTCTAAAAATGTTTTTCGTCATGTATGTTTGGTAATAATCACAAGGTAGGGGGGTTGGCGGGGTGCATTTTAGCACACAAGTATTGTGAGCATTTGTTAGTAGGGAGGGATGGTGAATATATTCCCCACTTTAGGATTTTCACCTTCTATTTTCCCATTGCCAATTTTTTTGGTGAGTGTAATGCCTAATAAATCACCCTTGTCTTACAAATTTACCAATGTGGAATTAACCTTAATTACAACCCAATAATATATTTCATGTTAAGTTTATGGTTTCCAAAAGCAATTTAATTAGATTATTTATTTTTGTGGGATTTTTACTCAAGTGGATTAACCTTTATATATTGCCTACGCCTTGCAAAACCCATAAAAGGAAGATTTTAAGGAAGTTTGAGCTATCCCTCCAACTTATTATCAAGCTCATAATTTGTAAACAAAATTGCAATCACCACTCATGTATGCCAACAAATAGTCGTGTTCTAACTCATTTTTGCATGTGTGTGCAACTATTATAGTCTCGATGAATCTCTACATGCTTTGGCCCTGGATTTCGATATGTGGGTGCTTTAAAAATATAATATGATCGACTCTTCAATATACTCTAATAGATTTGTGTGCCTCAAATTAATCATAGTAACCATGTTCGAAAAGTTCGGATAGTTCAAAAGGGTTAAAAAGTTCGAGAATTTTTGAAAATTTAGATTCGGTTTGGTTTAGAAAATTTACAAATATAAATATATATATAAATATATAATAAATCCTATACATATATGATGACATTTGAAAAGAAAAACCAACTACACATAATAATAAATAAATATATTATCTACAAAGTTTTTCCTTTACATTCTAAACCAAAGAGAACCATAGCCACAAAGGGCCAAAGAGAAACACAAAGAAAAGCCATAAACAACATCAAATACTTTTTTTCCTTTGTGTTTAAGTATTAGTGTTTCTTGTTTCGTTTTGTTTTTGTGTTGAAGTTCTTTTAGTTTAAATGCTTTAATTTTTAATTCAAAAAAAAAAATAAAAATCAACCGAACTTGTTTAGTAAGTTCGATCGGACCAAAAATATGGTTAGAGCTGAATTTTCACTAAAATTCGTACAAACATGATAAGTATGGAATTAATTTCTCGCATGTTCCCAAATGCACAAATGTGTGTATGTATTTAAAGACTTATTGAAATCCAAATTAGGACTCGCACACAAGCCAATGCATGATGTGCGGGAAAGATCTACAAAACATCAAGATCGGTGGGGGCAAAAAGAAAGGACCATTTCCACATGGCACGCAAATGGTCAATTTCCTAACAAAAATGAGAAAAGGCACCAAAGACACTAGCAACAAGAGAGGAAAAAACCATAAGAAAAGGAAAACGATGTGGTCACATGAAATGTAAAATGACAAAAAAAAACTGAAATAAATGAATTTAACAAGACAAGAAAATGATAAAACACACAAAATCAAACCAATAAAAACCTATCTTGTACCAATAATCAATAAACATAGAAATACACAAACAACATAACAATTAATTAATCTCATACCAAAATTACGTGTCTACATTACAACATAAATTTTAAAATATCAAAATCAACTTTGAAAAGTAATAAATTCCAATGACCTACGAAGTGATTATTACCATCCTTTACGAGGGAAAATGTCTAAGAATTATTCTTATGCATTTATTTGTGGTAGTACAGGATTTTGTAGTGTTTTCAACTTACATTAATAACATTACATTAATAACAAGGATTAATAATATTTTTCCTGAATTAAATGATCAATAACCACTTTCCTTTGCATGCAAATAATGATATATATAAATGAAAACAAGAACAAGCCTAAGAAATATTCCCGCCAATAACATATTCGAATCTCAACATTCATTAATGGCACAGATCGCATGCTCGTAACGGGAGATCTTTGGGGGCATCTTTAGCAGATATTATAATAATTTTGACAAAAACTGTCTTTTCAAAAAAGTTAAATTAATAAATTAAAAAGTTGACTTGAAGTACTGTTCGTACCATTCTTTCGACAGTCAGAATTTCAGAAAAGACAAGACAGACAGTGAATTGACATAAGGAATTTGAAATCCCGTCGATTACTTCACTGCTTACGAATTCTTGAATTTTTTATTCATATGACAAGATAAAAGGAATATACTTGTCGCGCCATTGAATTCTATTTTATATATCCAGAGAAATTAAATATTGTGTTTATAATGTTCACTGATTTCTGTGATCTTTTGCCACTTATCTTTCTTGTTCGAATGTAACAGTGGAATGGCGTGCGCCAACCTCTGTTTAAGAGAAGCTACAATAATCATTTAGAAAAATGTTCAATTTTAAAAACTCAGTTTAACTTAGTAAGTGAAGTGTGTGTCTCTCACATAACACTGAGTTTGATATTTTGGTGAGGATTTACATTTACAAAATTACAAACATTAATGATATTAACTATCTTATTGTTTTAAAAAATTGTTCTTCGACAAACATTAATTGTAGAAGTTTTTTTTCATTTTTTTCTGAAAATCTTATGCCTTAGTGTTGGTGCTGCCGAGTTGGCTTTATACTGGTTGAAAAACCTCGCCAAGAGTGCATTGGTAAAATGTAATAGCTGTTTTGCGCTGAACGTAACTTGCCGGTGTGTTGGTATTGACTGTGATCTGTAAATTAATACAAAAGATGTACGCAAAAGTGCATAACAGCCCTCCAGTTATACACCGACCATGGAATAATATGCCAACATACCGACAAGATACGGTTTTCGCACTGTGTTTCTGGAAGTCAGTCTTGGTCTTTCCCTTAATGTTATGTTATATACTTCTTCTAGATCCATGGGTGAGGACCTCGATAAAATCCCTCCTTTTATCAAAATTTGAAAAAATTATGTAACAGAAAGTTTTAGAAAACAAGATTCACTGCCACTATAGGTAATTGATGCAGTGTCCAACAGATGCTGCACGAACAGAGTAGTCTAAATATAGCGATACTCAGCACAGAATGTTTGCAGACTAGTGTTTTCTAAATAGTACATTTATTGAAGTCATTAATGGTGGTAACTAATTACTAGTTATTTTTAAGCTTCTGAGCATAGATAAAATGTAGTGTGACTTTTTAAAATACAAGTCTTAGATTGATTTCTAAAGACTGTTCTGTGACTGTTATACTAGGTGCCACATACATATATATACATCATAACTATGGCAGAAAGGAACTCGAGACTGGGTGTAACAATATGGCAGCTGTTTCAATATGCGGATTGGATAGATAGATTGATGATGTTTGCTGGCAGCTTGGGTGCTGTGGGTGATGGTTTATACCACTCAAGTATCTTGGTGATTATGAGTAGTGCTGTTAATGGCCTGGGATCTGGTCTTAATTCCATGGATAATTTAAATCAGGTGAGAATTTGATTTAGTTAAAAGAGTTTTTTTGGTGTTTGTAGATTTGTATATATTTCTGATTTTTTGGCCATGATGCAGACCATTGTTTATTTTCTGTATTTGGCTCCTGGAATATGGGTTGCAGCTTTTCTAGGTATGATTTTTTTGCCTCTGCATATTATTCTGATTTCTAGCTATGTCAGATGAATTTTAGACTTTCACATGATCGGGTTCATAGAATAAAATATGAATATTTTTATTTACGTCCAATGCAGCAAGAAAAAGTTGTGGCTCTGGGTACAAAAGGTTATATAATAAATGTATATACATTGCTTTTCGCTAGGCATTTAGCTGACACTGCCATACAAGTTTAGGCCTATCGGTAATAAAGGATTTAAATTTGACAACCATTTACATTTTTCGTGTTTTTAATCCTCAAATACTTATAAATTCTTGAAATAACCATCTGTTTTTATTTGCGTCATTTTTATATAAATTTATATAACATTATATTAATATACATAACTATATATTATAAATTGTTAAAATAAATAAAAGATTATTTTTATATTTTTACTAGGAGGGTTCTGTATATTTTGAATGGTATTGGGTAATATTGAAAAATTATCATTATTTAAAAATTATTTGGTGAGTATAAGTATTGTATATCCCATTCAGAATAAGAGTTATAATTGAGAGTTAAAAGAAGAGTTATAATTGAGACAAATATTTTTGTTATATACTTGTTTAAAACAAATATTCACTCAATGAGTACTTAATATTTTTAGGAAAAATGGTGGTCAAGAATCTCCTCTTAAAAACAATTTTTTTTTTTTTTTTTAGTTTTTGGCTTACTAGAAGAATCCAGAATTTTTTTCGGCTAACTAGAAGAATCCAAAATTATTTTTAGTCAACTAATGGAATCTAAAATGCCCAATAAAATGGAGCTGCAAAGCTCTTTAACACAAGAAGAGCCCCCTATAACCTGTATGCAACGTGCAATTGGAATCAAACCCAATTAAACCCTTGACTCTAATTCTTGCCAATACAACTACATACCGTGATAACCATGGGGGTTTTACATTGAATTTGGCGCACATAGTATAGACAAACAAGTTTGAAATGTAGAAGAAATACAAATATTTGGTAAAAACACAGAATTAGAAAAGAATTGGAGAAATATATGCTAGCCCGAATGATATCTGCTTATATACAATACAGATTTTAACAGCTTTTTAATAAAACAGGTCCTCCGCACCCAGGCTGCAACTTAGCTGCATATGCTTTTTTGTTGCAATAGATCTCCACGGCGTGATTATAAATTTCATAGTATTGATAATCAGAACTATATATCCTCCAAAAGAAAATTAAATATTACAATGACAAGAAACCATGAGCTTAGCCGCTGGTACCTACCCATGCTTAGTTAAACTTAATATTTATCAATAGAACTTTAGTTGATTTTATGATTTGTTTTGAGATGCATAGAAACAGATTTCTTCCTTCCTCTACAAAGATTTTATGATTTGTTTTGACTTTTGAGAGGCATAGAAACAGATTTCTTCCTTACTCTACAATAAAGGCCATATCAATTTAATCAAAACCTTAAATTGAATTTACAAAATATGAATGGATCTTAGGCAATAAATTAATAAGCAATCACAAAATGAAAAACATGAAGCATAAATGGAATTTTTGATTTAGACAAGCCAACTTATTAACACTAAGTAGTGGAGAAGCCCTTTCTGACTTCTCAGGTTTTCTAAGTATTGTCAGAGCTAGTGGGAGTGACAGAGTCTAACTGCAGAAGGAACAATCCTCCGGCATACAAGCTGCAAGTGTAAATGCATTGTCTTTTTGTTTTTCGTTGTAGACAACTTCTGAAGAACTGACAATGAAACTTGACCAATCATGAGGGTCTATTAAAATCCAAACATCACAAATACATACAGTAGGACACTATAGTCACATCTTAAAAAGGCTGCACCCAGCCAGACTTTGAACTCTTATCACTTGAAAGTGCATTAGACCTTTAGAAGGATTCCTTTTGCTTCAAAGGCTGTTATGAGATTGTTGTGGCTTGAACCAGGGCCAAGCATCCTCTATCAATTACAGAACCAGTTATATGGAAATCTGCTAATTCTTAGCGAGTTCTCCTAATCATTGAATTGTTCCTTAATTGTCATTGATACATTTCAAAATATTTGACGAAATAAATATAAATAAAAATCAAGCCTCGCTTAATGGTCTCAAAGTGTTAATTGGGATAACTGAAAAGCTGTGCAAACTATTCAAATCTTCATGCCTTGTACTTATTTAGGGCTCTTTTGCTTTCCTGTACATTTGGACTCATCCTCAATTTCTCCTTGCTTGCAAATAATGCATCAACATTCTTTTCAATGTATATTTTTCCATCTACCTATTTCAACTGGAAGGTGGTGAGAGCTTAGCTTAAATTGAAGAATTATATCTTTTGTCCATGAATATTTTCTCTTGAAGGTAATATTATTCTATGTAGGTAATCACTGGGTTGATCTCAAATACATGATGTGATTAATAAGGAATCCAGTGACAAGTGTTTCTCGCTTGGCTGCATGAATTTTACTATTTAGATTAACAACACAAAATTACCAAGATCCATGCACAACATGTCTGGCTCGATTTAATTCAGCCGTTGGGCCAATTTGTGAAGTTCATAAACCACCATCAATTGAAAACATTTCTCAAACTCTCATAGAAATATATTAGTTGAAAATTTTCTTTACATAATTGGAACAGTTCTCCTTTGCTGCACTATTTGAATCCATATAACATGCCTTTTTCAGAGGCTTTTTGTTGGACAAGGACTGGAGAAAGGCAAGCATCACGCATGCGCAGAAATTATTTGATGGCTGTTCTAAGGCAGGAGGTTGCATTTTTCGAGACTACAGGCATTAATACAGCTGAGGTTGTCAACAGCATCTCTAATGATACACTCATCATACAGGATGTTTTGAGTGAGAAGGTAATTAATTTTCACAGAGAAAACATTAGATCTAATTTTTGTCAATGTACAATATTAATTTTATATTGTAGAATGGATCGGTTTTTTCTATGGATTGCCTTCAGCAAACTGATTCTTGGAGAAGGAATGATTAGGTTCCCAATTTCATCATGAATTTGTCTACGTTCGTGAGCTGCTACGGTGCTGCCTTGTATTTGTCATGGAGGCTTGCTTTGGTGACTTTGCCATTCCTCACATTACTGATAATACCAGGAGTGATTTATGGACGGAGGCTGATGACCATCGGTGGAAAACTGCATTCAGAGTATAACAAAGCCAGCAGCATTGCCGAAGCAGCTCTTTCCTCCATCAGAACCGTGTATTCCTTTGTTGCTGAAGACAATGTTATGTCCAAGTTCTCATCTGCACTAGAAGGAAGTGTAAATCTTGGGATCAAACAAGGCCTGGCAAAAGGCCTGGCTATGGGGGCCAATGGAGTTGTTTTTGCTATATGGGCATTTGTGTCATGGTATGGAAGCACACTTGTACTGCACCATGGAGCTTCAGGAGGAAAGATTTTTGGAACAGGATATTCTCTCATCCTTGGTGGCCTGTAAGGATTTAATTTTACAGAAAACTAATTTTAAATATTAAGAGATTTGAAGCTTCAACAGTCTCTAAATTAAGAGAACTGTTTCTCGATAAACATGTGAGAGATTTTTTTAAAAATGGTTAAACCTGTGATTCAAAACAGCAATGTTTAAAAACTCTCTCACAGGTTTATACAGAATCATTTTTGTGGAATTTTAATATTTTTATTTGAAGTTACTTTTTCCCCAATAAATCATCAGTGAGATTTTCTGCAGCGTTTAATAGACATGATTAAGGTTGGGCCACATTCTTACTATTTGCAAACATGGGTCACAATCATTAGTGGAAATAGTTAAATTTGTATTGTGCTCCTACGAATGCCCGTCCTAATATTAGACTATAACATCTTGGACCTGGTTTTGTTTATGTGAAATGATGTTAATTGATGAACTAATTTCTTTCAGGGCTTTGGGGACTGCGCTGCCAAATCTCAAGTACTTTTCTGAAGCATGCACAGCAGCATTTAGAATATTTGAAATGATCCACAGAGTTCCTGAGGTCAATACAGAGGATATGACAGGGGAAGTATTGGAAAAAGTCTCAGGTGAAATTGAAATAAGAAGCGTGGAATTCATATATCCATCCAGGCCAGACACTGTAATTTTAAGTGATTTCAGCCTCATAATTCCATCAGGAAAACTGTAGCTTTAGTTGGTAGCAGTGGTTCAGGAAAATCAACAGTCATTTCATTGATAGAACGCTTCTACAATCCGCTTCGAGGAGAAATTCTGCTAGATGGGATGAACATTCAAAACCTTCAGATCAAGTGGTTGAGAACACAAATTGGCCTCGTTAGTCAAGAGCCTGCACTTTTGCTACCTCTATTTATGAAAACCTCTTATTTGGTAAAGAGGACGCCACCATGGATGATGTTTTGAATGCTGCAAAAGCTTCAAACGCTCACGACTTCATCAGCCAACTGCCAGACGGTTATCATACTCAAGTAAGTGATCTACCTATCCATGAATTTAGGTGGCTAGAAATGCTGTAGATTGTATCATTTGTTATATACTTACGCATGTAAATTGTATCATTTATTATATACTTACGCATGTAGATTGTATCATTTATTATATACTTCAGCAATGGTCAGAGGGTGGAGCTACTGAAGCCCGGCGGACTAGCTCAAGTGGTTGAGTATTGTATGCCTTTAAGTGGTCGGTCTCGATGTCTGTAGTAAGATGAGAAGCACAGAGAAAATAGCAAGAAGATAAAATTGCACAAAACAGGCAGATTCAATTTATTATAGGAGTAGTTACATTTGGTTGTTGGTTACAACCTCCTCAACTGCCTAGAACCGTACCGGTTCATTCTATATATTCAACACCCCCCCTTAATGACTAACCTTGAAACAACACCAAGTTTATCTCTAAATTTGACAAACAACAAAGGACCAAGAGGTTTAGTCATTACATCAGCAGGCTGATCTGCAGAAGGACAAAAATGTAGAGATTTCACCAAAATCAACCAACTGCGAATATAATGATGATGAATCTTAATATGTTTAGTGCGAGCATGATAGACAAGATTCTTCACCATCTTAAGAACACCTTGATTATCACAAGCGAGTGATAGAGGTGTTGCGGTGGCTGGGAAACTAAAAATCAGTCGAGAATCGACAAAGCCATATTGTTTCACAATTTGGCACTAACAACATCCTTGTATTACATTTCAATAGAAGAGATGGCATGCAGTGGGCTGAAGTTAACTCGCCAAGAAACAACTCTGAACCAAAAGAGAAGATATATCACGAGTATCTGAGATCCTTCCCAATCAAAGCAGTCTGACCAATCAATTTGAAATCTGCAACTCTCTAATATAGAATGCCAAAGTCAAGATTTCCTTTGACATATTGTAGAACAAGTTTTGGTGCTCCTCGATGAATGAGTTTCGGTTTAGATAAAAAAATGAGAGAGATAAGCCATGACAAAAAACACGAGATCTAGTCATGTACTTGTTAGATAGATCAAACTACCCACCAATTATGCGTATAATGATTCATCGACCGGTGGTGAATCATCATGAGCTGAGATTTTCTGCCCGACCTCCATAGGTGTAGAAGAAGAATTACAATCATACATCTAAAATTTCTGTAGCAGGTTCATGGCATATGTAACTTGAGAAATGAAAATCAAGTGATCATGTTGCCAGAATTCTACACCAAGACAATAGTGAAGGAGGCCTAAATCAATCATGTCAAAAGGAGTACATAAATCTGATTTTACCTTATGAATCGTAGCATCTCCACTGCCTGTGATGGAAAGGTCATCAACATATATAATAAGAATCACAATGTCATCATCATTGCTTTTGACATAGAGATTCGGATCAAAATGACTCCGTGTGAAGCCTGAATCTCTGAGATGTTTATCTATTTTGATGTACCAGGCTCGAGGAGCCTACTTAAGTCCATACAAGGACTTAATCAATCTGCATACCAGATGCTCACGACCACGAGCCGAAAACCCTCAGGCTGTGTCATATACACTTCTTCCTCCAAATCCCCATTCAGGAAAGCACTTTTGACATCCATCTGATATACTTTCCAACCAAACTAAGTTGTAAAAGACGAAGCCGAAAAAGTGACCATCTTTGCAGTAGGAGCAAATGTCTCTTCATAATTTATCCCCTCCTGTTGCGAAAATCCTTTCGCAACGAGTTGAGCCTTGTACTTATCCAAAGTACCATCTGCTTTACACTTGATTTTATACACCCATTTACAACCAATGGGATGTTTCCCTGGAGGTAATGGCACCAACTTCCAAGTATTATTTTTAATCAAGGCATCATACTCTAGTTGCATGGCAGTTTCCCATTTTGGTATGCCTCGTGCTTCAGAGTATTTATGTGGCTCATGAATATGAAGAAGATTAGAAGCAAGAGCAAATTGAGCATGCTCAAAATAATCAATTTGCTTACCAGTTCATCGAGACCTTCCATCTAAGAGAGGAGACAATTCTTCCTTCCTCAAATCCTGAATAGTGGAGTAAAACCACTTAGGCCCCGCTAAACTGAAGATGTAGTATCTGGTTGTGGTGCTTCTGGAAGAGAAACCAACGGAAGTTTTAGAGGAGAAACCAATGCAAGTTGATTTCTTGGAGACTCAAAAATCTCAGTGGGAGATTGTACAAAATGTCCTAGAGTCTGTGGAGGAGTACAAGAAGAATCAGATTCATGATCAGGCAAGGAAAGAGTACCAAACTCCATTATGACCCTTTGTTGGTCCCCTTGTTGATTACAACCAAAGAAATACTTTGTTTCTTTTACATCAACATCCCGACTAATAATGATCTTATTAGTGGAGGTATCAATCAATCTACGAGGCTTTAGAATCATCACTATAACCAGCAAAAAATATCTAAAACATTTGGAATCTAACTTACTCCTCTTATTTGCAGGGAACCAAAGTATAAGCGGTTGAACCAAAAACACGAAATGTTGATACCTAAGTTTTGATGGTGGATAAGGCCTCTTTCGGTGTGATGTCCTCTGAAAGCTTTGCGAGGACTTCGATTGAGAATATATACGATTGTGTTAACAAATTCTCCCCAATACTTATAGGGCACTCCTTGACTGTGCATCATGCATCTAGCCATCTCCATGATTTTGTTGGCCTTTGCTTGGCCCACACAAGCTGTTCCCCATAGATTTGGATTTGCAACTAGGTATAGCCATAATTTTGCCTGCACACGACGAGCTCTCTGCTTCTAGTCACGTTCAACGGTGAAGTACGACTTTGTTACCACACGAACCGGTTGACCATGACTCTACTCAACGTATTTCCTTCACACTAGATTTGTGGTCAGGCTCATGTGTCTCCTTTCTACCCTCCGGGAACCCACGATTTTAGGCACTCACATGACTATTCGTGTTTGTCATGTTTTTCTAAACAATGAAAACTTCTATCTTTTGCCCCTGCGTCGACCGTAATGTCGACCTCACCTCTCTGCTTGCTTTCTCCAATGGTGACTAACCTAGCTCCGATATCACTGTTAGCATATGCAAAGAGAAGAAAGAATTCAGAGAAGGTTGAATGCACACTCAAACAAGCGTGACAGTGTTTATTATATAGAAAGAGGTGGTTACAATTTGGTTGAACATTGTCGAACCAAATAACTACATAACCACATCATAGACTATATAATGCTCTATTTTTTAATAATGTCGATCCCTCGGGTGGCCACCTCTGTCAGGTGAGCTCACTTGGTGTCCCCACCGGGTTAGGTGCCCTCTCATCTAAGTACTAGTGGTTTACCCTATGTACATTCCTCGACTTGTTGGCAGGTGTATGCAGAGGGTTCCTCACGAGGTTTACCTTGTGAAAAAAAGATTTTAAAAAAGGATGAGACTACTTTGAAGTTTTCTCAACAATTGTCCAATAAAATGGACCTATGCAATTGAAATTTTCCACTTGATTGGATATCTTTACATTGATGACTAATGATATATTTTTAAAAAGATTTTGGCAAAAATACCTCGTAAAAAAATGCAAGGCGAGATGATGCAATATTTCAGCACCAAATTTTCAACCACCCTCAAAATATCTTTCTAAAAATGGTTGCTCCTATTTTCAAGGTAAAGGTTCACATTATTACCATTTGACAATTGTAAAAGTTCAAAAGCCAACCATGCATGAAACATAGGAGCAGTGGTCCCCCTCATGTGACCTCTCTAATACACAACATATATGATATAATTGTGACTTTGTGCAAAAATTCCATTCCACACCACATAAGTAATATTTGTTATTATGTTGTTCATGATGTTGTAGTGTAATGGTAAAGCGGTGCATTCGTAAAGAGAGTGACTTGAATCTAAGTTCCCGCATCATGATAAGGCGACCTTTAACACATCTAAGAACTGGTTTGGGCCCATGATGTTCCCAGATTAAACGAAACAATACATGTTATCCTATTAGAACTTAGAGTCCTGCATATTTCTCCGCTTTGCATGTCTATGACATATTTTCTATAAAACCATTGGAGAAGCCCTAAATTTTGTGTTTTTAAACAGAAGGGGGTCATACTTATGTGTTCACTCCAAGTTGTATAGGTGGCAAATTGGCAATATAGAAACAGATTATTGTTGTTTGTCTCATTTATTTTTTAGTAAATAATAATTTTAGTTGGACATAAAATTCCATAAGACCCCAAGTTCCATGCTTGGGGTAAATATTTTTTGTCAAGTTCTGGCATATTTTCCTTCAACTTATTTCAATTTACACAAAAACATAAAATAAAATAAAACTAAAAATAAATTAATTGTACACATATGAAGTCAGCTATTACACTCTTAAAACTAGTACCAACACCTTACTGTATAATGGCTTTTGGTGCGGAATGACCTATGCACACAATGGTTGCCCTCATATCTTGATCCCTCTCACAATTGCGGTGTTAGTAGGGCACTTTTTTATCCAAGTCCACATTGAGTCTCTCCAAAAATCCTTCTCAAGTTTACCCTTCATATATACCTAATTGTTCACTCTTACTAATGATGTTTCTTTACAAGTTGTTGGCGCATTAATCTCCTTTGAGTGTGTGCCTTAGGGGCATTATCGGAGCGGGGTTGAATTGGTTGGCAATACTTGGTGAGTGAGTCCCCGTGCATGGCATCACCTAGTTTTCCCTAGCATGCCTCTGTATTATCTCTATATGACCACATGATATCCTTAGTATTATCACCTTCACATCTTCTATAGCACCTTGAAATCCCCTTTAGATCATCTTCATACATGTTCCAGTGTTTGCTCTACTTCCATTCTCTCTCCTCTCCTTACCTTTATGTTGAATTATTTGTGGCCAATGACATCAATCATGGTCAATGTCGTCGAATAGAACACCATCTTCCAATCGATTGCATCGAGAATGGCCAATGACATCTACTAAGAGAGATCATGACTTGGTCATGTTCCCTTATTTATAGTCGACATTGTTGTCATTTCTACACCATCATCATATAATGTGTTCTATTTTTGCTTGCAAATTTACCCTTAAATATTTAAGAGGTTTAGGGTTCAATTGGGTTACTAGAGCAACAAGATGGGACTTGTACCAGCAAGGTATACCAAGTATTTAGAGTCCCCAACTTTGATCTACTTAGATATTATACATGTGTCTCTTGTGATCCACCCACAACAACTCTCTAATGAGGCACTACTAATTGTAGGAAGGTTAATACGCCAATAGCATCTTCACAAAGGTAAGTATCTCAAACCCTCCTCTTTCATTTATGTTGGCATGATTGATTATCTTCATGTATCATGTATTAGACTAAAATAGAGTAGCATATTTTCGTCCATTGCATTATATCTTACAACTCATACTTAATCAAATGCCATTACTGACCCTTAATCTAGACTTAGCTCCTGCTTATTATCATTATTCTTATGACCTTAGGATTCTACTAAGACCCCACCCCCTTATCTTAGACATGGGCTTTGGAATCCTATGTCTTGATATGAGTGTCGATTACTCTTTCCTAGATCCATGACAATTACACACCTAGGTGTTATATGTGGCTTGTGTATTAGCCCTAGAATGACATTTTACTTATATCATGATCTATATCATACCATCCACTGATCCACAAGTCAGGCCCTAGTTCAGATCCCAATAACTACAGGACTATTATGGTGGGTCACACTTTCTCCAAACTTTACACTATTGTCCTCCATATGCAGATATCCAGGAGGTGGAACAAAGATGCCTCAGAGATAGGGGGCAAGCAGGTTTTCACCCTACTCACCAGACTATTGATCACATCTTCACTCTCAGGGCTATCATCGAGGAGGCACGCCATCGCTCGTCAAAATTTTATTGTTGCTTTGTAGACTTTCGGAAGGCATTTGATTTTGTTCCACGCGTGGCACTTTTTCAGAATGAGGGACATCGGCATTTGAAACCCTTCTCACAGCCATCATGCATATTTATGAGATAGTTTTAGGCCACCTCCACACAGCACATGGGGAATCAGATTTCATTAGGAGTATCATTGGGGTCAAACAAGGGTGTCCTCTATCCCCGACTCTTTTCGGTATATATATCAACGATGAGCTCGAGTCCTTCCTTCGTGAACACATACAAGACAGTGATGGGTGTCTTCTTCACCAAGTTTTGATTTACATTCTTCTTTTTGCGGATGATGTGGTCCTCTTAGCTTCCTCTCCGGAGGGTCTGCAACGACGGCAATAGATGCTTTAGCCCTATTTTGTAATCTCCGACAACGATTGTGATTAACCTAGGTAAAACCAAGGTTATGATCTTCAATGGTTTGAAGACCTCTCACCTCCACTTTTTCTTCAGGGGTGAGGAGATAGAGATCACCAATGCTTATACATACTTGGGAGTTCAATTTTCAGGCCCACGATTCAGTCTGAGACAGGCCCTTCTACCCAGAGTCAATAAGGGTTATGGTTCCTTAGCCCTCCTTGAGAGATAGTGCTTTCACCATCATTTCCAAAATGTCCCTCATGGAATCTCTCATTAGGCCCATTGTTCTTTATGGATTTGTTGCTTGGGGGCCTTCCTTACTCGAGACAGACTGGGCTTCGGTCGAGAGAGTCCAGACTCTTCTCCTTTATTGATTTATTTGGTGCAAGCAAACCGTCCCTCATCACATTATCTGGCCGAATTTGGAGCTCGTCCATCTCTTTCTTGCACCGCATCAGAGGCTTTGCCGACTATGTTGAGGGTGGGATAGGTACCCGTTCTTGGCATACTGCTCTTCAGAGGCTATTGCTCGTTCTGATGGTCCCCACCGCATGATCATCCAGCTGATATGCGAGAGGTTTCTGACCTTTTGGGGACAGTTGGTATCCAAATGGATCGTCTCCCTCCTTTTCAGTACTCCTTAGATGCATTGCACCACCTCCTTCCTACTAGACAGGTGTTGAACAGGGCCATTAGGGAGGATATCTATAGATGTTTCATCCTTACCACCTAGGCGAAACCCCAAGGGGTTCTTCACCCCAAGATGGCCTTTTACGCCGAGCATTTTATGGAGATGAGTGATGGCCTTATTATTTGCCCACAATATACTTGTCATCACTTTGAATGCATGTGTTCTACATTGCTCTTGGCTAGATTAGAGTTGGTTTCCACAATCTTCATTGTGAGACAAACCACCACCTTGACTATTTTGACAGGATCAATCATCTATGTAATCTCCAAGAGCCCGAGATAGAGATGCACTTTATTTTCCACTGCCCTATACTATGTGATTAGAGGGAGGTTTTATTGTCTCTTCAGAGGGGCACAAACTCTTTCAGACTTCTTTAGATATGAGGATCAAAAGTGTCTTGCTTTATACATACAAGAGGCCATGAGGCTTCGTGAGCACACTCTTCAGCCACATTCTAGACCAGACTCTACCCGGCTGATCACTTCCTTCTTCATGGCACTACCTTCATGAGAGGCACCAAGCACCAATGGGTGACTAGCTCTGCCTCTGACTCCAGATTGGTTCATCCCAGGGATAACATTCATAGTTCACCAAGCCATCATCTTAAGTCGGTACCAGGCCCGACACTAGGTGACAGATGAGATCTACCATATCTTTTGGATACAATACAACGTCCTCACAACAACTTAGTAGATGATCCTTGCACTCTGCTACCTCCTCATCCGGTCGTCTCTTCATCCAAAGTTTCTTTCAGTCGGCCTCGAATGTTAGGGGAGCTAGTTCCACCATCCCATGATGGACTTTCTTCTCTTCTTCTCCTCGGCCTTCTTTCTTCTCTTCTCACTTGCATGCCCACCCCTGGTTTTGGGTGTTGGGATTGTTTTCTCCATTGTTGTTTCCTTCTCAGGCCCTTTGTATCTTCTTTGCATTGCTCTTTCTTGGGACCGTTTGGTTCCTGCTTTGTATTTTCCTTGTTGGCTCTTTCAGTCCCATTGACCTACTTTTGTGGTCATTTGTTGGACATTAATATATTTATCTTATCTTATCTATATTATTGAGAAGAGAGAGAAGATAATCATAATGATCATCTTAGCTAGCATACATTCTAGTGAATTTGACCCGAATCTTTACTCCACCATCGAGTGTGTCATCTTTACATTTGCTTTTAATCACGTGTTGATTGTTTTCACCATCATTACATTCTTCTGAGCCTGATGTGAATCTTACTCCACTATTGAGCAGTCATCTTCACCTTTATTATCATCTCCTATCACATAACCTTCTTATGTCTCTTATTTCTTTCTCCTTAGATCCTAAGTTTTATCATTACTTATTATGATGTCACCCCTTAGGGTTTTTCTAGTGAGCCTCAACCCATTTAAATTTTATATGGGTTGCTTCTTTATCCCTTCCTTGCCACCATTGAGAAACGCTTCATGGTATGATTTTTCTCAATCTCAACCAACCATCCAATGTAACATGGTTCAATATTCACAAGAAGACCTTACCATATTCAATGTGTATCTAATAAAGATCCACAACAGGATCTTCCCATATTCAATATATATCCAAACAAAGATCCACAAGATGATCTTCTCATCTTTGATGAAAATTTAAAATCTTTGATGAATATCCACAAGATGATCTTCCCACCCACTTCTATGATCCATTTTAGTATGAATATACCAATTTCAGGTTTGATATTAATGATGACTTTACATCTTTTAACCCTCTCTCCTTCCCTTTATAGGAAAAAACCAATGGGTCATTCAACAAATTTCAAATTTTACATCCAAAAATCAATTCAAAAACCAGACATAACCAATGTTACATGGGGATGCATGTACCCCAAAAATAATGTCCTAGGCGTTCTAGGGATATTAGGACAGGGGAAGGTGCCCCACATGTTTCCTAAGAAACAATGTTTTGGGGCAACATCCTTGAATATCGGGGATGTTTCATAAATGTCCCTGTATTTTTTTCAATTTTTGGGGACATCGAGGCACGTCTAGACATCCCGGGGACATCCAGACTTCCCCCACATCTTTGCTTTCTATTTTGTTGTTCTCTTTAAAAACTAACTCTTTAGATTAAAAAATAAAGCTAATATTGTTATTTCAGATGATGATTTTGATTTTTGGGCGTTTCAAGGTGCTTATCTTGAATTTGTCACATAATTTCGCCCATTGAAGGGTTTCGACGACTTTACTCGATCACCTTCTCTGCATTTCCCAATGTCTAGTCATGGATGGCCTCAATCTAGTTGCACCATTGTGTTGGGCTCAAATAAACTTGAAAATGAAATAAATTTGGAAAGGATGGGGATCTATTGTACTCTTGTATTAAAATATTAAAACTATAAATATAATTAAAAGTCACTTTGGAAGCTACAATCACTTAACAAACTTACAAAGCATATATATATAATTTCGTATGAAAAGAAAGGTCGCGTAGATGATAAAAGTAGTAAGGCATAGATCAAAATGTTTGCCGGTTGACCATAACCCAATTGTATTGTATTACAAAGAAATAATAAGAATCAAGAGTGATATATGAATACAGAACTTTTCGAGCACAAATGCACATGTTGGACTATCATGGACTACTCTTCATTAAAAAAAATTAAAAATTATTTGTATATTTTTAATATTTATAATTTAATATTTTTTTATTAATAGTCGTACCCCATGAGTCCCCAAATTTTGGAAAAAATTGTTGTCTAGAGTCTTAGGTAACTATGGAAATGATCGATTGCAATGGCCATCTTGTTGAAAACCCAATGCAATTATTAATCACTCTAACAAAACCGATTGCATTGGTCATCTTGTTGAAAAACCCGATGGAGTGATAAATAACTCTAGTGAAAGCGATCGCATCGAAATGACCAACCTAACCTAAAACGGCCGACACGCTTTTGAATGATCATTCTATGGACAATTGGATCAGCCACCCTAATTATATCACATTCAATGCCATAGAACGTCTATGTCCATGCTTCAACAACATCATGCATCATCCTTAATTATCAAATAATTGATTTGAATCGATTCATGCATTAAATCACTATCTTGATCATAAATATGTAGATCTAACACTCGAAATCACCTACAATGGTCCATTACCTCACATTTCTTGCACTTTGGGGCACTTCTCAATGTTTGTCCTCCTCTTTCATCACACTGGGGCATCTTTTGATGTCCATCATTCTCACATTTCTGCATAATTCGGGCATCTTTTGATGCCCATCATTCTCACACTTTTGCACACTTTGGGGCATCTTTGATGCCTATCCTTCTTGTAGCCCACATGATGCTTATACTTCCCTCAATCAAAAATTCGGGCACCTTTCGATGCCTACATTTGCTTTATTCTAACCCTAATAACATATTATTTTACCATCCTCTTATCACTTCAACCTTTGGGGCATTTTATGATAACTTCCATCTCCCAACATCTCATATTCCATCCAAAAATATTGTAGTCATAGAACTCAAACGAATCGAACT
The DNA here is from genome assembly GCA_018340775.1 of Taxus wallichiana var. yunnanensis. Classification (NCBI taxonomy): domain Eukaryota; kingdom Viridiplantae; phylum Streptophyta; class Pinopsida; order Cupressales; family Taxaceae; genus Taxus; species Taxus wallichiana. Next base: position 179,361,538 of record CM031236.1, on the reverse strand, counting down.
TTGAGAAATCTTCAAAGAGATGCCTAATCACTAAGAGCATAGCACATTAAGGGCATGTTCTTTTAGTGTGCATCGATACATGCATACTATTTTGCATGCCATAACTACTAGCACTCTCTCCTTATTACTTCCACATCTTGCCTCCTTACTCCACACTACTCTATTTTACCTCTCCCTCTTGAGTCTATCACACTACTTTACCAACATCTTACAACCTTCATTCTCCCTCCTTCCTTGTACATAGCTTCCTTGAGTGTTTTTGTATCTAGTTAGCCTTTAATATGAGTGTGGATTGCTCTCTCCTAGATCCACAACTATTACGCACCTAGGCACTATCTTTGGCTTTTACGTTGGCCCTAGAATGGTCCTCTAATTATATCCTAATCTATATTATTAGGAAGAGCGAGAGGATACTCATATTCACCATCGTAGATAAAATACACCCTCTAGATGGAGAGAAAAATCAATGGAGTTTTTATAATGATACACCCAAAAATGGACTGAATCAATGCGGTATATGGGTGAAATAAGAAATTAAAAAAAAAAAGCAATGATGCTCAAAGTGGAATAGCAAGCAAATAAAAAACACCTACTAGTACATCCTAAAAATACTAAAAGAATTAACAAATCTTACCCCCTTGTTTTCTTTCTTTCCCTACATCATGTCATCAAACTATTGAAAGCGTTGAAACTATACGCGCTAAAACAATTTGAGATCGTACTCATCTTAATCCATCTTGGCTCCCCATCCCTACATAAGCACTTTGGTTTCTTTATGGTCGAAAGAAATGTGGCTATTTGCTATTGTTGTAAAGGTTTGAATTTATTTGTTGTTGTCATGGCTCGTGGTTCGTAGAAGTATCCCTAGTTAGGATTTTAACTAGTCAAAAATAGCAACAAATGACAAATGATAGTAGTCTTTCTAATGGGGGATTAAGCCCTAGGCAAACTAGGCAACTGCCTAGGGCGCCAACACTAAGGGGGCCTAAATCTATAAAAAAATTATTCTTTTTGCTATTATTAGAACTCAATATTATTATTTTTAACCTAAAGTCAATATGAATTGACCCTTTTATTGATATTATTATAGAGTAATATAAATTTCATGCATACACATAAAAATGTACTATAATATTTTTGCAAGTAAAAATAAATATGCATATTTTTAAGCTCATCCAATTTTGTTGGTATTATTACTCATTCTCTAATGTAGCTCTAGATAATTCAGGTGTGTAATATTTTCTCATAAAAGGCTCTTGTATTTTTATAATGTCATTAATGTAGCTAGTAGAGTCAAGTACAATTGAAGGAAAAAATTATTTATTTCTCTACTCCAGTTTTAGGGGAAATGTCTCTTTTTTATAGAGGAATTAGTAGGCTTGGTCCAGATTCCGCTCTTCACAAAATGATGGGAACCACCTAAGAATTTTTATTTTTTTGCAAAAAAGTGGTGCTTTGTTCAGTTTTAAGTCCCATCACCTACTTGATATTGGTAAATAAGACAAGTAACCAAGCTTGTATACAAAATTATAAGCACCTCCTACTTGATTAATTCTCTCCATCTATTGATTATTGCTTGTTCTTATTTGATAAGTTTATAGGATATTTTTAATCCTTTTGTATATCAATTTCTCTAAATTAATGATGTATTATGATCCTTATGTAAATTCTAAAAAATGATAATGTACGTAGCTTTTATTTATTTATTTGATGGGAAAAAATATTAACTACAATTTTAAGAAGGGCGTCTACTTCAATTATTGCTAGGGTGCTCCTAACCTTTAATTCAACTCTGAGTCTTACACTTAGATCCAAAAGAAATAGTTTCATATTTGAGTGTCACTCCTAACCGTAAAGCTTTAAATATGATGAGCCTCAACACATCAAGGATGGGAAGTTTTATATCTGTATAGTGCTTTGTGTTAGCCATACAGAATTAACAGAACTTTCAGTCTACCGGAGCTTTATTATCTTGAAGATAAAGGCCCTTTAAAATATTAATCAAAAAAACATCATAAGACTTGAAAAAACACAATTTCAGTGAGCTCCATAAACCATAACTCACCTGTCACGCCAAGTTCTACGTTTACTAGCAAACCCAGTTAGAACTCAAATTTTCTGGAAAACCTTCGAAGTTTTTCCTTTACATCATTAGTACATACATATCCATAGGAATTCCTAAGTTTCATATTTTACTGCTTATATCTTATGTCACAAGGTACACCGAATTTTATGGAAAATGTTCAAACTTTCACTGAACTTTATCCCCATCAAAATTTGCTCGAACTTTATTCATTATTTTAGTCATGGAAGTTTTTGACATGATTTTGTACTATTTTATAAATATGTGTATAATATGTATACCAAGAGAAAGCAGAGAATGGAAAGCTCACTCTACTTTGTTCCTCTAACGTTTTAATGAATTTAAAAAAAAAAATTAAATGATTGAAGAAATTCTTATGTTTGAACAAGAAGATTTTTTTTTCGAACTTAATCAATTGGCGAACATAAACTTGAATTTGAACCTTGCGACTAACGTAACAATGGAGCTTATTCTTGAGTTTGGTTATGATTTGAAACAATACACAAAATGAAATGTTTCTCATATATCCCCCAATAAGACTCGGTTTATTCTTGAGTTTGGTTATGATTTGAAACTATAGAATGCGAAAAAAAAATTGATTGAAGGATGAACATCCTAATCCTTGGACAACAATTGCACCAACAAATATCAAGTGCACAAAATAACCTTCCTTCTTAGGTTTAGTGCCAAGGATTGAGGCATTAACCATTCTATCAAATTTGTCCAGGGCACAATCCCGGCCTCATCCCTTTTTGGTGTCGGGAAATTTTACACTAGGCAAGAATTGATCTTTGGTGGGCTCTTTGTGAGCCAAGCAATTTCACCAATGGACAAATGGTTTGTTGACCAAAATTTGAAGTAAACTGGGACCAAAAATTAACCTTTGTTTATTTTAGGAAAAAAAACACATATTGCTTTCATTGTATTTTCTTCCATAACTTTGATTAAAATAATAAATTATTATTAATTTGAATTGGCTTTTGTTTAATTGGTGTAGGTGTGTGAGCGGGGCGTACAAATGTCTGGGGGCCAAAAGCAGCGAATAGCAATAGCAAGAGCAATCCTAAAACATCCTCCAATCCTACTTTTAGATGAGGCCACCAGTGCATTAGATGCAGAATCAGAAAAAATAGTTCAGGAAGCTCTAGACAAGGCTTCCATGGGCCGCACAACGGTGGTGGTGGCACACCGTCTCTCCACCGTTCGAAATGCAGATATAATAGCAGTGGTTCAAAGTGGTGGGGTGATTGAAACTGGCAGACACGAAGAACTCATTCACAAGCCTAATGGAACCTACGCAGCTCTGGCACAATTGCAGCAGGTGAGCTCAAAGAATGAACAAACACCGACCAACAGTATTAGTATGAGTATTACTCAGGCTAGTATTACTCCGGCTAATATTTTAACAGCCAAGAGCAGCCGGCATGGCTCCCAAGGCGGATCAGAACGAAGTAGTCAGTCAAGACGTATATTTCCAGAGCAGGAAAACCCGGATGAAGAAGAGAACAATAAGACGGAGATTGCAAAGAAAAGATCTATTCCTTCATTCAGGAGATTATTGGCATTGAATGCTCCGGAATGGAAGCACACTGTCCTGGGCTGCATGGGGGCCATTGGGTACGGAGCTCTGCAGCCTGCCTATGCTTTTACGTTAGGCTCTATGATTATCGTACTTTTCTTGAAAGACGAGGACGAGATGAAGCAAAAGGTGAATGTTTATTGCGCCATTTTCGTATGTTTATCCATGTGGTCTTTTATGGTGAGTTTTCTTCAGCATTATAACTTCGCCGCCATGGGGGAGTTGCTGACCAGAAGGATTCGGCTCATGCTGTTGCGTAATATTCTTACTTTGGAAATCGGATGGTTTGATCGGGACGAGAATTCAAGTGGAGCTCTGTGTTCCAAACTAGGAACAGATGCTAACATGGTAAGTAGTGCATTATAATTTTTTATATAATAAATTTATGTGGGTAAAGCTCTTGTCGTGATTAACCAAAAGTCAGCTAGAACACTGTAGATTACACATGAGTGCGTACATTGTTTAGTTTACAAATATTGTAACAGTATATAAGAAAAAATATGGGGTAGTGATGTAAAAGGGACCCAATTAAATAAGAGGGATGGGGTGGCAGTATAAAAAGGAACACAAACAATCAGAGAAAAGGGTAGTGAAATTAAAAAAAAGAGGAAATACAGTTCTATCACTCCACCTTTATCTTGTCACATAACACTAAACAAACATTTTAATAGTGACAGGGCAGTAGCATATATGATTAAAACTAAGATAAAAGTTACCCTAGGGATTAAAGTAAGCTTGAAATTCGACAAGTATATGGATGTCATTGGCCTTTTTAGCAGTTATAATTTATGCTACTTTTGCTGAAAACGGCGCGGATTGGTTGGCAATTGCCAAGTTGCATGTATTCTTTAATATTTTTTCTAAATTTTGCTAGTTTCATCTAATGAAAATTTGAGAAATAGATTGTCTGAAGAGCTGGAGGGAGGGAGGGAGATGAGAGGTAATGATGTCAATTTGATTTTTATTCCTCCACTAGTTATTTTGACTCACTCAATCAAAACCTGGACATCTTTATTTGGACTGTCACCTAAAATTTCTGCTACTTTCATGGTTGTTTGACTGCTTGAAGAAGACTATTATGGTTGAATCGTAACTTCATCAACTATAAGATTAGAAATTAAATCCAAACTAAACAATTTGTAGTATTCTCTACATTTTGTATCAACATTTTTGGTTGATTGTTGATTTGGAATACTGGATCGCAATTTTCAACACTCCACTCAAGCCACGGTGAGGTTGGGTTGGTTCATGATTGCCCTTGAAAATAAGCCACATCAAGTAGTCGGGTTATTTTAGTTCTCAAACATAAACCTTGTTGATATTAGGGCTTACTCAGGGACAAACACCAACATTGGCTGCATATCATGACGAAAATTTTAATCTACATTTGCTATTTAATCTACAACTGAATTACTTTCCTTTCAACTCAGCCCCTCAAGCTACAAATATATTGAAGTCATAACCAAACACAACTCTGGGTGTGATACCATATTTGAAAAATTTAAATTATCTAGGACTCAAACACAGGACCTACACCCCATATGTGAGGTTTATGATTGTATCACTTAGATACTTGCCCATTAATCTGAACATGTAGATTTAAAATTCCAACCGAAATCAGAGCACAATGCAATAGATTGCATCTTTTCAACTATGCTTTTGTTTGAAGATATGATCTTCGACTTCTGAACCATCTTCATAACTAAATTACTAATGTGTTGGGAGGCAACATTCCTCTATTCATCTCAGCGACATTTCCTCTTATTCAGCATCATTTTTCGTATTGTTTCACTGTATGCAGAACTTATGAATAACGTAACGACCCAGATGGAATAGCCACTGGATGCTCAAAACAATCAGCTGAACTAGACACACCTGTGTTTTAGTGATGAATCTTGACTACAAAATATATAACCTATATTGAGCTCTTTAAGACGAAATTGATATTAATGGAATGGTCTTACACTCAAAACTAGTAAAATTTATCATGTTTGTGTCGAATTTTGTGTTACAGGTGAGATCTCTGGTTGCTGATCGATTATCTCTGTTAACTGAAGCTGTGTCTGCAGTGGGCATTGCCTGCATACTCAGTCTTTTCATAGCATGGCGCCTGGCTCTTGTAGTGATTGCAATGCAACCTCTTATAATCACATGCTACTACACCAGAAATGTTCTTCTCCGGAACATTTCTAAAAAGTCTATCAAAGCCCAAGAGCAAGGCTGTCAGGTAGCCGCAGAATCAGTGGTAAACCACAGAACCATAACTGCTGTCTGTTCACAAGATAGAATTCTCCGCTTATTTGATTCCACACAAGAAGGCCCTCACAAGGAAATCAATAGGGAATCATGGTATGCAGGATTGGGCTTGGCAACCTCTCAGGCTCTAACTATATTGAATTGGGCAATGGATTTCTGGTATGGAGGCAAGTTGATTCACCAAGGAATTATAACAAGCGAGGACCTGTTAAAAACTCTTTTCGTTTTGATAAGATCGGGAAGAATAATAGCAGATGCAGGGAGCATGACTTCGGACCTTACCAAGAGCGCTGATGCTGTGGACTCCGTGTTTACAATTCTGGACAAAAATACACTCATATGTCCTGATGACCCGAAGGGGATTAAGCCTCAAATATTGGAGGGTAATGTGGACATGGAAAAAGTGGATTTCGCTTATCCCGCTCGTCCAAATATCATTATTTTCCAAAACTTTTGCCTAAGAGTTAAGGCTGGAAGCAGCATGGCTCTGGTAGGACAAAGTGGATGTGGAAAGTCTACTATTATTGGATTGATCGAGAGGTTCTATGATCCACAGAAAGGAAGGGTGAACATAGATGGGAAAGACATCAGGAGCTTCAATCTGAGGACCCTACGACGGCATATAGCTCTGGTTGGGCAGGAACCTACATTATTTGTGGGAAGTATTCGAGAGAACATTGCATATGGTAAAGAGGACGCAACCGAAGCAGAGGTGATTGAAGCTGCCAAGGCTGCAAATGCCCACGAATTCATCTCGTAAGTAGAGTTCTTCAGCCATTTGATTGATTTGCTTTAATTGATTTATAAACCTACAAATTAAAAACTGCATAAGACTAATATATAAAAGGACAAAGACCCGGTTTGGCCTTTTGATGTGGGTTAACATTAACAAGTAAAATGATTAGGAGCTGGGCCAGATTGAATGGTTAGAACAGGGTGTCAACAGGGGAAAAGTTCTGAGATCAAGACTCAGAGGGTGTGTACAGGTAGAGCTCAACTCCCAAAGAACCAGACAAATAGTCCATGTGGCAGAGTTCTTCATTCCCTCAGTATAATCAAAGGGAAGGTACCCATACTAAGAATAAAAATTATATAGAGAGAACTATGGCCCTACAAAATATATAAGTTAACCTGTAATTCAATGTCAGAGATATCTATGTTTCAAAATATTCTTTAGGTAACTATCTAGCAGTGTAGAGGCGCAATAGTGTGCATAATCAAATGTTTATGGATCATTTAAGCTTAGCTTGAAGACAATATAGATGTCTCTTCTGTAAGTATAATTTTTCAAAGGTATTGCTTTTATACACAGGGAATCATTGCATTCATAGAATCTCATCCTCATAAGGTGCTTTCCATAGTTTGGATGTTAACTTCATTTTTACCAAATCTAAGAGGATTATTGATTCTCTCTCTGCGAAAATAAAACTTCAAACATTGAATGATGGTAATCTATTCATGTCCATCCGTGTATCTTGACTAAAATACATTGAGAAATTGCATAGTGCTTTTCCCTGCGATGGAAGCATGCCTATTTCAGCTAGGGGTGCCATAACATCAGATACTTGATCCTTTATTTCATGTTTTTATAATAAAACTCAGTGTGGCAATTTTTCTTCATTTATTCTTTTTAGAGATGTAAATGGTACACAAGACAATGATATTAAACAACTGGCTCTACCAATATTCTAATTCAACTCCGTATTTATGTCTTAATCAGTAATCTATCTAGTTACATAGTTCCATATTTATGTACTGAACAAATATATCTTCCTTGTTGGTGCAGGTGTTTAAAGGATGGATACTATACAAACACAGGGGAGAGGGGCATGCAGATGTCGGGAGGGCAGAAGCAGAGAATTGCCATAGCCAGGGCAATCATAAAGAATCCAAGCATATTGCTTTTAGATGAGGCCACCAGTGCATTAGATTCCCAATCTGAGAAGGTGGTTCAAGAAGCATTAGATAGAGTCATGGTGGGACGAACAACTGTCATCGTGGCGCATAGGTTGACTACCATCCAGAATTCTGATTGCATAGTAGTTATTGAGAAGGGGAGAATCATTGAGCGGGAAGTCATTCTCAATTGTTAAGCAAAGGTGATGGAGGTGCTTATTATTCTCTTGTGACGCTTCAACAACAAAATCACCTTCCCTCTCCCTGATCCTCATTGTAAAATTCTGTTTTGGTTTGCAAAAGAAAATGGTAATGGAACTGGATGTATGCTTCTATGGATATTATGAATATAACTAAATTCCACTTGTGAATTAAACGCAACCATGTTGGATGAGCACAAGGTGCTTGTATCAATTCACTGCAACATGCTTATTCTTTCTCGTATGTTTGCAGTAAATCTACAAGGAGCTTTTTTCACCCATGCTCCTTCAAAGGTGATGATGACCTCCCAATATGTTGTCTGGATAGACATTCATCTTTAAAAACTTCAATATAAGAACTAGGAATTTGTGAGCCTTTTTTGTTTGATTGGGAAAAATTGTTTATATTAATTTATGAGGATATACAAACTTGGACGGTATAAGAGTACCACTGCCGTCCCTCATAAACTGAGTATAAAAACCCAAAAGCTTCTACACATGGGACGCACCAGAGGTATGTTTGTCATAACAGTTATACAAAACCGTTCTCCCTAACTGTCACGCACGTCCGCAGCTGACATCATGTACAAATATTGTTAAACATTTGCTAAATTAATACTGCAGCGCAGTGGTTGGGCACGACAGTTGATGTTCTGGAGATCGCGATTAGGCTCCGCCATACAAAACTGCCTTTGATAAAGACAATCATCAGTTTTACAACTAGGTTTTTAGAAGAGAAATATTACTATAAGACTAAGCTTGTGACCCTAAATAATATAGCCTAAACAAGGATAAGACCATACATCAACAAATGATGAAAGAGGCCCCTAGTATCACTGTAAAAGTAAAACCGATCCATCAAGCAGTCCATCAGTTGGGAAGACCTGGATAATGATGTTCCCAACTGGATAGACTCATACAGTGGATAATCATTAGCTTGAACTTCATTGACATTTGCACGCTGCTCTACAGTGCTGTCAATATGAGCCTGTGTGCCTGCAGTTACCTGAAGTGTTCCCATGTAAGTGCATGAGATCCACACATTTGTCATAACCGTTCACTGTATTTGGACGTGAATTTTCTCCTCAAAGAAGCAACTGCATGAACTGATTAGATTCCTCACATTGAACTCCATCATTTGCAGATGTTGTCTTAAATATGAAGATCTCCCAGATGTCTTTTGCATGGTTCAGGCAAGTATAAAAGTTCATAAAGACCAAACTTCTCAAACCCGGTCCACCAAAGGAAGAGTAGCCTTCTACCAGTTAACCAGATGCCACTTAATTTTGAATTGTATACCCTCCCAAAGAAAGAACCTCATTAATTTCTCAAGCCTGCATAAAATTTTGTTAGGAGGCGAAGTGAGCATATATGTCCTAACCTAGAAGAGCTTGAATGACGGATTTTAATTTGACTGTTCTGCTTGCTTTGGTGAGGTATCAATTGGCCCGATTTGCAATTTGTTAGCATTGTTTTTCAAATAATTCATCACAATCAGAAAGCTCGTAAGATTAGCTTTAGAATTTGAATCAAAAATGTTTGAGAGAACTGTTCTATTCCAAAACCAAGGAGTGTTTCACTTTATGTGTTGCCCTGTCCCTACTGAAAGAAAAAATACTTGATTTCCTAATGTTCAAACATAACCAGACCCTGCTGTGAAGATATTCAAAATAATGCCCAGTGTTTGCCACTTTAACAGTTGCTTTTGCCAACAGAAGGAATCAACAACAAACTGAAGGTGTCTTGGAACTCTTTTTGAGCACAAGTCTATGAGCCTGGTTAAGAAGTCTTCCCAGACCCAGACCCTCCATAGAACTGATACTTGATCTCCTTGCTCGAGTCCCATAGAGGAGGTGAAAAAATTTAAAAGCAGCCAATTAATAAGCACTGAAAAGAAGTTCAGGAGATGCAGCAGAATACCCATCCAATCCAATCTTGGTCAAAACCGAAATTATGTCAGACTTGTTCCAAAAATCCCAACATATGCAGTCATAAGCCTTGGGTAGCTCAAGTTTGATGACCATGCCCTTTCCTCTAGTGGTGGCAAGGGAATGAAGGACCTACAGTGCAAGCATATTTTTCTCCCAACAACATAACCTCCTTCTGTCTTAAGAGATGGGATGAGGTGAAATACTCTTCAACCTTGTAGCAATGATTTTCGTAATACTTTTAGGAGACATTAAATAAATAGACAGGGCAAAAGTCATCAAAGGTGAGTGAGACCCTTTATTTTGAAATCAACGTTAAGAAAATGCTATTCAACGCCTTCAAAATCTGTTTTGATTCTCTCAACTCCTCCAAGGCTGTTAGGTCAAATAGAATAATGTCCCAAGAAAATTGTGGAAGACCATATGGAAACCATCTGGGTCTCATGCCTTTCCTTTTGCCATATTGAAGCAGTGGTATGAACCTCATCAACAGTAACCGGACTACGGTTAAAGAGGGTAGATTTGTGAAAGAAAATGTGCTCGTATCCATCTTTCAACCACCATGATTTTATTTCCAAAAAAACTATCTTTGCAATTCAACAAGTTCAATATCCAACTCTATAGACTGTCATATTAGTATTATCTTGGTTATCAGCATAATTACATACTTTAGTAGCCGACAATGTTGTGTGGTTAATGATTGTATTGTGAGCGGACCCGGTTGTGGTGCAGGGTCCATTAGTGGAGATAGTAGGTGAAAAGACATTCACCTTTTAAATAACATATTTTGAATGATATGTGAAATTAATATTACCCAACTGTATTGTATTGTATCATTATTATTTAAACATGGAAGCATGAAATGTTGAATAAGACAGTTTTTAAATTGGTCAATATTCTCTTATTCATTGATAGAACTAAAAATATATATTAATTTATATACAAGTGTACAAAAACAAAGTCTATACAGTCAACTATTCATTAAGTAATATTTTCATTGTATGTACATCATATCTATTACAGTCACTTCAACAAGTCATTTCTCAAGACTTTCCAAACCAGATCTCAAATATAATGCACTATTTTTGATGTAAGAGTCTTCAATCCCAAGTAAACACCTGCATAACAATAAATGAAATTATGGTCAGGCTCACCTTTCACAGTGTTTAAAAACTCAGTACCATATGAACAATAAATTGTGTAACCAGCTGCATAAAATAATAAAAATGACCAACTAAAATATTATCCATTGGATTAAATCCCAATAAATCTCAACCATTTGATTGAACTATCATAGTGAATCCATGTCAACTAACATCAACCAATCAGAATTTAGGATGATAGAATAAAAGTTGAAGGATGGATTACAATTCCATTTGTTCATGCAGTTTTCATCTCTCAAAGTTGAAGAAGTGAGGAGCAGTGCAGTTCAGGTAAGACACTTATGAATTACAAACTATTTCATAATTCAAGCCCTCTATTTATTTTTTCAGTGTTTGCATATTGCAGCAGAGTTGTATATGCCAATTGCATTTGCTTTAAAGTTTCTAAAGTCTTTTCAAATAATCTAATTTGTGCATATCTTGCCATCATGGCATTCTATGAGACCATGTTTCTTTGAGGAATTCTATCAAACAGTGCACCTACGTTTCCAACAAAAGCATTTTCTGCATATCCTACAGTCATTTTAAGAAACTACAGTTAAGGAAACTCCAACCTGAACCCTTGGCTTATTTCTGTCCATTCAGAATTCTCTCATAAGTGGAGCATACCTACAATACAAGGCGTAATTGAAAACTCAGTTAACTTATATATCTTCTCCATCTGGTTGACCTATTTGTGAAAAAGACCATGGCTACACAAACATAAGGTTAGATTATCTAGGTGGCTTATTTATGAAAACAACGATCATTACACAAACATGAGATCAGGCCATGAGGTCAAAACTGGAGGAGTCACGGCAGAAGTGTCCCCGTGCTAGGAAGGTCCGTTATGCACTCAAACCACTTGTGTACCTAGACATTGTGCACTGTGAAATAAACAAAAATGACATTTACCTTTACCCTTACATAAACAGTAAACGTATTCAACACATTAACAGAATGCCAGTCCAGGAAAATCATATTGTATTCATTTTTCTTAATGTCTTGAATACTTTTATTGTTGAAGTAAGGGTGTCAAATGTAAACTGACAAATGTAAACTGATCGGGTTGGGGACCAGTTTGTTGTTCCCAGCGAAACAGTGGGACTGCCTAATCAGGATACCCATATCTTCTGTACGTTGCAAAATCATATGCCATGACAGTGCGTGCAAACAACAAATACACTTCTTTGGGAACATATATTCTTCTTCTCTAGTGTATAGTCATCACTGCTATATAGGCATAAGTTTAATTGTATACATAAAAAGATGGAAAGTATTCTAATTACATGTGCAAAATTTATATTGAAAACATAACTTTAAATACAACACTACTGGAATATACAACTCTGTCGGAATATGACCACAACAACGTTCTATAGTCCAGCAGTGTTGTATATTGCATTTCTGAATTCACTGTATTGTTCATTTTTTCCAGATATCTCATTCTCCAGTTGAAAAGTATTTTTTCCAATCATCACTGTGATATTAGCATAAGTTTTATTGTATACATAGAAATTTGGAAAGTATTATGATCATATGTGAAAATTTTATATTGAAAACATAACTTTAAAAACTACATAGGAAGAGTCCGACGAATACAGTAGTTTGTCAAGTTTTCATTAGAAATATGGAAGGAAAATTTTTAGTTCTATCAATGAATAAGATAATATTGACCAATTTAAAAACTGTCTTATTCAACATTTCATGCTTCCATGTTTACATAATAATAATACAATACAATACAGTCAATGTCTTTCACCCACTATCTCCATTATTGGACCCTGCACCACAACCGGTGCCTATCCCCTAGCAATGCTCACCCACCAGCCGTTAATGTTTTCATTATAAATTTTCCCTTCCATATTTCTAACGACAACTTAGCTTTAACAACTAGGGGAGAGGACCCGGTTGTGGTGCACCCTATCTTTGCACAGTCACCGCGCCACGTCACTGCCACCTGGGCGAGTAAAAACACTATAGATATAGGTATGTACTCTATAGATATAGGTAAAAGAGTAAATAAATGAATAGAAGGATTGTCAAACTCTATAGATATAGGTATGTACCATAATATCTCTTGCATTCATCATACAGAGTGGTAAAATTGTTATCTTCTTTGCAAAATATACATGTCTAACCATTTAAACAACTAGATAAAAAAAAATCTACCATAAAATCTTCATAAAAACCATCATATTTACATGTTTATCTAGCTACTTTTTTGATGTTACCAAACCTCTCGACAAATCCTTTTCAAAAAAATGTAATGTGACTTGATGAAACCAATCCTTTGCTGAATTGTCGTTAGAAATATGGAAGGGAAAATTTATAGAGTTTAAAGCTAAGTTGTTACCAATCCTCTCGACAAATCCTTTTCAAAAAAATCTAATGTGACTTGATGAAACCAATCCTTTGCTGAATTGTCGTTAGAAATATGGAAGGGAAAATTTATAGAGTTTAAAGCTAAGTTGTTACCAATCGTTAGAAATATGGAAGGGAAAATTTATAGAGTAAAAACACCACCAATGGATGTGACACCAAATTCTTGACCTTCAACATTGCATTGCACGCCACCTCACTGCCACCTCAGCGCCACGTGGACGATCCGCGTTTGTGGAGATGTCAAAAAAGTTGGTTTTTTTGCATGGGACCAAGTGTTGTCCACTCGCCGCGCCAGTTGTTGTCCGGGCTACCGCCATGCATTGAATGCTCACCCACCAGCCGTTAATGTTTTCATTATAAATTTTCCCTTCCATATTTCTAACGAACAATATAGTGAATTCTGAAATGCAATATACAACATTGTTGAACTATACAACATTGTGCTCATTTAGTCAAATATACACTGTCTATCCAAGCACTTTCTGTATTCAACATATTCCATACAAGTTTCATTGTCATAATGAAAACTACAAGTCAATTAATTCCTAAAAATGAAACAAAATCATTCATATTCTAGCATATTCCAGCATTCATTTTTGGTATATTTATAGTTTCTTTTCCAACAATCATCTTTCATGTTGTGAATCAGGTATTTCATTTACACCATGAGAAAAGGTGCTATTGCTAGAAGATCAAGGAGGCCAAAAGTGAGAGGTGTACAATTATCACATAATTTAAGTGATGAAGAGGATAATTCAGCACCAACTGGTAATGAACCAGAATGTAGAAACCCACCCACTGTCTCAGTTCAAAGAACATCTGCAACAAAGAAGCTTAGTGTCATCCGAGGTTGGACAAAAGAAGATATGGAAAAGGCGATAGATGATGTTGAGTTTAATGGGTTCTCAGTTAGAGCAGCAACAAAGAAGTATTCCATTCCACCCACATCATTACACTATTGGCTAAATGGTCTCACCCACACAAAGAGGAGGGGTCCTCCAATAGTTCTAACTGAAGAAGAAGAAGAGGAAATTGTTGAATGGTGCAAAGAAATGGCTGATATGGGTCATGGCTTGGAGTTAATGCAGCTAAAGGCAAATGTTGCTCAGATTTGTGAAACAAGACAAAACCCCTTCAGAGATGGGTTTCCTGGTAAATCATGGTGGGCTGGATTCAGAAAACGTCATCCAGACCTTGCAATCCGAACCGCTGAGGGACTTGACAGGGATAGAGCTTTAAACTTGCGCCCTGCAATAGTAACCAAATTTTATGATAATTTGGCCAAAAGCTATGGAACCTATTCATACGGCGCTCATAAAATCTGGAATTGTGATGAGACTGGTTTGCAGGCTGGAAGAAATTGTGGAGTTCGTGTAATTGCAAAGAGGGGCAGTCGTAATGTCCCAAAGGTAATACCAAAGAGCAGGGAGTGGATCACTATATTGTGTTGTGTCAATGCAGCAGGTATGTCAATCCCAGGATTTTATTTGTTCAAGGGAAAGAGAATGATAAAGAATTACATTAAAAATTGTGAACCTGGAGCATGTATGGCTGCACATCCAAATGCATGGATGACAAAGGAATTGTTTTTAAATTGGCTATGTCATTTTGCACGTTCAGTGCAAGGCAGTGTTTCTCCAAATAATAGACACCTATTGATATTTGATGGCCATGGCAGCCATGTAGCATTACAAACTGTGGAGGAGGCAAACAAATTGGGCATTGATTTGATAACACTACCAGCACATACTAGTCATAAGTTGCAACCTCTTGACGTGAGTGTGTTCAGCCCTTTCAAGACATATTTTAGAGCTGAGAGGTCCAAATGGATGGCAGAGAACAAATGTGCAGATGTGAAAAGGAGTGACATTGCTGAGCTTGCAAGTAGAGCCTTAAAAAAGGCACAAACACCATCTAACATAATTGCAGGTTTCAAAAGAACTGGTATTTGGCCATTGAATTATGATGCTCTCCTAAATGACATGGCATGCAGCCAGGCATTTGACATGCAAGGTGAGGAAGATGTTGATGCTGTCACAAACATTTTGAGCCTATCTCAACGAATAAATCCTGAATTAAATGACAGTGAAGAGGTGGTACCTGAAACTCAATTCATGCAAAATGTTGACTCTAGAGATGATATGGAAGCAGCTGCAACACATGGAGTGGAGCTAAACGGTGCTCTTGGAAACCCAAGTAACATCATCAACAATAAGGAGGGGTCTTCAGATTTTGTAAGTAACAATGATTTGTCCTTGCCAAGTCAAGTTAACCCGCCACAATGGTTAGAGGATGCCATGAAAAACTTGGGTTACAAGCTACCATCCAACACAGAAGATCAAAGCTTAAATCTGCCTTCCTTTCCTGAAGGACTAGAACAAGAAGCAATAATTCATTACTATGCAGATGTTGGAGATGAGGATGAACAAGACGAAGTCGAATTTCAAGAGGATGCTCAAGAAAATGAAATTAACTTAGAAGTTATGCAACATGAACCTCAACACCCTGAAGAGACTGAAAACCAAGATGGACGCGATACGTTACTTTCCCATTTTCTACGACTTCCAAGGGAGATCATAAACAAATCAGATGGTTCTATTAGACTGAGTAGGCATTCACAGATTTTGACTGCACCTGAGTACATGGAGCTATTGGTTGATGCGGAAAGAAAAAAGGAGGAACAAGCAAAACTAAAGTTACGGAAAAAAGAAGTGGCACAAGAAAAAAAGGTTGCTAGACTTGCAGCAAAAGAAAAAAGATTGCAGGAGAAGCTTGAAAGAGAAAGGGAGAAGCAGGCTAAGGAGCAACAGAAAGAGATTGAGAAGGCACACAAGCAACAAAGGAAAGAGCAAGAGAAGAGGGAGAGGGAACTTGCAAATCAATTAAGGGAATACGAAAAGAGGATGCGTGTAAGTTCTGCAACTGATCATGAAAATCGAAGGATTTTTCAAGATATGTTAAATATTCAAATTCCAGGTTATGCTCAAATTGGAACACCTCCATCACTTATGAATAACTCTTGTACAGTTCCATCTTGGTATGTATCACCTCATTTACTTTGTACAAGTTCAAGCAGTCCTAGTAGTTCATTTGCAATGCCACCATGGATGCAAGCTTCAGCAGGGCAACCAACTCCTCTATCAACAATAGGTGCAAATCCCTTTTCAAGCGAACAACCAAATCCTTTTTCAGCAGGGGGACCAGATCCTTTATCAGTTGGGCAACCAAATGCTCTGTCAAAAGGGATTCTAAATCCCTTTTCAATTGGCCAATCGAACACTGTATCGGTAGGAAAAGAAAATCCAAAAGCAGTATAGAAAGAGGGCAATATTACTTATACTAACTAAGATATTGAACATGTGCCCATAAACAATGCTTATTACCCCATATGATGATGGTAGTAATTTTGTTGGTGATACAATTTTGCTAGATGTATTCACCAAAGCCTTCCTATGTAGTCTCTAAAGTTATATAGTGCAATATAAATTTTGCGTATGTAATCAGAATACTTTCCAGCCGTCCATGTATACAATTAAACTTATGTTAATATATCAGTATGATGATGCTCTATATTTTACACCCTATTTGGCGGTGTAATCAGAATACTCATATTAATTTTGCGTATGTAATCAGAATACTTTCCAGGCGTCCATGTATACAATTGAACTTATGTTAATATATCAATATGATGATGCTCTATATTTTACACCCTATTTGGCGGTGTAATCTGAATTCTCATATTAATTTTGCGTATGTAATCAGAATACTTTCCATCGTTCTATGTATACAATTAAACTTATGTTAATATATCAGTATGATTATGCTCACTATTTTAATAGTGCAGTGTTTAAAAACATTAAGGATCATTGCCTGAGTGAGAACCCTCTCATCTCTGCCTTTTCTTCTCATCTTCGTAGCAGGCCGAGCCAATGCCGAGGACGAAGTCGGTCAGGAGTGGAGAAAACGCACGCACCCACCGGTCTGCAAGATCCCACGAAATGGTCACTCGAGCTCTGCAACCGAACACGCCAAAAACCAGACTGAACGAGCTCCATCTCCATTTCCCATGAAATCCCATGGCACGTTTTGGCGGTGGCAGGGTCCATAAACCTACCCGCGCATTAACGGCTGGTGGGTGAGCATTCAATGCATGGCGGTAGCCGGACAACAACTGGCGCGTGGCGAATGGCGTGGTGTTTTTACTCGACCAGGTGGCAGTGACGTGGTGCAGTGACTATGCAAAGATAGGGTGCACCACAACCGGTGCAATGCGTTACAGCAATGCAGCCCGTGGGAGCAACATGTATATATGAACCATGGAAGACACTTCAAACATTTAGACTCAAGATCGAGAGAACGCTAATACAGAAGCGAGCAATTACAACAGAAAACAATGTAAATGGCAGTAACAGAGAGTGGTAATGCCTATAATTAGACCTAGAAATTGCTTAAAGGGGTAATGACTATACCATATGCTTATTGACAGTAACAGAGAGTGGTAACAGAGAGTGGTAATGACTATACCATATGCTTATTGACAAGCTTACAGCAAATGCAATCATATACAACATAAAAAAAAAGCTATGACAGATGCTATAACATGAAACCAGAATATACACACTCACCTTACAAACATAAAATAAAATTCAATTGAATCTTCTCTTTCAAAATCATGAGAATCACGAACATGAATATACACACGCACCCCCCAAACATAAAATAAAATTCAATTGGATCTGCTCTTTCAAAATCATGAGAATCACAAACGTGACATTCCAAACCCAACAATGCAACAATTGGTGACAACTAATGGATATTGAATGAATCATGCAACAATGAACTTACAACAAACCCATAGAAAACTAGTGTTAAATTCGACAATCAAGTAAATCCCAAAACCATCAAAAGACTCAAATTGTGCAAGAATCTAGATGCAAAACATGAAACCAACACTTATCTCCCTGCACAAGCACGAGCTCACTACCGTGAGAATCTAAAATCCTGAAGTTGAACTTGCATAACGAGACAAATCAGAACAACCACTCCATGACTCATAAATCAATCAAAGGATTTCAATACTCAATAATTTACAAGAAATCACAGCATGAGAACTTAAACAACAGAAGAGTCTGAACTCAAACAACAAAACCTTGACGATAAATCACAAATCACAGCACATCTGATATTCTCCCTTGAATGTGCACCAAATGACTGTGCTGTAAGTACTCTGGGGATAGACTCTCTCTCAAAGGGAATGCTGAATGCAGTAACGGATGGGGTAAAACAAGGAAGAATTACAGATTCCAAGAACTCTTGAAAATGGATGAATGGTCCTGGTGCTAACAAATAATTTTCACACATGATATACGACTAGGCTAGCACAGACTTGAAATGGTGTATAATCAAATGGACTAGCGATACTCAAAAAAGAAAACTTTCCAAACGAGTGAGTTGGATGAATTTTGATTGAAAGATAGTAGTCGTCATGCTAGGCACAAGTGCAAATGACAAGCCTGCCCATTGGCATAGAGACTGTGTGTTAGCATAGACAAAGGCCTTCCAGTCTGCAAGTTAGAAGAGCTGTGTTTTAACTCCAGGAACTCAACCTATGAAGGAGATTAAAGCACAGAGACCTTGAATAAATGTTCCCGCACATGTGCCCAAGGCTTGGTAAAGTCCAATAAAATCAAACACTAAAATTTCACCCAAAAAAACATAGGAAACATGGAAAGCAGAATCAGTAGAGGTATTCAGAGTATTCAGAAGATTTTTGTAGTTAATCACTAATGAGAGCATGTTGCCTTTTTTAGTTGAGGAGGTCTGATACATCTCTCAGGAGTCACAGGTCCTACAGAACCCATGTTAATTATACGAGCATGAACCAAATTTTGTGACATAGAAGGATCCATTTTTTGTGTGCAGTACAAATTAATAGATTAGAAATTATCGTTATAATTCCAATATATTGTGTTACATTAAAAATGAATCAATTCGGGATGACTATTGTTCAATATTTTATAAAAACAATTTATAGGAATCTTTACAGCAACCGAGATATTATCTCTGGTGGTGAGCTTTTATGCCAACCCTCAACAACTTGCAATATTTATTCCTATTATCTAAATCGGTTCTGTCCACAAAAATCTGTCTATAATTAGTTAGTATAAAGGACTACAACAAATGGAAGACCAAACTTTTCCAATCTGAACGCCTAAGGGGCTACAACAACTCTTAATTCTGATCCTATAAACACCAACAAAAATCCATAACAGGACTCGTATAACACTGAAACCTATAGTTAAGAAACCAACCCTCACAGACCTCAAGACTATACCTTTTTACAAGCTTTCTGAAGAAATCAGGCACCCTGGACATCCATACCATGCCCAACACTATCCATTCACAACCCACAAAAGAAAAACCAGAGAGAATTGGTTATTTCACTTCAATCAGCCTAATTGACCCCTCCAAATACTTCATCAACCACAATTCGATAACAAAACACTGTAGCAAGATCAAAACATGAAAAAATCGCCACCCAAATTCCTTTCCCCACTTAAGCATGCAAATCACGTAGCCTTTGAATCTCCCCCATGCATTCAGATCCCAAAACATATAATTTTTGCCACCTAAAACATATAATTTTTGCTACCCAAAACAGAAAACAAATTACATTTGTTGCTGCAAACACTGAAAATTGTCACTTTACTGTCCAGATATCACAACACACAGTACCAGAACTAAACACACAGTACCAGAACTAGTATTGTATCTTTTTCGCTGTCCCCCAACACCACGCAACTAGTATTGCATAAACGCATTAAAAGTTACAGTAATCCCATTAACAGTAATAAGCAACTGAACATGAGCTCGCATGGCACCCATAAACCCGAGACTGGCGCTCATAAACAAGACAAATACACCAACGATTTTAAGCTTGGATTTGTAAAATAAGACGGGTGAAAAAACAAATTTCTTTTGCTGAATGGCAAACAACAAACTTTCCATAGTAGTACAGTGTTTAAAAACACTAAGGATCATTGCCTGAGTGAGAACCCTCTCACCTCTGCCTTTTCTTCTCATCTTCGTAGCAGGCCGAGCCAATGCCGAGGACGAAGTCGGTCAGGAGTGGAGAAAACGCACGCACCCACCGGTCTGCAAGATCCCACGAAATGGTCGCTCGAGCTCTGCAACCGAACCCGCAAAAAACCAGACTGAACGAGCTCCCTCTCCATTTCCCATGAAATCCAATGGCGCGTTTTGGCGGTGGCAGGGTCCATAAACCTACCCCGCGTGCATTAACGGCTGGTGGGTGAGCATTCAATGCATGGCGGTAGCCCGGACAACAACTGGCGCGGCGAGTGGACAACACTTGGTCCCATGCAAAAAAATGAACTTTTTTGACATCTCCACAAACGTGGATCGTCCACGTGGCGCTGAGGTGGCAGTGAGGTGGCAGTGCAATGCTGGAGGTCAAGAATTTGGTCCTGCATCCATTGGTGGTGTTTTTACTCACCATTGGCGGGTCCTCTCCCTAGTTCAAATGACTTGTATTGAGCACTACCTATGAATGAAGCATTGACTATTATCATAATTGTCTATGATGTAAGGTGGCGTGTAATCTTGAGGTGCAGTGATTAATATTTTGTGGTAGTGCGGTTTCCTAATAAATAGACTCTAATTAAGTGACATTAGCCTCGGACCTCGGTATTCCCGTGTTCTCGTTGTTGTAAAGCATTATGTAAAAAAATTGTCCCTTCTTTTGGTTGGTGACATATATTTTCAAAGCTTGCTTTGTTCTACTCTTTCACCTTGGATTTGATATATTGTAATATATGATGCGG
This sequence comes from Taxus wallichiana var. yunnanensis, assembly GCA_018340775.1. Taxonomy (NCBI): domain Eukaryota; kingdom Viridiplantae; phylum Streptophyta; class Pinopsida; order Cupressales; family Taxaceae; genus Taxus; species Taxus wallichiana. Next base: position 179,340,225 of record CM031236.1, on the reverse strand, counting down.
AAGTACAGGCAAGTATCATGATTGGGATGCCTTTCTTTCTAATATTTTTAATGAGATTAAAAATGAGGGATCTATTTGGAACATGAATTCAAATCGAGGTGGTGGGTGGCGGTCTTAAACTACCGAACGTGGTGAGTAGCATCTAAAGTGATTGGAAGAAGATCAAAGCCTGGTCAAATTAAAATCAGCTTGTTGATCATGAGTGATCCAGTGGTAGTTCCGGCGATATTTTGGGAAGAAGACCAGAAACACCGGTATATCATTAGTGTGTCACCTTTTTGGGGTCATAGGTCCTTGATAATTGCTTGGACTTTGAAACTACAATATGTGTTGGAAAACTCATGAAACAAACTAGTTTGAAGGGCAACTCTTTGCAAAGCTCCCAAGGCCAAATTCTGTTCTAAAGGGCCTCAAAATCACAAATTACGAAAACATAGAAAATAGAAAAAATTGTGTTTTGATGAGTTTCGGTCACAATAGAACCTCTCAACTTCTTGGGAAACACTTGTCATATGACTTTTAGGATTCCGAGTTGAACTTCTTCATTTTCTATTTTTAGATTTTTCATTTCCTACCAAAAATCATAGCTACCTACTCCGGACAAGTGGGACAAAGTTTTGAGACGGCAAAAAATCCAAAATTTGGGGACAAAGAGGGGCGGCTAGGGGATAGCTCTTAAAATAATATATAAAATTATAAATGTTGAAAATATACAAATAAATTTATAAAAAATAATGAATATCACTCTGTAATTTTGTAAATAATAATCAATATGAATAATTTTTATTTGTAAAATAAAAATAACTTAATAGAGTAGACTCTCCCCAGAGGATCACTTCCTTCTTTCCGGCTCTACCCTCGGAGAGAGGCACTAAGCGCCAGATTGATACCAGTACAACACCACACTCCAAATCAGTACGGTTCGGGGTCCATTTATAAACCCCCAATATCTCCCAGGCACCATTATACCAGTTCCAATTCCAAAGGTAGACTAGATCCACCAGGTCCTCGAGACATACCACTTTCGATAGACAACAACACAAGGGGAGGTCTCGTCATCTCACCTCCTCTTCCTCTTCTTCGGATCATCACACTATTCTGAGTTTCTTCCAAGGTCAGCCTCGGATGTTAGGAGAGATGGGTTTACCATTCCTGGATAGACATTCCCCATTGCTTCACCTAGGTCTTCTTCCTTCTCTTCTTCTTCCCTTCTCATGCTTTGTACTTCTTTGGAAACCTTTTGGTTTCCCGCTTCGCTTCACTTTTGGTCTTTGACCTCTTCTCTTGCTTTGTACTTCTTTGAAACCTTTTGGTTTCCCGCTTTGTATGGACACATTTGTACTTTGCAGTCCCTTTGACCTACTTTTGTGGTCATTTGTTGGACATTAATATAATTATCTTAAATGTGAGAGTCCACCATCTGCAAAATGCGCTCAGAAATTTCTATATTCATATATCACTCTTGATTTTTATTATGTCTTTGTAGTACAATACAGTTGGGTCATGGTTAACCATTAAACATTTTCATATGTGCCTTACTACTTTATCATATATACAACCTTTCCTTCGTATAGAATTATAAATATAGGCTTTGTTAAGTGATTGGAGCTTCCAAAGTGAATTTTAATTAGATTTATACATACAAACTTTTTTTTCAAATAGAAATGAGTGGCTTCCAAAAACAATCTTACACTACAAGAGTACAATAGGTCCTTCCCAAATTTATTTCATTTTCAAGTTTATCGAGCCCACCAACACACCGGTGAAGTTAGATTAAGGCCATCTAATTCGAGACATTGAGAATTTTGCTAAGAAGGTGATCAAGTCATGTGGAACCCTTCAATGGTGAAACTATGTGACAAATTCAAGATAAGCACCTTAAAATGTTCCAAAAATCATAATCATGATCTGAAATAATAATGGCAGCTTCACTTTATTTTTCTATTTTAAGAATTCAATTTTTAAAAAGAAAACCAAAAAAAAGACTCTAGAATGTCCTAACATTTCCATGGAAAACTCATGCACAGAGAAGTTGGGGGGCATTCCCCCAACCATCTTGATGTGCCCAGAACATCCCAGGACATCTGGGATGTTTTTTATTGAGGGGGTCGCATCCCGATATAAAACAATAGATATAAAGGAAAAGGTTTTATGTACACAAGATTCATAATGTTATAGCTTCTCACCTTTTCTCAGAGATCGCTACCTTTCTTGTATACTCCTTGTCCAAAATTGCACCCCCATGCAATTTGGAACAACTCGTCTAAGTTGGGACTCCATCACTTTTTGCTTAGGAAACCCGTAGAACACCGAGTTAGTCTTTCGTGGAATGTACGAACGAAGTGTTCCAAGGGTTCTCCTAACCCGCAAAACAAAGGGTTAAAACTCAAGACTTAGGCAGATTTTTGATGGAGTTAGTGCTTCGTGGAGGTTAAAGTTAGTGCTTCATGGAGGTTGAAGTTAGATGTTAGACCTTCACAGATTAAGGAAGTTGATCTTCCACGGACATCAAAATCGGTCTTTCACGGGATGAAGGCAAAGTCAAAGCAACGTGGGTTTATATGCCTACGAAAATTTAGAAAATCAACTAAGGATCCACATAGAAAAGAAGTGGGAAAACATAGAGCTTCATGGCATGGAAAATACAAGTATTCTTGGGACTTGGGAAATACGAGATTCTGTAAAGTTGGTCAATTATGCAAGAGACAATGGTTACGATCCGCTAAGGTTAAAAGCTGCGAGGTGAGGAAATGGAGCTCTGCGGCATGTGGAAAAGGAATGTGAATCGTGGAGTAAAAGGTTGTGCAAGTTCAAAACTAGATTGAGCCAAAGCAGAGCATAGTGAATGCAGATAGCAAAGAGGAAGACTTTGCGGCATAGAGGGAGCATTAAATGGCTAAGTACATAAGATTTCAAAAGCCGTGCAACAAGGAATAGCCACGGAGGACATGACAGAGGCCGTGGAACATGAAAAGATACTAAATGAAGAAGGAAAGTTGTGGATCAAAGCGAGAATCATCTAAAATCAGAAGCACAAAAAAGTTGCGGATCAAAGCGAGAATCATCTAAAATCCATGAAGCGCGAAAAACCACGATCAAAGCGAGAATCATCTAAAATCCACGGTTAAGCACAAAAATTTGCTTTGTCTAAACCAGACGCTCAACCACCTCAACAACCAGAATTTAATTATGGGTGTCATCCTCCCGCACTTGGAAATCGATGGCGTGCAATGGGGTAATGTCAGCGCCTCTTCTTTCCCCCTCTTCTTCTCTCTCCTTTGTTGTATAAAAAGGGCAACTCATTCATTTGAAAAGGATCCCTCCTTTGATTGTAATGGCACCATGTCAAAATGGTGGGCAACTTTCCACGAGTTTCAAAACTCGGTTTGAGAGTTTGTTGTGCATCCAACGACTTCGAGCATTTTAATGGTTTGTGCATACTCATAGCAACAATGTAACACCACTCAAAGACGACGCGCTCGCTCACGGCGACGACGACGGCGACACGTCACAACCATGCGACCCGAAAAGTGACTAAATTTTTTTTTTTTTTTGTTTTGCAATTTATTTACCTTCGTTTTCCACGAAACAAGACAAGCATTCATTTGAGCAAAGTTTGCTAAAACCCCTTTTAGGTGCCATACCATATGATCTATCAAATTACAATTGTTCTGTATTCTTATCTGATGTCCTAAATTGTCGGGTGAACGAAACGTGCAATTTGCTGGGAGAGTCCTTACCTCCGTTATAGGTTTATTCAAGTGCGGTTTCATTCTTTGCTCTGCTAACTCTGCTAATTTATAATTGTGTTACATAATGATAATATACTACTATATATATACACTCGTCATTTCTTGCAAGCTCTTCGCCAAAGAAAACGTTTTAAGGTCAATGCGGAAGCGAATCGTTTTAGAAATCTTTCGATATAGGTTGTTAGATATCCCTTAAAAGGGATTAGATACTTTTAATTAAGTGGTATATATTAGGTATATTATCAAGTTTATGCTCACATAAACCTATATTCTTATACGTACATTGAATTTGAAGTTAAAGGGATAGGAGTCCATTCGACCGGCATCTTAAATATGTATATTGTCTGAATTTACACTTAACTGACTCTTCATTGCCTTGCAAGGTGTACAATAGGTGTAATGAATTAGAAACTACATATATTTAAACAACAAGCAGTTGGGAGTAGTATGATTTCTCTTTTTTATACTAAATTCTTTCCACAGAGCCTCTCCCAAAGTCGGTAGTCAAACATTTAATGGATTAAGTTGGAAACCATTATGTTTGGTGGAGGGGTGGGCGACTCAACCACCATTTGTCTCAACTAAAAACTCCCTGCCTGGCGCGTCAATACATACTTACTGAGCCGCTCAACCCAATTAAATTCACTAGATTTCCAAATCTATTTATCACCAAGCCAACCTTTGCTACATAGAATTTTATACTAGCTTTCTCCATACTTTGAAGTATGAGCTATATCAATAGGGACAAATTTGTTTCAATTGATTGTAGTGACATAAAAACATTTTACAAATAAAACAAAAAAATAAAAAAAAACGTTTTAGAGTGATGATTGTGAAGGTGGGTGCGGCACTCTAGGATTAGAATTTGAGTTCAAAAGAAAACTTGGGGTGGGTGGCTTTAATAGCCACCTACCATACATTTCAAACCTCCTCCATGTAAGCAAGTCGCTTTCCCCAGCCGCATATCATTTACTTGTTAGATTATGCAGATCCATCTCTAACTAGCCGCCTGTTTTTTGTCATTCAATGCACTTATATCCAAGTAAGTCTAAGTTCAACATAGTCACCCTGTCATTTATCAACTGTCCTGACCGCGCAAAAGGAAATGGAGGTGATAGGAGGAGCTACGGGTCGGAGGAGCAGGTGAGGACGCCATTTCAAATGCCCAGGCCGCGTGAAGAAGAAAAGGAGGCTAAAACAGGGTCTTAGGCGCGCGTAAGGAAGCTTCTTACCAGTCTACAACCACCCATGGCCGTGCACACCGCAAGGGGAGAGAAAAATATACGATCCCCAGGGCGCATGGGACGAGAAAGGGTGCACGATATGAAGCTAGGCGCGTGAAAGGAGGAGTTACATCCACATTCCTTGGGTGCCGCAAGGCGGGAGCGGGAGACAGTGTGTGGGCGGCTAAATGAGCCGGCTGTTAAACTATGTTGTTATTTGTTCGGTATTGATTGTAAAGCACCGCAACAATCTAAACATTCACCGTGACGATCAGCGCTATGTGTATCACGTTGTCTATCAAGCATATCTGCTGAAACGTATCATCATTTTTTTATATATATACGCTTATTCTCTTAGACAATGATTTAAGGGTGATTGATCGTCTTGATTTTGAGACTAACTTCACATTTGTTTGGGCGGTTGCGAGGCCTGCCATGTAGCTTGATATTTGTGAAGCTAAGACCACCTGCAGTGTCCTAATCATTAAAAAAAAATGTTTAAATTCCTTGTAAGCATTGCAACAATTTAAATATTATTTGTGATGATCAGGCGCTTTGTGTATCAAAGTTGTGCATTAGGCGTATCTACTTAAACGTATCATTTTTTTTTTTTTTATACTAATTGAGGTCATTTCAACAACAATATAGAATAAAATATGTTATGATATAAATAATATATACATAAATTATAACTAAAGTGATAAAGAAATTTATCTATACATCAATTATACAATATAGATGTTTTAGGAAGCAAATATAAGATTTATATAAAGGATTAAATAAAACATTCTTAAGAAGCAAAAAGACATGTAAATGAGATGAGGGAAAATTTAAGCTTTTGATGTATATAATTAAGAATAGGCTATAATATTGAAAGGTGTTTTTGTAAAATTTCTCAACACCCTTCAAGAGGGTTCCAAAATTACTTTCAATAAGGTTTAAAGCAAGAACTACTAACATGTAAACCAGATTAACATACTCAAGAGAGGTTCCAAGTCAAGTAATAAGGAGAATAGATAGATTGTCATCCTTTCAACTTTTTATTCCATCTATATTACATGCTTATTATTGGAGTTCAAAAGAACAACTTTCATTCAACATTTGTCACAACACTTTCTACTTATGTGGAAACAAATTTTCAATAATGTAAGCTAAAGAAAACAAGGCAATATTACATTTTTCCTCCACTCAAGGTGGGTAAATACATGATGTTTTTACATTGTCAACAACAGGATTCTTGTGCTCCAAGGTGTCCTTCATCAATGCTCCAAGTTCCAAGTATTTCAAATCACAACCAAGATAGGGGGAGAGGCAACACTCTCCTCCCAACCAAAACTCAATGGAGAAGAGAAGCAATCTCCTCCATTGACCCCCGAGCCCCAAACACAACACAATGAAAGGGTGGTCTCCAACTCAAGGCAACAATACATGCTTCCACAATACAATTTCTTCACAACATTCAAGCTAAAATAGAAGAACAAAGAGACACACAAATAATACCAAACATTTCACAACAAGGCTTGCATCCAAGCCAACAAGAGAAGGAACTATGGGAATGTTTTCCTTATGCCTCCCAATTGAGATGAGATGCCCATCCAAAACCCTCCACAATAAAACACAAGCCCCTATGACTCTTATGCCTCCCTCAAGTACCCCTTTTTCCTCCCATACTCTTATGCCTCCCTCCTCTTATGGCTCCCTCAAAGACAAGGTAGAATGTAAACATTCTTACCCAAGATGGGCATCCCTCTCAAACTCCCTCCACAATATCCTTATCTACTCTTTTGCCTCCCTCATGAGTATTCCCATAGACCTCTCTATATACTACACAATAAGCATTCTATCCATCTTTCACAATACACCAACATGAACATGCATTTTCACAATTTTAGCATAGAAGCAACAATAATATGAAAGAAAACAAAGGAGAGGGTTTCCTACCTCTCCATTGGAGAAGCCTAAACCAAGAAGCTTGTCCAAGCTCCTTCCCAAATCAATCCAAGCATGCAAGTCCAAGCACTCTCTTTTTCTCTTTCTCCCAATTCTTTTCTCTCCCAAAATAACAAAAGAGAACTCTTCAACAAAACAAAAACAAAACTCCAACCCCCTCAACAAGAGAGGAATTTTCCATAAATAGACAAGAGGAAGAGTGAGGGTGATGTGGCTCCTTGTAGGATGCCACATCACACATCCTCAAGACCACCTCCCTTAAGTCAACTCAAATCCCAAAACACCATAAATGGGTGGTTGGGTTGAATGACATCTCCAATCCACATCCATCCCTTCCCCATGTGTCCTAAGACATAAATAAATGCAAAAGAAGACAAGTGCACTCCAAAGTCACATTTCCCTTCCCAAAACAATAAATAATCCCCTTTTTGGATTCCCAACCCATAGATATGGTTGGTAAGGGGTTTTGGGAAGTGTGGGACAAGTTTAACTTGTCCCACAAGTCCCCCAAAATTGCCCTCAATCTCAAATTCGAGATTCAAAGAACATGGAGTGGTCAACACTCAAAACCAAGCATTCAATACATGAGGAAACACAAGGCTCAAGGAGCCAACCATCAAAATTTATTACACCCACTTGACTTCCCTCCAAAACTTAAAAATTAAAACAAGATATTAAATTAATTCTAACATACTTAGCAAAAGAAATTTTAAAAAGATATCACAAATAAAATCACCCACTAAGGTAAGTTAAAACAAACAATTAAAATTCTTACCCCCTTGGTCACATAGGAAAATTTCCCCCTCATGGAAATTTTCTCAACACATAAAAGAACAAAGTTAACACAATACAATTTACTAGTTGCCTTGACGACCAATTGTTGTAACCACCCGACATCCTGTTGTGTTTGGTTCCCAATCCCCCTCATGGTTGTGATCATGCTGTGTTTCCTGCAAAATGCAAAATACCCTCTTCGGCCTTGCGGCCATGTCAAAATATCCAAAATAACCATATGCATGAAATTTATTAACATCTATACGTAATTCAAGCAATCATTATTTCTAGGTCTAAATCACAACTTAATTATGCATTTCATCATTATCCAAAATTATAGTAATGTAAATTTAACAACTACATTCTATTCAACATGGCGAAGAAATCCAGTGTTAGAACACATGCAATATATCCATATAAAAATAATATCGAAATCCAATAGTACATTCATGAGTCGGTGTAGATCATACACGAAAACAAAATCCAATCATAATCCAAATGCATCTAGTCACAAAACATCATGCTAATCAACATAAGTATAAATCATGTCCATATCCAAAGTCCTGCATAACTCAAAATGGTAATCAATTAAGTGTCGTAGGGAAGTGGGCATTACAAACAATTTAATGAGGATTGTGACTCATTTCTGCCCTTCTCCTTGCATTGTTGTCTTCTCGCATCTCCTTTCATGAGTTTTATGTTGTGTATGGATTCTACCTATGAATTCTTCATTTTTGTGTGTTGTTAATGCGTGGAACGGAAGGGTTAATGCGGGGGCTGGTGCATGGCATGTATCACGCCCTCTCCCCTCTTTGTTTCCTTCTATTCTTTCCCTCATGGAGAGCGATGCCCTTCTTTTTGGTGCTATCACCTCATTCCTTAGCTTGGGTTTCATTTCTGCATTCTCTCTAAACCTGGTCCCGTGGATGCTTAGAGTGGGTTTAGTTAGTTGTTGGCTTGGCTTAGGTAGTTTTAGTGCTATGATAGATAGGTAGAGGAAGTTGGCCTTCTCCAAAGGATGGTCTCATGCAAGGAAAAATTTAGAACAAAGATGTGCTAGTAAGAAATGTGGCAATGCTCTCACTATAGAAACATTGCCTTTTTGTCCCTTAGGTTCACCGTACAACCATTTATTTGATGTTTAGTACACTTTTTCCATGTAACATACCTTTGGAAATGGCTACTACAACTCCGAGAAGTGTTGGCTGCTCCTTTGACATGTCTCTAGAGTTCCATAGATAAAGAGTGTGTCCTTATTCAGATTGGGATGCACATAAGGTGTTGAGGGGTCCATGAAGATGTAGCTCGGTACCGTTGTACAAGTAAGGTCCCCTTCCCAAGACATTTTTTTAAATCAGGTAGTATCCCGTAAAAATAGCAGTGAAAAAATATTTAGCTCCTATTTTGATCTCTAGGGAGAAAAGCCAGTATGTGAACACTGCCCAATACTTGAACACTATTTTGCATTTAAAATATCCAATACTTGATGGAATAAAAACCAAAATTTTGATTATTGAAGTTCAAAAAATTGTTTTTTTATAAATCATATGTGAATAGGGTCAACATCTCAATATTACTTAGTACACAATAAATACTTGATTGGTACTTTCATTTTCTACAATAAAAGAATCATTTGTTCAAAGTATAAATACAACATATCAGTTGACAAACCCATCATATCTATTTAATGGGTTGAATATTTCTCTTTCCAATTCATCTCTTTCCATATTCCAAGATGGGTTGTTCAATCACCAGATCTTTCATATCCAGACTTTAATACATACCTGCAAAAAAAGAGGGAACCTTCTTTTCAAGATTCAAATTCATCCATTAAAAACACCAATAAAATTGTACACTTGAAGGTAAAAAATAAATATTAATATCAAATCAAATAATTTCAGCCACAAGATCATCTCAAAATCAATTTCAACCTTTGATTAAAAAGACCCTACACCTTGATCCATGGCTTACATTTTGATTGGATACTCTCTCCCCTGTGTTGGTATTATATATTCACTTTCCTAGTCTTGTTTACTACTGATTTACTTTTGTAGGGTGCCTGATTACAGTGGATTTTATAAGAAGAGATTACTTCTATCAAGTTTTGAAAGGAAAGGTCCAGCAAAGCAAAAATTGCAGGTTAGTTTTCATACCTACTGCTTATAATTTCTCAGCTGAAGTCTCTTGTTATCCAGTTGAATGCTGAGAATGTCTCCCAAATCCCTAGAGGTGTGACTCAAATCCAAATTTGATGAATTTTCAATCTTGCATTTATCATATATAGTATGGATTGATTTTGGCGTTAGTTTGAAGTATTTTCCTTACTTATTTGACAAGAGAACTATTAACTTCACAATGTAAATGTGTTTTTTTGAGATATTTTATTTGATCGATCATATGTAAGCAAATAATATTACAATATGATTCGAAATTAAAGGCTTAGGATAAAAAATTGTTTAATTATAACTAGCTGTCAAATTGGTGATCCTACGTGGCAAGGAATTGGCTCCATGGACCTGCAAACTTAGGGTGTTCGCATACTGGCCCTTCTCCCCTATATGTAGCAAAAACGAGGTAGAGAGTTTTCTAAATGATATTCATAAATGGTTTTCATTAAGCTAATATGCAGTCGGCGCCCCACATTTCCCCAAGAGTGGCTTCAGTCAAACCACCGATTATAATTTCTCAAATTTGAAGTCTCTTGTTATCCGATTATGCGATATTTTCCTTACTTATTTGACAAGAGAACTATTAACTTCACAATGTCTTCCCTTATTACCCATCTGGACATAGTGAGGGGGATGGGCCTTTTCTAAAAATAAGTCATCTACAAATATATCAAGAATGTCTGGACATATCAATTGGTATCATCCTCAACCCATAGACATCTGCAAAATAGAGAGAACTGAATTTTCTCACAAACAACATCCACTTGCATCCTATAAAATTGAAAAATTGAAATTCAAACCATTATCAATATCCACAAAGATTAATGGTAGTGAATATAAATCGTAGTACAATGTAGGAGATTTTATATTGCTATATTTAAAATAATACAGTGCACGCCTTTATATAGGCCGATGAGGAGCGCCGTGAGGGAAAACAGTTATACAACTGTCTTATAACAAATACTAACAAATGTATTAATTATCTAACATTCCCCCCCTTAATACATTGCTCTTACAAATGTACCCCCTAAATAAATCAAACTTCACCTTGCCGAGAGGCTTGGTGAGAATATCTGCAACCTGAGAATCAGTAGGGCAGTACTGGAGCTGAATTTGGTGGTTCAAGACCTGTTCACGAATGTAGTGACATTCGACCTCAATATGCTTTGTTCATTCATGGAAAACAGGATTCTTCACAAGCTTCAACACACCTTGATTGTCGCAGTGAATGATGGGAGGTTTCTCTTCAGGAATCCCTATATCTGCAAGAATGCGACGTAACCAAATTGCTTCGCACACAGCTCCTCGTGCAGCGCGGTATTCAGCCTCAGTGGATGAGAGAGCAACAATAGTTTGCTTCTTGCTTGATCCACGAGATAGGTCCAGATCCGAGATGAAAAACATATCCTGAAGTGGATTTCCTGTCATCAACGGATCCTGCATAGTCCGAGTCTGTATATCCCTGTAAGAAGAACTGAGTGTTCTTCTGATACTCCAGACCAAAGTCAACTGTACCTCGGACATATCTCAACACATGCTTTGCTGCTATCCAATGACATTTCTTCGGCTCCTGCATAAATCTGCAAGATAGCTCACCGCAAAGCAAAGATCTGGCCTAGTATAAGTCAAGTAAATGAGACTCCCCACAAGCTGCCTGTAGTGAGTGCCATCTACCTGTGGTGAATCCTGGAATCTAGATAATTGCAAACCTTTTTCCATAGGTGTGGACATTGGTTTACAATTTGACATCCCATACTTTTCCAGGAGTGTCTTGGCATATTTCATCTGGGAGACAAAGATATGATTCTTCTTCTTCCATATCTCTAAGCCAAGACAATAGTGAAGTAGCCCCAAATCAGTCATGTCGAAGGATTTCTTCAGATCATTCTTTACATCATCTACAAGATTGTCAGAACTTCCTGTGATCACAAGATCATCTACGTACAAAACCAGAATGACAATCTCTGTTCCTACCTTCTTGATATACAAATTTGTATCTGAGGGGCTACGAGTGAATCCATGCTGCAATAGGTGATCATCAATTTTTATATACCATGCCCTAGGTGCTTGTTTAAGTCCATAAAGAGACTTTATCAGACGACATACCTTGTGTGGTTGATGCTCGTCTACAAACCCTTCAGGTTGGGCCATGTACACTTCTTCTTGCAGATCACCATTTAGAAAAGCACTCTTGACATCCATCTGCTGAAGTTTCCATCCATTTTGTGCTGCCAGTGCACATACAACTCTGATGGTTTTGATCTTCGCAGTGGGTGCAAAGGTCTCGTCATAGTCAATTCCTTCTTCTTTGAGCATAACCCTTTACAACAAGTCGTGCTTTGTGTTTGTCGATTGAACCATCTGCCTTATATTTTGTTTTGAAAATCCATTTGCAGCCAATGGATTTCTTACCTGGAGGCAGATCGACAAGTTCCCACGTCCGATTCTGAATCAGGGAATCATATTCAGCATCCATAGCTTGTTTCCACTGTGGTTGGTCTAATGCCTCACGAACAGTGTCAGGTTCGGTGCTCTCAACAACTGAACTCATGAGTGCAAAATTTACCTCATGTCTAGCTTGACTTCGTGTTCTAACTCCCGTAGAAGTACCAAGAAGTGAGTTCAGGTGTGCATCCCTGATAGTACTCTGGACCCATTTCGGATGTTGGCGCTGCTGATGTGAAGATGTGTTTTCCAGTGTGCCAAGATCAACGAACAAGTCTCCACTCAGCTCTTCTTCTCTCTGAGAAGAATCATCTTGCTCATCATCTGGATGTGTGAGCAATCTATGTGACGAGGTCGGTACTGGATCTCCATTGTGTGGCAAGGAGTCAAAGGATGACTCATCACATACCACATCTCGACTCTCGTAGATCTTCTTCGTCTCAGGATCCATGAGACGATATGCCTTTGAGGTAGTACTATACCCCAAGAAAAGACATGGCAGTGTCTTTGGATCGATCTTCTTCCTTCTTTTATCTGGAACATGCATATATGCGTATAACCAAAAACTCTTAAATGATGAATAGAAGGTTTACGACCAGTCCATACCTCTTAGGTGTCTTGTTACTGCAAGATCTTAGTGGGTGCCGGTTGAGTAAATACACACTGCTTTATGCAGACATACGCTTTGCCCAAAACTGATCCTCCAACTTGGTGGTCGAGAGCATACAACGAGCCATCTCCATGACAGTCCTGTTGTGGCGCTCGGAAATCCCATTCTGTTGGGGCGTATAGGGAGCAGTCAAATGTTGTTGAATGCCATGCTGCTTCAGGTATGCTAAGAACTTCTTTGACACAAATTCCCCCCCTCGATCTGAGCGGAGGAGAAGAAGAGGCTTCCCAGACTGCCTGGTGGCTTGCTGGTAGAAGGTTTGGAAATTTGCAAGTGCCTCACTCTTCTTCCGAAGGAAATATACCCACATTTTCCGTGAGTAATCATCAATGATGAGCTGAAAGTACACAAAACCTTGAAAGCTAGGCTTGCGGGGGTCCGCGGATCGGTGTGAGCGACACAGAAGATGCTCTCTGTAGAATGATAAGAGCTCTGTTTGAATGGACCTCTATGTTGTTTGCCCATGAAGACATCCCGAGCAAACAGTAAGGAATGGGAGAGTGGAGGAAGCCCTCTTACCATTTCCTTCGCCTTTGAGTTGATGCAGAGCCCGTGAGAAAGATGACCATATCGAAAGTGCCAAAGTGCGGTGGACTCTGCCGTTGATGCGAGAGAGCAACGCTAGATGAAGTGACCGCATCCGGTGCAAATAGACGGCCCTTGAAATGCTTGAGCAATGACCGACTCTCCACAGGAAAAATGATGCGGGACTTGACCCCTTTCTCAACAAAGAATTCAACCTACATTCTATGGTTAAGAAGTTGACTTACGAGACAAAATATTTGAAGTCAAACACGGAACATAGAGCACCTTTGTGAGTGTACATCTTCGTGTTCCAAGAGGAATGATGACATCACCAATCCTGCTTTGCAATATACTCTTGATTGTCTTCAATGGTGATCCGATCTCCAATGGGCGGTCACTCGAGTATGGAACAACTTCTTGTTGCCGGTCATGTGTTTCTTTGGCGCTTTGAATCAATCAACTTGGACATCTTCGGCCAAAGTGCGAAGTCACGTGAGACTAGAACAATGTCGAAATGAGTTGTATCTGGTACCTCTTCATCGGAGGTGGCATCTGCTGGCGAGCAATGTGGCCCTTCGCCTCGATTACGAGCATGCCATCGGGATTTCTTGGAATATCCTCGGCCGAAGTGCTCTCTTCGCGAAATTTCCATACTTGCGACCGTTGTAATAACGATTCGCGATGTGTGCGTATCCGTGGAGAAAATGTGGCACCACCGATCCGCCTTGTGATTATGCTTTATGCAGGGTGGCCATGTGTGTGGCGGCTTTGTGAAGATGGCTGCTTTGAGCATGCTTTAGCTTCGATTTTGGGGCGATTGCCCTTCCGAGGCTTATGTTTTTGCCTCGTGATGAGAGCCTTGTCTTGAAGGCTTCTTGTACATTTTGCATGGCTTCTTCTGCTGGAGATAATTCACGGGGTTGCAAAACTCACCTCTGTTGAGTGATTGTCAACGTGGTGATCGATGTTCAAACCGTGAAGGAAGAGCTCGCGGGTGAGCGGGACTAGCAACTTGTCGTCCACTTGTTCACCGAGTGCGAGAGAGTTCTGCACGTAACTCGGCTACTACACGCCGCAAGAAGGCTTCTGCTTGATTCGCCTTCATGCATACTCATCGTATGAAGCTTTGTCAAGTTGCGACTTTGACGTCGATTCTTAGCCGTAGATGGTACACAATGCGCTCCATTCACGAGAAGAAGCAGTTGCTTCTCGAATGTATGGCTGCACCTCATCAGAAAGACTGAGGGTGATGAGCATTAGTGCTTTCGCATCAGCCTTTTCATATTTTTCCAACAGATCATCGTCTGCGGGAGGGGCGTCTTTGCCAGAGACAATCCCCCAAAGATCTTCGAATTGAAGAATCGTCCGCATTTTGGTTTTCCATGCGGCGAAATTTGGCCCTTTCAAGAGTTGGGCATCGGATAGCAATATTTTTGGAGCAGACATTTTCAAAAACTCAAAAATGTATCTTATTTATTTATTTATTTTTCAAAATGGCTACAATGCTTACTGAAGGAATCTGTCCCGAAGATGGGCTCTATAGGCTCGTGCAGTGAGACGCCGACGCTCCTGTGGGCGTTCTATTTCGCGTTCGTCATCTGCATCATAACCACGTTCAAGTTCTGCACGAATCCGCCGTGCTTGACATCGAACGTCGAACCAAAAGTATTCCAACAGTCCTCGGCGCACAATCTCGTCAAAGAGAATGTTACCAGTGTTGTGTAGCTCATTGACCAAGGCAAAGAACAGCCCAGTGGTGTCCTCGTTGTCATTCAATGCCCAAATATTTGGTGCATTGCTCGCGGTGCTTTGTGCATCTGAAAACTGAGACATACACCCACACACAGTTTTGCAATTTGCTGACTTTGCTTACACGTAGCAGTCACAAGCACGAATCTTGCTTAGCAATGTCTCCTTTCGTGAGTAGAGGACGGACAGTTGCTCTGGGCTCCAGCAATGAGTCTCCTCTCCTGAATCTCCACGTACAGCCAACAAAGAAGGCGCACCAGATGATAGGCGCACAAGTTCACTGGTTTGCACAGATAAGAGTTCACGCAAGGGTTATAACTCTCGGCAAGGAACACCCTCTCCTCCTTCACGCAGGGACAGGCTCAGTCTCCTCTCAGCAAAAGAAATGGCAACATAAAATAAGGCACGCACAATAAAAGAAATGGCAGCAAATCAGGCTCGGCTCTCTTCCTTCACGCACCAGCAAAGCAAAAACGTACAGCAAAATGCTTAGTCTTCACGCACAAATTTCTTCTCTCCACGCACGCACAGGTTCACAAACTTTGCTCCAGTCTCCACGCCAGCAAAGGACTCTCCAACACGCACAGCCAACAGCAAACAGAGACAGGCAGAGTTCACTCAAGGAACACTCCACGCACACCACGCACAACAAAAATTAAAACGGGACAGGCAACAGAAACTTCACGCACGCACAGCTCTTCCTCTCTTCCTTCACGCACAACCACGCTCCGATACCAATGATAGGCGGACAGAGAAGATTTTATATTGCTATATTTAAAATAATACAGTGCACGCCTTTATATAGGCCGATGAGGAGCGCCGTGAGGGAAAACAGTTATACAACTGTCTTATAACAAATACTAACAAATGTATTAATTATCTAACAAGAAATAGAGAATGTAACAAAAGTCCAAAACAACTCAAACATATTTCAGAGTTGTGGCTTCACCTAAGATGTCATTGGCTTCACCTAAGGATGCAGCAGCTAGCAAACAAATCAAAATTGAATCTTTCATTACAATGTCCTAAACACCGTTGAATTTTTAACAGAAAATCCTTCTCAACTGTAGAGGGAGGAACTTCGAAGATCTGTTAGAAGGTGGATTTCCATCTCTAATGCTCGAAACAAAGAAAAAAAATATGTCCAGCACATTCTTTATATATCTCTCGCTAACTCTATAAGATATAAAATCATGCCATTTAATACAAAAAACTGTAAATCAGAACTCTATGTGAACACTGCCCAATACTAAAGAGATAAGATAAAGAGTTTCCAAACTAAAGAGATAAGATAAAGAAATGTTTATTTATAGCTAGCTGTAAAATTGACAAACCTACATGACAAGGAATTGGCCCGATGGACCCGTGAACTTAGGGTGTTGACATAATGGCACTACTCCCAGAAATTAAAGATATAGGAAAGAAAAATGTTTATTTATACCTTACAACTTAACTATTTATTCTTCTCCCTACTTAAAATCAAGCACAAAGTAGCTGGCAAGAATGCAATATATTATTGACAGTTATCAATGATTGTCATTGAAAGTATTCCAGTATTACAATAGATTTGCTGCCACCATAACAACATATGTAGTCAAGCTATTACAATTACGATTCTTACATGCATTCACTTCTGAAGATGATTTGATGTCACAAAACATTAAATTAACAAGACCTGCGTCAATCGATCAATATGAATTACAATGTCGAAAGGGGTGACTGCATGTTCGAGTGAAACATTCTAATTGATATTGATCAATTACAAACAAGCCGATGAATGTAGTGTTATTTGATAACACCTCATCTTTAGAAGAGTTTAGGGGAGAAGGGCCGTGATGCGAACACTTTGTAAGTTCGTAGGTTAAGTGAACCAAATTCTTGCCACGTAGGAGTGACAGTATGCCAGCTAGGTATAAATAAACATTTTTTAATCCTATATCTTTAATTTCAAATCATATCTTAATATTATTTGCTTCCATATGATCGATCAAGTAAAATATCTCAAAAAAACACATTTACTGGTGGAGATCCGAAGTGGTCCATACCAAGACCTACAGTAGTACAACAGATTTGCTGCCACCATAACAGCATATGTAGTCAAGCTATTACAATTACGATTCTTACATGCATTCACTTCTGAAGATGATTTGATGTCACAAAACATTACATTAACAAGACCTGCGTCAATTGATCGATATGAATTACAATGTCGAAAGGGGTGACTGCATGTTCGAGTGAAACATTCTAATTGATATTGATCAATTACAAACAAGCTGATGAATGTAGTGTTATTTGATAACACCTCATCTTTAGAAGTGTTTATAGATGATCTTATTGATATATTAATACATATTTTACTAATTTTATATTGTTTCATACTGCAACATTTAGAGAAGATGAAGAGAAAGAGGAGTTTACATCGAGCACAACGTATGCCCAAAAAACGAGGTGTACAATTTGAAATTGAAACATCTAACCATGAAACAGATGAACAAGATGCTACAATAATAAGTGAAGAGGATGGTGCAACAACAAATCAAGGAGATATAAACACAACTGATTATCATCACCCGTAACCCGTTGGATGTGAACTAAATAGGCATGAACTACATGAGACCGTGGTTGTTAGAGGCAACACTCCGACCAAGAAGGTTAGAATTTTGTCTAGTTGGTCAAAATAAGATATGTTAAAGGCCATAGATGATATTGAGTTTCTCGCATTATTCAATTAGAGCTGCTGCACTGAAATATCATGTCATCCGTGACATGATATTTCACTTGAACACTATTCTGCATTTAAAATATCCAATACTTGATGGAATAAAAACCAAAATTTTGATTATTGAAGTTTATATAGGGCCAGTATGCGAACACCCTAAGTTTGCAGGTCCATGGAGCCAATTCCTTGCCACGTAGGAGCGCCAATTTGATAGCTAGTTATAAATAAGCATTTTTTTATCCTAAGCCTTTAATTTCGTATCATATTTTAATATGAACAGGTCAGGTGTTGAGCATTAAATTTGAAATAAAAGAGGGAAATGCAATCTGTCCTCATGGATTTTGACGCACCTGATAGATAAGACACAAATAAATGCTCAACCACCATTTACCATGGCTTGTTTTGGACGCGTTCCATACTGTTTCCTTTGGACGCGTTACACATTGTTTCCTTTGGATGCGTTGCATTTCCTCATGCCCAGTTCTAATGCAAATGCTGGTTGTTTGTGAGTGGGCTTACAGCCTGTGTGAGGTTTGCGTGAAGGGGTCTTTCTCAGTGCCTTGCTCGAGATGTTGACCCTATTCACATATGGTTTATAAAAAAACAAATTTTTGAACTTCAATAATCAAAATTTGGGTTTTTATTCCATCAGGTATTGGATATTTTAAATGCAAAATAGTGTTCAATTATTGGGCAGTGTTCACATACTGGCTCTTCTCCCCTATGTAATCAACAACCCAACTTATAAATTCTGTCTTTATCAAATAATATGAAATTAATAAAACATGTATTCAATCATCGTTAATGGCGCCCAACGGGGTAATCACAAGTTTACCTACAAGTTCATAATTCATACTGTCATGTATCATAAGCTTGCTAAAATTTTCCCATTGTAGATGATCTTATTGATATATTAATACATATTTTACTAATTTTATATTGTTTCATACTGCAGCATTTAGAGAAGATGAAGAGAAAGAGGAGTTTACATCGAGCACAACGTATGCCCAAAAATGAGGTGTAGAATTTGAAATTGAAACATCTAACCATGAAATAGATAAACAGGATGCTACAATAATAAGTGAAGAGGATGGTGCAACAACAAATCAAGGAGATACAAACACAAATGATGATCATCAGCCAAAACCTGCTGGATGTGAACTAAATAGGCATGAACTACAGGAGACTGTGGTTATTAGAGGCAACACTTCAACCAAGAAGGTTAGAATTTTGTCTAGTTGGTCAAAAGAAGATATGTTAAAGGCCATAGATGATATTGAATTCAACAATTATTCTATTAGAGCTGCTGCACTGAAATATAATTTACCTCCTACATCTGTTCATTATTGGTCGAATGGTCTGACCCATACAAAAAGGAAGGGCCCTACACCTGTTTTGAGTGAAGGAGAGGAGAAAGAGATAGTTGAATGGTGTAAGAAAATGGCAGATTTAGGGCATGGAGTGGGATTTATGCAACTAAGGGCATGTGTTGCACAAATTTGTGAAACTAGAGAGACTCCATTTCGAGAAGGATTACCTGGAAAATCTTGGTGTGAAGGATTTAGAAAAAGACACTGACATAGTCCTTTGACTGCAAGGTCTAGAAAGATTTTGTGTAATAGGTTTACGTCCGAGGTGGTTAGCAAGTTTTATGAAAAACTAGCTAACATTTATATCAATTCCTATGGTGCGGAAAAATATGGAATTGTGATGAGACAGAATCAAGCGAGGAGAAATTATGGCATGAGGGTGCTTGCCACCAAGGGTTGCAAGAATGTTCCCAAAATCATTCCTCGTAGCAGAGAATGGATGACAATTCTATGTTGTGTAAATGCTGCAGGGAAATGTATCCCTAACTTTTACTTATTTAAAGGTCAGAAAGTTTCACAAAATTACATCAAGGGATGTGAACCAGGTGCTTGCATGGCTGCTCATCCAAGTGCTTGGATGACTAGAGAGCTCTTTATAAGCTGGTTGTATCATTTCAGTAAGTCTGTACCTAGAGGAGTGTGCCCTGAAAATAGGCATTTACTTATATTTGATGGTCATGGAAGCCATGTGGCATTGTCAACTATAGAAGAGGCCAGGTGATTGGGGATTGATTTATTGACATTGCTAGCACATACTACACACAGGTTGCAACCACTGGATGTTAGTGTCTTTGGTCCTTTTAAAGCATATTTCAGATCTGAGAGGATGCAGTGGATGTGTAATAATAAGTACCAAGAAGTCAAACGTTCAGACTTGGCAGAAATAGGTAGTAGAGCTCTCGCCAAGGCCTTGACACCTATAAATATTCGTGCTGGTTTTAGACACACGTATATGGCCACTTGATCCAAATGCATTACAGAATGACATGGAATGTAGTAAACTATATATCATTGAAGAAGATGCGAATGAAGATGATGCTGAAAATGTCATAGATGATGATACTACCGAAAACATTATGAATGTTGATGGTACTGAAAACATAATAGATGTTGATGCTGTTGAAAACATCCTAAGTTTGTCAAGAGATGTAGCTCCACCAGTTGGTGACAATATTGGAGAAAATTACTTAATGGAATCAGTTGAGAATCATCAACAACAAAAGAATTCCATCCAACCATTGAAACAATGGTTGTTGCTAATACAGAGACGGAGGAACCAAGTGTACAGGGAGAAAGACAAAGTATAATGCAGACCAAAGATTATGAAGTGAACCACATTGTGAATACTCGTGACCAAGGCACATCTAGCTGCAACACTGAGGCCCAGGGATTTGGAGAGGACGATCTCTCATTGCCAAGTGCACCACAACAACCTACTTGGCTGCAAGAGCATATTGCAGCAGTTGGGACTTGATCGATTGGAAACACCGAGGATGAAAGTATATCTTTACCTTCGATGCCAACCAACCTTGAGCCAAAGAGACTTTGAACCAAAGAAACTTTACTCATTATTATGCCGACACGGAGGAAATTGAGGTCATTGATAAAGATAAAAACGAGGAAGAGACAATGCCATGATGTTGAAAGTGGTATATCAAATGATGGTGTTGCTGCAAATGAGAAGAAATTGGGTAAAATTTTAAGGTTACCGACACAATTTGTATGGGATCCTTCCAAAGGTAAGAGTGATGCTGCACTTCGAATAAGTCATGCTTCACAATTGTTAACATCTCGATGCTTATCTTCGATGTTAAAAGATACACAACAACAAAAACAAGAAATATGTGAAGGGAAACAACGTAAAAGGAGCATATTGAGGCAAAAAGCAAGAAAGGTTGGCGGTAAAGGAGCAAAAAAGGAAGAGAGATTGCAACGCATTAAAGAGAGGCAAGAAAGGCATCTAAAAAGTTTGTTGAAAGACAGGAGCGCAAGAAACAACGGAAGTAGCTCACAAAAAAAGGAATTCGAATTACAACGAAGGAAGCCACTCGCCATCAAAGGGAGAAAGAGAAACAAGAAAGAGATAACAAGTTCAACAATCCGCAGGTTTTGTTTCCCATGCATCATTCCACACCCATACGAACTCCATGTTACAAGATATGTTGAAAGTTCCTATCCCAAATTACCACCCTTACTTCCTCGACACCAACAAAATGCAAATAACTTCAACTCCAACTACACACCCCATTATCCCACAACCTCCTACTTCACATACAACCTTTCATACCATATCCGGTTTTCCTATTCCACCATGGGTTCATCAAGTGAACCTCTTAATGACTCCAAAACATCTCACAATGATACAATCGTTCTGATAGTCCAAACTCGGGGCCTTTTTGAAGGTGTGACATGGAAATTGACTAAGAAACTGATCCCAAAATTATGGCAAGCATTCGAGAGAATTTTTTTGTGTTGCAAAAAATATGTATCGAAATCAATTGAGAATGCATTATTGCATTCACGATTATAGGTTATAGTTGGTATATTTTGCTCCGAATGTAATGAATATGGACACATACAGTATAAGTTTATATGTTTTGCTCCAAATGTAAGAAATATAAAGACATGCAGTTTATATTAATACATTTTGCTCGAAATGTAATCATTGTTTCAGATGTGGAAACCAAATCAGCTCAGAATTTGTTCAAAAAATACGTTAAATTGTTGCAGCTTAAAATGAACACCATTAAATAAAAACTGAAAGACAAGGATTTATTTGAATCTTGGTGAGGTAGAAACCTCACCTCTATATGGCTTAAAAACATAGAATTGTAGGTAACATTTTCCTTGAGTATTAGTAGTGTGAATACACACTATTTCCACCCTACTTCAAATGATCTCGATGCATAAAACTACCGTTCCAAAGTTTCCATGCAATCTGCACATGCATGTTTAGTCATTTATTAAAAACCGAATTTGTTTGAAGACCGAGAATGAAAATAGCATAAGGATCAAATAGATTAAAAAAATGGCACATGTAGAAAGGCTCGGCTCTTGCGCCAACACTGGAGCTCCACAATAAAATACTCTTACACATCCACCAAAAACAGAATTCACTTAATAAATAATAAACATCACATTCTAGAAGCTTGTACTAGACCATGCATATGGAGTGCGGAAATGCCAAAAAATATATGTAGGGACCTAATGGGAAACAGACACAAAGTCCATGTTGATGTAATACTCACCAACTTTGGCATTGGGATGCTTTGCGCATATTCGTGAGAAGACCTTTCTCCAATCGGGCCTTACAAAATGAGTGCGCACTTTGTATGGAAAAATGAGAACGCGATCAAGAAATTTTTCAAGACAAACAAGTGTTTGTTGTGATCTGTGAATTGATTGAACGTACTTACCCGTGTTCTAGAGACAATATCGACACCATGTTTAGCATGGTTAAGAGCTTGAACCATGGTTATCAGGGCGGATCTCGCATCTCCCTCCTCGTACACACTCGTCAAGTAGTTGTGCATTTCGATCACATCCTGCGACACCCATTTATATTTCCTTTCTTAATGTCTACTACAAAGGAGTTATTAAGCTGGCTTCGGAAACCTTTACAGTTGGTCAAATGCATTACCTTTTGATCGATCTCGGCCACTTCATTCATGACACCTTTGAACCAGTCGAAGGAGCCTTGCTCTCGTGTAACCCAGTAAAAGTAGGCTCGAGATGTGTGGAATGCCTTCCTTTTCTCTGCAGGTTTGTTAAAAGAAGATGAAGAATCTTGAGTACTGGTACTTGCAGGATCGCTAATGTCTAGATCAGTAGTTGATCTGCTGAAATCGGTGTTGGAATCCTGCTCGATTAATGTCCAAAACCCCATCAGATTATAATGATCAACATGAAAACTAGTCCCTTTTCTTTCCCCAAATGATCAGTCCACATTAATACTTACGAGCAAGTCTTCTGTCCGCCTGATGTTATGAAGCATGTCCTTCAAAATGCTAATGAAAGGAGTCGCTCCGATGCCCAGTCCAACCAGAAGCAAGATATCATATTTTCTGTAATCCTGCGCAGGAGCACCGTAAGGCCCATCGATGAGCAGCTTCGGCAGGCTATTATTAATATAGTCATGTGCAACGACAACAATATAATCAGGCCATCAAGTGTAAATACTAAATCAATATTCTTGTAAAACAGTACAAAATGTGTATCTACCTCTTCTTGGTGGTCTCGTCTAGCTCTCAGAAGCCCGCTTTTGTCACCTGCTGGGGGCTCGCATGCCTGTCATTACAGAAACTGAGTTTGATGAACTTGAGCCGATAAAGCGGAAGTCTAATATATACCTATTCAGTACTGCTTTTAATAAATAAATTACCTCTGAGAAAACCCGCTTTAATTCTCTGGTCCAGTCTCCTAATGTGCGAATATGAACGCTCACATAATCGTCCCCAGGTGCTGAAGTGATGGAGAAAGGATGCCTGCGAATTCCACAAATTTATAAGTGTAAGAGATCATCGGCAAACGATGAATTGAAATCGAGTTTAAGAAATGGCGGTGTTGTAAGTTGAGTACCACTCGAATGGAGACATTGCAGGACATTGAATGAAAACGTATTGCCCGCTCTTGTAACGGAAGCCGCGTGGTTTGGACGCCTAAAGCGTAAGAACATTTCCAGGATAGATGGCAACCTGAGTACTCGCAAAATTTACATAAATTTCATTTCTCAGCTTTAATTTATGCTCACCATGAAAAACTTATCGAACTAACGGATCCGAGGCAAATGACAGGTAGCGCGTCCAAAGGAATTGCATGTGTAACGCATCCAAAGGGAACAATATGGAACGCGTCCAAAACAAGCAATCAAAAATGGTGGTTGAGCATTTATTTGTGTCTTATCTATTAGGCGCGTCAAAATGGTGGAGGACAGATTGCATTTCCCTCTTTTATTTTGAATTTAATGCTCAACACCTGTCCTGTTCGGTGAACCACTTCGGGTCTCCACTAGTAAATGTGTTTTTTTTGAGATATTTTATTTGATCGATCATATGGAAGCAAATAATATTAAAATATGATTCGAAATTAAAGGCTTAGGATAAAAAAATGTTTATTTATAACTAGCTATCAAATTGGCACTCCTACGTGGCAAGGAATTGGCTCCATAGACCTGCGAACTTAGGGTGTTCACATACTGGCCCTTCTCCCCTATATCTATATTTCCCACCACTAGTGCCGGATTCAAATTTATTACTTTTCGTGAACAACAATATTATTGTATTTGCAAAATGTATTGGCATGCCCAAAGGATTTGATTCCACAATGAATTATATAAAAATGCATTTGATACATGCAATCATCGGGCTTTACAACTAGATTTATAAAAGAGCAAAATTACTACAATACTAAGCTTGTAACCCCGCATAGTATGGCTAAAACAAGGATAAGACCACACGTGTCGGTCAATAAGGAAAGAGGCCACTAACATCACTGTAAAACCCATCTGTCAAGTGCTCAATCAGGTGGGAAGACTTGGATAATCATGCTCCCAACTACACAGTGCATACCACTCGGATATTCATTAGCTCAATTGATTGAAATTTGTTAACTACCCTACAATGTTTTCAATGTGAGCTTGAGGCCTCATGGTTACCCAATTCGCTTCAATTATACAGATTCCCGTAAGTGGAAGAGATCCACTCATTTTTCCATCAACATCCACCGTATTTAGATGTGATTTTCTCTTCAAAGAGGCACTTGTGCATGCCAATAGGTCCCTAGTTCAAACATCATATCACTATACACAGGGGTGTTACGCGAGAGTGCATCCCTTGATTTCTCGGATATCCCTAGTGTTTCGAGGACTTAGAGGTGACATCCCCTATTTTTATTTTTATTTTAAATTTTTTTTTTACTTGTAAAAATTATTATTTTTACCAAGAACATTGAAGTCTAATCTCAATAGTACCTTTCCAAAACAAGGCCATGATATGGCAAATCCTGCCGAAGGTATTGTTTTTTTTGTTGTTGTGTTGGATGCATTTGTTCTATGTTGTTTGCGTGGGAAATGTGTGTGCGAAAGGGGAAGGATCTGATGAATCGCAAGGGCAGACATGTTAGAAGCGTTACATTTGTTTTTGCATTGAAATAAGTTTGTGTGGGCATTGCTTTTGTAATGACTTAAAGCTATGTTGCGGAAAGGAAGTTGGTGATGTTTAATCGATTAGACAAAAAATGTTATAAACATGCAGCTTATATGTGAATGAGTGGAGTTTCGTCGGGGTGTGATTTTGTAATCAATTGAAGGTATGATGTCGAAGTCACTTTGCAATTTAAGCGGATGTGTATAAGTTCAAAAAACATTTTGTGATTCGAGATTTGCAGTGGTTTGAGTGTTTGTACCTGGCGTTAGCTTTGGCAATTGTGAGGTTGGAATTTGGCTATTGGGAAACAGAATTGTGATTAAGAAATCATTTTGTTTGTTTTTAGATTTATTGGTTTGTGTATTCCATTCTAAAATAATGTGCAGTGTTTTTTGTGTTGATAATCACCAAGCTCAACACTATTGAGAATGATTTTTTTGGTGTCGAGAGAGGAGTTTATTATACACGAGCAAAGGGGTATTTGAAGAAAAGTACCTAATTAGTTGTCTATTTCTTGCGCAGAGAATTACACCCCAAATTTGAAGCACCATTTCAATTGTTTGCAGCAATACATGAATCCACTATGGAGCTTGAGGAACGTATTAACATCTAGTTCGACTTTGTATGATTGAAGGGCAATAGGGTCATGGTTTCGCATAACATAAATATTTTTTAAGAAACATATTAAGAGTATGTTGACAAAATTCTATAAATTCGTGGAGTTTGTTTAGCGCAAATGAAATATTAAATTGTAAAAATGGAAAGAGGTAACATAAATAATTATGAAAATGCCAATATTTTTTTTTATTGCTAAGTGGTAAATATGAAATGGAGGCTAATGAAAGTCTATTAGAAATGCATTTTAGAAATGCATGGCAACATGTGACACTTCGTGGAGATTGCTAGCTGTCTAAAAGAACATCTGCAGCAAGCATTGTTGCGGACTCCGAAATCATTTGTTTTGGAAGACAATATCGAATGCATAATCCACACACAATAGGTCCATTGTGATGTGAAGCAATATGCATAATGTTGGAGGCATTAATGCTGCATGGAGCGTGTGATGAAGAACATGCATTTGTAAAGGTAAGGAAAATTTTGTTTGCTGTAATGTATTCGAACAACTTTGAATGAAAGAAGTGTTATGTTTATGCCTATGTTGCTTAGTGAGTTTTCCGTAATGACGTATAGAAACAAGAACCTCGCTTTGTTTTGTACGCAATGCTAGAAACATAGGTGAAAGCCAACGTTAGCCGCAAGGATATTTACAGTGAATTAATGTACCGAGCAACGAGCAATTAATCTACTCTGTGTTCTCTATTCAGACATCTTGCAGAGAGGGGCAGGGGATTTTGTTAGGATAGCAGGTAATGAATTTTTCGCCAACATATTATCTATATATATGCCATATTAATACTAATAATGCAGTTAATAAAGAGGAAATAGGCAACTTGTGAATGCAATTTTAATTGGTAGGATATATGCTTTTGTTTCAAAGTAGTCATGGCGCTTTTTGTGATTCTTGGTAGGCCATGCATACCATGGCAAACAAAGGAATTTGATTCTATTTATGGATGTCCTCTTCCTCTTACTCATTCTTTTCAATCAACCAAGGATTATAATTTGTGCAAACATTTTGACAGAATATATTTGATGACTAAATCCATTTTACAGATGCACATAAGTATCATGAAAAGCTAAGGTTTTGTTTACCCCTCTTCCTCATTCAATGAATCAACCAAAGATAGTAATTTGTGCCATCATTGTACCAGAATTTATTCGATTATTAAATCATTTTAAAGATACCAACATTAGTAAGATATAAAGAGTGTTTTTCTTATCCCTCTTCCTCATCCTTTGAATCAACCAAGAATCATAATTTGCACTAACAATTGACAGAATATATTAGATAATTAAATTTGAATCCTTTCTAGAGATACCGACATACTCTGCCATAACATGAATATTAAAGAAAGATAGCAAGCCACTGGCAACCTTGACTTTCACTATGACATCCATAACTGTTGTAAAGTGCAAGCCCCTCATGCACTATGTTGGTGCTCTACCACTGAGACACCAGCGCTTCACAGGTCCATCAGGCTTTGTAAGTGTGGATTGAACTTCCAACACACCCACTCAAGCTACACAGTCTGATTGAACCAATGCCTACCCGGATCTCGATACATGCTTTGCTACAATTAAGTTTTTCTATCCTCTTATGATAGCAGTTTGAAGACCTTTCAACATTGATAATGCCCCTTCTTGGTTATTGGTCTCCTTCCCGCATCAATTGCATATATTAGGATTGGATGGCTATCATAATCTCTAAAAGTTCCATTGCCACTAGCCAGCCCCAGGTTACCCTTAGCTGCTCCATTGCCAAAGAACCTTAGTTCTATAGATCCCTGAGAAAGAGGCCATTGCAAAAGAAGCTTAGCTCTATAGATCCCTAGGAGTGAGGTCACTGTCAAAGAACCTTAACCTTTTTAGGCCTATTTTACCTAATCCCATTATCAGTGAGGTCTTCTGTTTTTATGTACTCCACAAAATTGGGAAAACCCCATGCTAGGAAGTCACAAATTTTGCATTTTCCAAAGCATCGGAAGATCTACACTTCCAGATATGAAAAAGAACTTCAAAAATGTGAGGGAAAATGTTTTCTATTTTAAAATACTTTACAAAATTGATAAACTAAAAGCTATTGGTTTTGAATTTTACAAACAATAGAAAGTTATGCAATGAAAGGCAAATAGAACTTCAATTTTATTATAGCAAAAAGTCCTTACCTTTTAAATTCTCCACACAGTTTTTTAAAAACTTGATAAAAATCTATTGATTTTGCAGTTTCCTAAACATGAGAAAGTTACAGAGCAAAGACGGAGATTTAACTTTTGGCAAAAATGGCTTTTAACTTTAAATTGTTCCACGTAAATGGAAAAATGCACACTAGAAAGTTATCAATTTTGCATTTTCGGGGTCACTAGTAAAAATGCAATGAGGGAAGAAAATAACTTCGAAGTTATGAGAGGAAGGTATTTTGATTTTAGATACTCCAAGGAAATAAAAAAATTCATGTTAAAAAGGTGTTTTGCTTTAAAATGTTCCACATAATTGAAAAAATACACAATTAAAAGTATCCATTTTGCATTTTCGGAATCATTAAAAAAAAGACAGCGAGGGAAGCAAAGAACTTCAACTTTTTTACAAGAAAGGTCTTTTGATTTTAAATACTACTCCTGGCAAATGAAAATCCCATTGGTAAAAAGTTATTAACTTTGCATTGTTTGAAACAATAGAAATTTACAATAGGAGAGACTAAAAGAACTTCAAATTTTTGACAGGCAAAAGTTCTTTCGCTTTAAAAAGCTCCAAAATTGAAATAATTTGTTCCAAAACATTATGATTCAGCATTTTCGAAAGCATTAAAAACCTACGGCATTAAAGATGCTAAGAACTTCAAAATATTGATGGGAAAGGTCTTTAGCATTAAATTCCTCCACATAATTGAAAAACTTCACTCTAAAAAGCTATTGATTTCACATTTGCTGGAGCATTGGAGAGCTACAGTAAGAGAGACTCGTGGGACTTAAACTTTTGAAAAAAAAAAGGTCTTCAGCTTTAAAATAAATTAATAATCCACATAATTGACAAAAATCCATGCTAAAAGCCATTGTATTTGCACTTTTACTTGAAACCTATTGGACAATAAATCTAGTGCTTTATAGTAATCCATGAATTGAAAAAAATCATTTGAAAAAGTTACTGGTTATTCTTAAGCATTTGAAAGTACCAACAAGAGATGAAAATAACTTCAAAAAAATGACGGCAAAGGTTTTTGGCTTCGAATTACTTAGCAGCATTGAAAAACTCTATGCTCATTGCTAAAAAAAAACTATTTATCCTGCATTTTCTAAAGCATTGGAAATTACAAAAGAGAGACAAAAATATAATATTTTTAAGGGAAACGTCTTCTGATTTAAAATGCTTCATAGAATTGAAAATAATCTTGTTAAAAATTTGTTGATTTTGCATGTTCTAACATAACGCAGGAGCTTCAAAACTCTGAATATAACAAATTCGTGCTTAAAAACTACTAATTTTGCATTTTCACAGGAGCATGAAACATCAAAATTTTAACAGAAAAGATCTTCAGCTTTGAAATACGGCACAGACTTTAACAAATCTGTGCTTAAAAACTACTAATTTTGCATTTTCACTGGAGCACGGGACTTCAAAAAATTACAAGAAATGTCTTTGAGATCGAAATACGCTGCAGAATTTAACAAATAAATGCTAAAAATTACTAATTTTTGCAAGCATTACGTTAGACTAAAAGACATCGAAATGTTAATAGGAAATGGTTGAGATTTAAAATACTCTACAAAATTTAAAAAAAAATGCTATAAAGAAACTAATTTTGCATTTTCCCAAGCATTAGAAAGTTCCAATAAAGACTTCAAAATTTTAACAGGAACAACTTTATAATGATCCACAAAATTCTTCTAACATAATACATGCTAAAAAGCTACTAATTTTGCATTTTTGTAACCATTGCAAGGCTAGACTACAAGACTTCAAAATTTTGAGAGGAACTACCTCCAACTTATAAAAACTACAAATATCCCAATGGACTCACAGAAACATCAATATCTAACATCAATACATGATGGTTTAAATACAAGGGACCATTGATAGCAATAGCAGTAACTATACGAAACGAGTAGATGCAGATATATTAGATCAAATTAAAGCCAGGAAAAGGATAGAGGCTGATAAATTAAAAACTTATAACCATGGTGTCCCCAGATTTCATCCTGAAATTTGTAACTACCCTATCCAAAAAAAATCGTACTTTTAAAATAATGGGCCGTTTTGTGTTTTTATTGCCTAAAAATTCTTGTATTGTGTCGGGATATTCCCAAAGAGCCATTTTCGCCAAATACCCGGATGCCCAAAATTGTTATATTCTCATCGCCGGGATTTGTCTCATGGAAATTTGTATTTAATTATTTTAAGCCCTGCTTTGAGCAATTTGTGCTCCGATATAACCTTGTTGTGATCAAACATATCATTATTCCTATATACTAGAAGGGTTTTAACTCGGAATGAGTTCTGCACTTTATTTGTGACTTTTGGCAATTTTTTGTGTTTTTGAGTTTTCCCGTTTCGTTTCTCGTGAAATTTCTCTGGATCAATTCCTTTGCTTTGGTTTGACTCGATTCTTATCCCGGAGTAATCGGAGATCATATACGCACGTTATGCCAAAAGGAAGTCACCATCGGAGGTCCGATTCACTGGGAAAAGATGAAGTCGCGCACCAAAAGCCTCTTCTGGCGGGTTTGTGCATTTTTGGAAAAAGAGGGTTCAAATGGATCATGGGATTTTTGTTAGTAGCGGAGCAGTGGGATTTTGTACCTTCCTAGCAGGGTACTTTTTCCCATGGAAGCAACGTCACTTAAGTCACAATGGGAAAATTAGAGGCAACAGGTAGGTGGGAATTTCTTACCTGCCTTGCAGGGTAAAAATTTCCATTGTGAAAGAAAAGAAAAATCACTTAAGGTATTAATGGGATTTTATTACCTGCATTGTAGGGTAAATAATCTCATTATGAAAGTCAAACAAATTAAGTGGATCATGGGATTTTGGTCGCAGCAGGCGTGTGGCATTTTTGTACTCACCTTGCAGGTACTTTTTCCCATGAAGGCAAAGTCACTTAAGTTATGATGGGAAAATTAGAGGCAAGTAGGCAGCAGAATTTCTTACTTGCCTTGCAGGGTAAAAATTCTCATTGTGGAATAAAAGAAATATCACTTAAGTGAATCATGGGATTTTATTGTGTCTTGCAGGTAAATAATCCCATTATGAAAGTCAAGTGACTTAAGTGAATCATGGGATTTTCAGGGCTGCCTTGCAGGGTAAATAATCTCATTGTCATGTGATTCTTAAAAATAAAATTCTATATGTCAAAAAGTGCCCCCTTTGGAGAAGTAAAGGCAACCTTTAAATTGATTAATTTAATTAATTATTCACCCAAAATAGGCACCCAGGCTTGTGGAAAAGTCAACAAAGGCAAAGGACAAAAGGTGGTTGAAAATAGATTGCTCTAAAATTAAATAAATTAATTTATTTAATGGCAGCCCCTTCATGTCAAAAAGTGCGCCCCTTTTGGGAGAAAGATAATACTTTTTAAAGTATTAAATGATTAAATTAATTCCTATTTTCAGTGGCTAAGGTTAAAGCACACTGTGAAGCTTAAGTGAAGTGAAGAGTGGATGATTAAATTGAATAAATTTAATTTATTTGATGGTTGTCCTTAAACATGCAATTTTAGCACATCAGTTAAAGAGAAAAGCATGATTTTTAATTAATTAATTGCCAGGAATATGAAGGGCAATTATTAATTATAGAATTATGAGGGTTATATAAGCATGGGCTGCCATAAGGATGAATTAATTAATTCACAGGTAAAGAAGTGCAGCCCAGAGGAAAAGTGCGCCCCATTTGAAGAGGATTTTTGCTCAAAAGAAGGTGAAATCAAGGCTAAAAGCTTCCAATTTTGGTGCATGCATTGAAGGAGGTTGATTTGTGTTTGCATAATTGTTTGCATAAGTGATATAGGTGCTCAGGTGAAGTTGGAAAAATTCATGCTCACTTTGCATGCAAATAAAACATCATTTTTTGGGGCAGCAGGCTTGAATTATGCAGATTTTTATGATTAAAATTCACTATTCATGTTCCGGTTGCCATCTTTGTATGAAATAATTGCAGGAATTCATTACAGGTGCTTTACAAAAGAAAATGAGCTTTAATCAATGTCCAATACATTGAATATATCCTCCGAATCTAAAGAATTATCCAGATCTGCACCAGTTTTGAAGAATTCCGGACAAATAAGAAGAAAAAGAATTGTTCAGACAAAGATTGCTCCAGCCATGGCAAAGCGGGATGAAAGAGAAAGCTCAGCGGAATCATGCGTAGCTTCTAGATTTGCTGAAGTCAATAGGCCCAGATCCAGATCCAGATCTCATAATTGCAAAAGCTTCCGGCACAAAGGCTTCATCCTCTTGTTTTGAATGCAGCCCGTGAAGAAGTCAGTGCGTGGAAAATTCCTTCCAGGATCTTGTGCATGTGCTTCCAATCTTCCAGTTGAAACCTTCATTGAAGTTGCATTCACCCGGAGTGCTTTCTAGAATTTTTAATTGCTCATATGCAATTAAAAATAAAAAAGATGAGTTATTTATGGCAAACATTGCATTGATGCATGTACTGGAGAAGAACTACAAAAGCTTCAAGGATAAGAAGGAAGACATGTCAAAGGCAATACCCGCAAGAAAATCACGGTCACTTGCTTCCAAAATTGCTTCCCGAGATCCAGGCCGCTTCTAGATGTTTCCAAATCCAGCTTGTTTCCAGATCCAACTTGCTTCCAAATCCAGCTACTCCTAGATCCAGTTTGGTGAGAATCAAAGGAAAAGAATCACCGCGTGCGATATGAAAAAGGACAAAATTGCAGCTTTCCTCTTGCTTCTTTCCTCCGACAAAGTAATTGAGCAATCAATTAAATTAAACAACTTAAGTGATTGGTTTAAAATCCATTACTTGAAGAAGTCAATTACTTGGAGATAGGTGGCAGACGTGCAAAATAGAAGGTTCTATTTTCAGTTGCAAATCATACATGTCATGCAAAGAGGAATTCCAGGAGGGAGATTTCCAGTTGTTTCCTTTCCCACTTCCACATGTGCCAGTTCAACTAAAAGCTTCCGAATTGTAATTGCACTTCTACATTCTATAAGTAGAGGAAGAACCTTTGGGTTAGAGATCAAAATTTGTAAGCAACAACCTTGGGTTCCAGACTTCGTGCTAAAACCCTTGAGAGCCACTTGAAGCAAAGGAATATACAGGAGCAAATTTCCAGAGAACTTTGTGTCACGGTGTATTGTGTTTCTTACTTTTTATCTTAGATATTTTAATACACTTTGTGTTATTTTAGATCTAGATCTAGAGCTATCTTTTCTTAGAATTTTTTGTTTATATATATTGGTTTCTTCTATGTGCATGCAATCAACTCTGTTATGTATTGATTGGGATGCACATCTTCCCCATTTCTTCTCTGTGTTTATATAATTCCCTTCTTCTATGAATATTTCTTTTCTTAAACAACTACTTACATGCTCATTGCAGAATTGTTCGACTATGGTTCATGAACCGAGTAGTTAAATTAAAACCCCATTTAGATATTAGCATACTTTAATTGACAAATCTGACACGGGAGCCTCACCGGTAAATGAGGGAGATTTATCTCATGACTGCCTAGGTTTTGTGCTATGTAGAAAATCTAGCCAAAAACCAATACATGTTTTAGCTAGATAATCATTTCATTATGGATAATGTTTAGAACTTCTTTAGTGATAATGTGAAAGTGTTATAATGCTACACATAAATGCAAAAAATCAACTCTCCAACCATCCGAATGCATAGAGGATACATGTATAAAGTGTTTTCTCCTATTGATGTATAAAATAATGTATTCCAATCACAGAAAAATGCAGCAAACTATTTGAAAACCATTCTTTTAATCACCTACAACAAATTACAAAGGAGACATCAAGGAATGCCAATTTTATATAACATTCAACCCTACAATTCTTTGAACAATCAATTTATATTCCATAACGTGACTGACTTGTACATTGCCAAAATCAACTTGACCTGTACAAAGAACCCCTAAAATCTATGCCTATAAAAATACTATCATTAAAAAAATGAGTTTTTTCTCCTATTGCTATTTCTTGAATTGAACTAAAAATCACCTATGTGATGATAGAGATTATACAATGCTACTATTTGTTGCAGCCAACTTCAGCTTCAGACCAATTCACTAAACAGGCCACCTAAAACCTCAGTTTGCACTAAGTTTAACCAAGGGTAAAGAGAAGGGTAAAGAGATGATCCAAACTTACCCTCTTTGAGTCTCCATTAAGAGCAACATCGGTTAATTAGAAGTAGCAACCTTACTTGTATCTTGATTCATGAAACCATGTTGTCGATTGTTATTAATTATTTCCCAAATCCCTAGAAAAGGCCCTTGGGTTTGGCGGAATGGTCTGCCTTTTTAGCCTTGGCCTGCTCTACCTCTTCATAAATCTTCATAAAAATGTCACTTCACCAAAACTAGCGCACGTGCAAATACATAGAGAAATTAAAAGACTGTTACAAAAATACAAGGGAGAAAAGCTGAGCATTACAATCACAGGGCACAGCCTCGGGAGCGCACTGGCAATGCTGAGCGCGTATGACATTGCAGAGATGGGAGTGAATAAGGGCGTTCCCGTCACCGTATTTTCATTTGCAGGTCCCCGAGTTGGCAATTCCGCATTCAAACACCGAATGGAGGAACTCGGGGTGAAAACCTTGCGAGTTGTGAACACCCACGACGGAGTTCCAAAGGTTCCCGGAATCTTTTTCAACGAACATTTTCGATTCGTGAGGGAATGGATTGATAAATTGCCATGGAGCTACAGCCACGTAGGGGTGGAGCTGGAACTGGATCACACAAAATCTCCATTCCTCAGACCCACTGTCGATCCCTCCTGCTCTCACAATTTGGAGGCCTATCTTCATCTCCTGGATGGATACCACGGTTCAGGAGAGCGGTTTTATCTGGCAAACGGGCGGGATCCTGCCCTTGTCAACAAAGCATGCGATTTCTTACAAGACCATTTGCATATTCCACCATTTTGGAAGCAAGACCATAATAAGGGCATGGCCAAAAACTCTGAGGGCGATGGGTTCAACCCCCCAAACCGCATTATCTTTATGACCATTAAAACAAAATTTCATTCTCAAAGCAATAAACACAGCCAGCCTCCAGCTACACAAAATTGACAAAACCTACATCCTAGGCTGTACCAGCATTAAATGACATTAAATGAATATGATTCCATCCCCTCAACAGTGCAAATAAAGGGGATCACCAATAGAATCCTGCCACAACACAAAAATTAAAGCATCAAACTTTAGTTCAGCCCATTTAAATACAGATGGCAAAATCTGATTGAACAAAATGCAAATAACTAATTGCTAAGGTGAAAACAATATCCTTGCCTTTGGCGAGATAATAAATTAAATGCGGTTTACATCCCTCAATTTCATTATAAGAAGTTGAAATATTTCAATATTATTTTAATAGTTGCCCCATGTTGTCCCCAAAACCTAATAAATTATTTGACATGCAAACCTCGTCCCTTCGCCCTCGTGTCCCATTTGCTCCTCAAACTTAGGTAACTATGATACAAACTCCTAAAAGCATCTAAAGACAAGCATTTTCCTAGCAACAAAAGCACCTAGCTGATTTCTTATGATTATATTTGTTTGAACACATACTTCTGAAATTTCTAAGGAAGTAAATCTAATTATAAATGACATTTGCACGTTTGTATCAAAGGAGTGACTAAGAAAAATTGCATTTAGACTTGCATTCACATGATTTGGCACCCCAAACACAAATTTGGAGAACTACGAGGGTTTGAGACTTCGTATGAGCAATGTTGTGTAGACAACACTCACCAATAGGTGGATTGTTGGGGCAGTCCAAGCCAAAATTCTAAACCCTTTTTATAAGTAATCTTTCATCAAAGGCATTTTGTTAGCGTTGTAGAGGAGGAGAAGGAATTTCAATGGTTTTTATGCAACATCACAAAAATTTGAAGCAGACTTATGCAAAATAGGCAGAGGTGAGTAGGTATCAAAAGTATGGAGGTGTTATGAGTTGGAAAATGTTGTCACTAAAGTCAAACGTTTCTAGTCCGCCACAAGGATTTGAGTTTTTGGCGTGTCCAAAGGGCCTTAACGTTGTGTTTTTTATGATCCTATAATCACTTTCGAGATATACAAACAAAGTGGTGCAAGCTAAGTATCTTCTCCTGTAGAGTGCCTTGTGTAAATTATTCTAACGTTTATATCTTGCCTCTTAACAAATTTAGGTTGTGGTGATTGATTATATTTGTGTTTCTTGTATAGATTTACTCTATATTTATAATCAATTTTATTCCACATGACATAAAATAAATAAAACATTTTGGTGAACCCGTACATATATCAAATGCATGTCCTTCTCTTATGATTATATGTTTGCCCTCATATTAGGGTTAGGTCATGTTATTCTTTTCCTTATTTATTTAGGGTTTAGACTCATTTATGTGTGTTTAAATCCTTCAAACCTTAGTGTAATGCCCCACCTACTTTGTCACTACAAACCTTATCTCCTTCTTGGTGGAGGGTGGATTATTAAAGTTTGGCGTGTTGGATTCCTTCTTTGGTGGCCGCACTCAATTATTTTCTGATTTGCATATCTTCTTGGTTTCTTGTTTGATGCCTGTTATCCTCCTCGACCGCGTGAGATCTCCTTTGGTTGGACCGCGTGTGGAGGCGTGTGAGAGACGTTCCCGCCTATGCTGGTTGCGTGGATTATTTGCTTACTTGGTTGTTGTTTGTCTCGCACTTGCAGCTATCCTGAAGGAGCTCTAACCTTTACCAGTCTGTACGCTGTAGTTTGTAATCACAGGGAGAGCAAATAGATGATTTTCTTGGCATTTTTCTCGTCTGGTTCCTCCTCGCGCACGCGCGTTTTTGTTAGACGGAGCTTCAAACTAGTGAGGAAGGCGAGTTTCCTCCATTTTCGTGGGTGCTTTGCGAGGTGTTCTCTTGCCGATCTCCACAAAGAAAAGCAACCTCATAATTTTCTAGCTAGGCTACAGGCACGCTACAGCAAGGTAGAAGCCGTTTTGAGCGCCTCCAACAAGCAGGTTGTCCAACTTTGATGTTATCTGTTCAGTATCGACTGCATCCTCAAATTTGGGATTCTCCTTCAAGGTATTTTTATCAAAATCGATTAAGTGACAGTAAGAGTGTTACCAGGAGACCCGATGAAATTTATTACAGAGATTCTCTATTGAGACCTTACTTGTTTTATGATGTAACTCATGGAAGAGAACCTCATAGAGGCCGATAATCTGTTTCATATCAGAATATTCATGAAGCACTATTTGCTTTGCAATTTTATGAGCTTCTTCAGCGAGTCACTAAGTTGGCAGGCATAAGGGTTCTGTTGGAATTATCACACCTTACAAGCTACCACTGTAATGTTTACACCGAGAGTTTGATGTTGTCCTCAAATCTGCTGAAGAAAAAGGTTTATGTATCATTACGGTAGATGCCTTTCAGAGCCAGGAGCGTGAGGTAATCATTATGTCTTGTGTCCGAGCTTCAAATCTTGGGGTTGGCTTTGTAGCTGTTATTCACCGCATGAATAACCATATCTATCTCCTAACAGCTTATTTCACCTAGTATTTGCTTGAATAATCTTTTGCATTATAACCTGGGTCGATCTACAGTAGTGGGTGGAATAGTTCTGGGTATTGTATATCCGTTTGAAGATATTATTGTTGTGTGTGGCTACTTGACGATGGATTAATGTATTGTTGGAAATGTTTGTGTTCTGCTGTTTTGGATGAATAAATGTAACCTGTATTTTTGGGTTCTTGTGGTTACTATTAATTTGTAATACCCATTCTAAAATCGGGTTTCTATTATTATTGTAATTCAAAGCAGCTGCATTGAAGCAATCTAGTGACTGGTCAGCCTTAATCGAGGATGCTAAGTCTAGGGACTATTTTTTTTTGATATGGAATCTGTTCCAAGAGATTTTCTTTTTGGTTATTAAAGCCATCTTCTTTTGCTTCATCTCAGACCAGGGCTGCTCCTAATATGAGAGCACCAAGGTTAGGAGGTCCAAATCAGGAACAATCAGATGCATGTTGAGATGGCGTTTTAAACCAGGCTCAAAGAGGAAAGTTATACGTTGGATACTTTGTGTCCAAAGTGGTTCTTTGCATTTCTCTTTGGTATTGGTACAGGGTTGCAGCATTTGTTATCAATATGGCAGTTGAGATTTTCTGTGGCTGGAAATTCACTGCTACTTTTGCTTATTAAACGTATGCCCTGGTTCTTCTTGTGGTGACCTGCTCACGCCAATTATTGGCTGGCTGCGTGAGGATTTGGTGGAGAATATAGTTGGGTTTGTGGGCAAAAGGAAAAGGGGGTCTATAGTTATAGAAACAGATACAGATCTTCTTTGGATATGGCAGTCATGACGATGGTTGTGTGGGTTTCTATGGTGGTTGTGATGCTCTTCATAGCAGAGTGCTTCTATCTTCTCGGAGTTTGCTCCCGAGGATTTCAAGAAGGCATGTTTCAATCACCCCTTTCCTATGCCAAGCATGGCCGTTAACAGAGTTTGGACCTTCAGCAGCCGAGGAAGAGAAGTTGCGCAGGTTGTGTTGCTGTTGCTCGAGCCCTGGTCGACGTGCTTGTTGGTGGGAAGAACTATAATCAGGCATGTTAAATCTACTCCTCGTAATAGTTTTCTACCTTCTTTCAGTATCTTGAAATGAATATTCTTTCCTCTTGAATGGCGCCTAGACAAGATGTTTTCGTAGTTGTTTATATCACTGCCTGATTGTGTGGTTGTTCCTTTAAATCTCGTTCCAATTTCGCTGGTTTTGCTTGGAATGTTCTTTCCTCTCTTATAGCTTACTCTGTTTATATTTGTCTAAATGGGCTACTGCAATATTGAGTGATGCAGTCTAGTTCGTAGGGAAGGAAACATTATTGAGTTTTGTTTGCTTATATGACCCTCTTTTAAAAGAATTTTGTGATGGTATTTATAATAAGGCTTACTACTATATGGAAGGTTAAGCCTTCATATCTCTATTTGGTTGAGTAAATACGTATTTCCTGTTTAGGGCTCTCCTGTTTTGCTAAAAGGTACATTAATAGTGACGTTGTGTTCTAAAACTTGTTTAAGCCTGTGGGCATTCCTTACTTTCTGTTTAATTGGAAAATGGCATTAGGGTCTTGTTTTAGAACTGTACATGGTTGACTTTTGTACCCAGTTCTAGAGGAGGAATAACCTGACATCTATTTTGGCCTCTACGTGTTGAGAGAATTACTATACCTACTTCCTGGTGCAAACTCTTGTTTGATTAAAGTAAGGGGGAAACATTGTAAGTTTAATTGAATGAAATCTCTACAATTTTTATTAAGGGTCGCAAGCAAGCTATTACTAATGGATCAAACAAAAGTTGTAGGTGAATCCATGGTATTGGACTCGTGAACTTGTTTCCTGTTAAATGACAGCTGATTTCAGTGATAATATCATAGGTGGCTATTATATTTATCTGTTTGATATTTTCTAGACTTTTCCTCGATAAGCCCACATGGATCGGGTAAAATTTCCATCTTCTATACCATTGGCAAGGAGTTCATAGAACTTCTAGGCCTGACTGCACTACGTAACCTTCCTGATGGATATGTGTGTTGGTTCTTATTTTGTGCTTGTACTCGTGGTAAGGTCTTTTGAGTCTGGGGCATCGTTGGTGTTTTACCCTCTGCGTATCGAATCCCTTTGTTTTCGAACTCGAATATCTTATACTTCAAACTTGGTTACTAAAAGGTCCCATTTTGTGGCCTTGTTAAGGAAATCAATTTTTATTTTAATACTTATTGACATTGTCGGAAATATATAAAAATTATTAACGATCGTTGGGTTTAGCCTTCCTTATATTATGTAGAGAAGTTGACGTTTAGGATAAGGTTTGTTGGTAGAATAATGGCCCTTTTTGTATCTCCTTTATATGCTTTTGGAAGAGTGGTTTTGTATTGTTAGCTAGTCCTACATTAAGAAATCCTATAAGAAGGTAGTGGTAAACTCCTTGGTTAAAACTGAAACTATAGTTGTTTTTTCTTTTAAGGGCGTCGAACCCATATTACTATGAAGCTTCTCCTGAGAGAGAATTGGATAACGCCGTTTTGTTTCGCGCCTACGATCATAATTAGTATGTTTTGTCTTCTCTTGACCTCTTTAGATGGATGGATTTGGTAATGGACTTCCAATCACGTAATCCATAGGATTACATGAAGGAAATATCAACACTCTTGACCTTCTTGTTCCTAACCCATAAGGTCTTGCCTTGATTTATGTGATTTTGTTCTTACTGGTATTTTGACTTTCTCCTTGCTGGATGGTTTAGATTTCTTTCTCATGCGAATAATTTTGGAGTTGTGGGTTGTGTTTTAATCCATTTTTGAATTAGAACTTTCCTTTCTTGATATTGTTAAATGTTAGCTTCTTTTGCAATGCAATGATGTAGCCTTAACATGCTCTGGCCTCGCGAACCGATTCTAGCCTAGTATTTGTGCGTAGATGGATTATGCGAGTAGATTAAAGGAAAGAGTTGTAAAGGTTTCATCAGTGCAATTTATGAAGTTCCTTGTAAAAATGTCCAATGTGAGGTAAATTTTGTAATAGTGCTTGCAAAGGAGTTTAGAAGACCTCTTGCCTTGGGTTGTTCTGAAATTTCGTGATGATGTTGTCTTGTCCTTCTGTAGGTTAACTGGTAAATTACCTTTGTGAGAAATAATATTCAATCTTGACCTTGTTATGAGTATTCTTTTGGTGATATCATTTACAATCATGGAAATTTTGTAGCATGGCTTGGCTTATTTTGTTACCTTCTTGTTCTTGACCCAAGTGAAATCCAATCTCTTGACTCCTTTGGTTCATGTGCCATGTTGAATGGAAATGTTATAACCGTGGTTTGCATTCTTGTTAAATAACGATAATTTCTTCTTTCAGGTCATAATGCTTATTGGTTTAGTAACCCTCCATGGTACTAGTATCAATGTTATTCTAGGCATATTTTAGTGGGTTGAAACCCCTTTTTCTAAAGATAATCAAAGATAAAAGAAGAGGAATACATAGATGAATAAATAAAGAAGATAATAATGAAGTTGTATTTGGTTGATAAAATTAAGAGTCTTTAATTGGAAGAAAGTGTTTATCTAACGATGTAAAAAAATACCTACCATTGCTAACCTTAAGCTATGGATTAAACATTGTCCTCTTGTTGGGAAACGTTAATTAATTTTAAAAGTAATATCACTGTTGGCTTTTGGGGATATCGGTAGATCTTATCTAGTACAAGAGTTTGAATAAAAACACATTAAGTATAAGGCTTCCATGTTGGGAACCCCTGTGTATCCCTCGACGAACTTAATCAAGATGATTTCTAAATGAAGCTTTTACCAAAATTCAATTGAACTCTTAAGACTCATTAAAAGACCGGTTAATAACTAAATAGATCATAATAAAATAAATTTATCTTCTCTCTCTAACCATTACCATGGTACCTTGTAGTCCTTGTCTAAGCTATGATAAAATTTTAATTCTTGATCAAAGATGATTAGGGTTCTGAACCTTAACGATACTCCTCTCCTTTTGATCTTACGCTTGCCTCCTTATGCAATGTGGGTATGAAACGAGTTTCGTAGTGGGGGTTTAGATAGATAGCCTTGTGGAATTGTATACCACCTGGTTTTGTAAACAAATTAATCAAGGAATTTTCATATTATAGGTGATCCTAGGATAGTCCTCAAGTTATATAAAAGAAAAGAAACTTAATCCTATAAGAAGAATGGTATGAAACATATCATGAACCTTCTAGAACGTAAGCTAAGAATTGTAAGATGTCTCTAGTAAATCAAGTAATCTTAAGAAGATTTTCACAAAGGGGATGTCTTCACTATAACTATGTAATGTGGTTGGTCTTTTTCCATGTCCTTTCACAAAAGAAAAGTAAATTGTCCTTGATAGGTGTGAATGTTTCCATGCTTTGCCTTTATGGCCATCCTTGTATCAAGTTGTTCACAGTGTTAGTTGTATCCTTGGTGACGACATGTTGTGTCATGTTATGTGTCAAGCAAGTCAAAAAAAAAAATTATCCTGTATTTCACTGTGTTGTTCGTGTGTGGATTTTTGGGTCATTACACTTGGTATCAGAGCATAGGTTCATGCTCTCGAACCTATGGGCCGGATTGGTGTTATATGATGATGTTACATGGTGGTGGTGGTGTTACATGATGATACTGCATGATGATGATGATGTTGCATGATGGTGGTAGATATTGGAAGAGTAATGTGCTTTAAACGTGATGTGATTATTGTCATAATTGTGATATTGTGAACGCACATGATGTGTATGTCACCTTGTGCGTGTTTGTTATCATGTTGATATGTTGGGGATGGGAGTATTCTCTCTCCTTCTTGTGGATTCTATGAAGAGTTCACGTGTGAATTACTGTTTGTGGCGTGTGAAAAGAATTATAATGTGGATGATATAGTGTTGGAACATTGTGACATAGTGGGATATGTAAGTGTATCAATGTGTTGTATGACTTGATTGATGTTAAAAGAAATGAGTTGTATCATGATGTTTTTACCATGTTCTGAAGAAATGTGTGTACCACCTTGTTATGTAGCAATGGATGTTATGTTGAGATGTACTATGTTCATCGTATGTATGATTTGTGCAAATATGTAATGCTTCATGTTGTGATTTTGGGTCATGCGGTGAGTGTATGAACCCTATCGTATGGTGATTGCACTTTGGGTGCAGAATGTGGTAAAGTGATGTGTTACACTCAGTGAATGTATGATCGTGATCTATCCTGTATATGTACCATATGTAAGACGTTATGG
Organism: Taxus wallichiana var. yunnanensis; assembly: GCA_018340775.1. NCBI lineage: Eukaryota > Viridiplantae > Streptophyta > Pinopsida > Cupressales > Taxaceae > Taxus > Taxus wallichiana. Next base: position 179,297,141 of record CM031236.1, on the reverse strand, counting down.
TAGTTTTGTGTGTGCCACCGTTATGTTAGTGATGTTGTTGTATGTTATGTTGTGAACCTTACGCTAACCGACCCTGAGGGAAATCGGTAGAAGTGTATGTTGAGAGTGAGGAATGGTGTACCATGGGTCAATAACTTGAGCCAAAACTCGGTTTAGTAGACAACCTGTGATCCTTCCTCTCTCCCTATGTGGTTGTATGTATGCAACCTAAGTGCAACCATGACTATGTTTAGCCTTGTCGAAGTGGTGGCGGGATGATTCAGATGGAGGTGATGACAGTTGTATTATTGATATGTATTTTACGAGCTGAGGCTCGATGTTCCAAGTGCTAGCAACTCGTTGAGTACCCCTTGGTGGCTAGATAAGGCCACACAGTTATCGTAATGTGACATTATTATAAGTTGATTTTATTCGTAAATTGAGCTTTTTACTTTATTTTGTAAGGACCAACAACTTTTCTTGATTGCCATGCTTTACAATTTTGGGCATTTCCTTGGTTTGTGGCACTAACATGGGGATTTTGATACTAACTTTGGCTATTTGGCCATTTATTTTTGCTTGATTTTGGGTCTTCTTTTAAATTTGGAGTTTTTACCGCCTTGCCCAAGGCTTGTACTTTGCCACTTGGCACTTTGATTGGATTGTTGTGCTGGTTCTATTGTCGTGATGTGTGGAATAGGGTCATGGGATGCACCATGAAATGGTTGGACCTATGGACCCGCTTTGTTGTATAGGGGTACGCCCCAAGGAGTACAGATAACTAGCGGGTTGTTGAACCACGCGTTATTATGTCACTTGGGTTAGGAGTGTTCGAACTCTATGTGTCTTGGACCATAGGGTCAACCGGCCTCCTTAAGAGGAGAGGCATAAGAGTTTGAGGGAGGCATAAGAGGAGGGAGGCATAAGAGTTTGAGGGAGGCATAAGAGTACTTGAGGGAGGCATGATGAGGAGGCATATTGAGGGAGGCATAAGAGTTGAGGCATGTTTGTGTGTATGGTTATGTTTCGATATATGTTGAGTTATGTTTGGTAGTGGTCTTTTGATGTATGTGTTACTCATGTCAGATGGATATGTGTTGTGATGTTGTGGATATGTCATTGATTCCCTTGTGGACACTATGTACCCGTAGCATGGTTTGGTGTTATGTGAATTTTTCATTGATGCAAATTGAGGAAATGTCTAGTGGATTGTAGTACTCTTTTGGTTGAGTATTTTGTATGTCAGTCTTTGATGTGTGACGAGTACTATGTTATGTGGACTATGCCTATTCTATTCCGTATTTGGGTAACCTTTTGTGGTGTAATACAATCTTGAAGTATTTACTTGTGTGCTTGTGAATCTGTAGGGTCTTGTGAACCTGATAGGGTGTTGTGTTAGCAGTTCATGTTGGGCACCCACAATAAGGAATAAATCAAAACTCTTGAATGATGAAATTTTAAAGAAATTAAACTAGGAATAATGTTGATGGAAAGAGACTAATGAAATAACAAACAAGAGGGAACTGCCAATCTTCACAGAACCTTGAAAGTTAAAATTTCTACCAAATGTTCCTAAGGCTACTTTGTGACCGTGCTTTAATCAACTAAAATTTTAAACCATAGGGTGTGTTTTCTTCTTTATCTATCCCTTGTTGCGTACCATTTCCTTTCCTCTGTGTAATGTCGCATCGAGGACGATGCTTTCTTAAGGGAGGAGAATGTAATGCCCCAACCTACTTTGTCATGGTCAGCCTTATCTCCTTCTTGGCGTGGAGGGTGGAGTATTAAAGTTTGGCGTGTTGGATTCCTTTCTTGGTGGCCGCACTCAATTATTTTCTGATTTGCATATCTTCTTGGTTTCTTGTTTGACTTCCTGTTATCCTCCTCTGACCGCGTGAGATCTCCTTTGGTTGGACTGCGTGCGGAGGCGTGTGAGAGACGTTCCCTGCCTATGCTGGTTGCGTGGATTATTTGCTTGCTTGGTTGTTGTTTGTCTGCACGGGCTATCCTGAAGGAGCTCTAACCTTTACTCTGTACGCTATAGTTTGTAATCACAGGGAGCAAATAGATGATTTTCTTGGCATTTTTCTGTCCTGGTTCCTCCCCGCGCGCTTTTTGTTAGACGGAGCTTCAAACTAGTGAGGAAGGTGTGTTTCCTCCATTTTCGTGGGTGCTGCGAGGTGTGTTCTTGCGGATCTCCACAAAGAAACAGCCTGTAATGTTTTAGCTAGCTACGCAGCAGCGCTACAGCAAGGTAGAAGCCGTTTTGAGCACCTCCAACAAGCAAGTTGTCCAACTTTGATGTTATCTCTGTTCGAAAGATCGATCGCATCCTCAAATTCGGGATTCTCCTTCAAGGTATTTTTATCAAAATCGATTAAGTGACAGTAAGAGTGTTACCAGGAGACCCGATGAAATTTATTACAGAGATTCTCTATTGAGACCTTACTTGTTTTACGATGTAACTCATGGAAGAGAACCTCATAGAGGCCGATCTGTTTCATATCAGAATATTCATGAAGCACTATTTGCTTTGCAATTTTATGAGCTTCTTCAGTGAGTCACTAAGTTGGCAGGCATAAGGGTTCTGTTGGAATTATCACACCTTACAAGCTACCGCTGTAATGTTTACACCGAGAGTTTGATGCTGTCCTCAAATCTGCTGAAGAAAAAGGTTTATGTATCATTACGGTAGATGCCTTTCAGAGCCAGGAGCGGGAGGTAATCATTATGTCTTGTGTCCGAGCTTCAAATCTTGGGGTTGGCTTTGTAGCTGTTATTCACCGCATGAATAACCATATCTATCTCCTAACAGCTTATTTCACCTAGTATTTGCTTGAATAATCTTTTGCATTATAACCTAGGTCGATCTACAAAAGTAGTGGGTGGAATAGTTCGGTATTGTATATCCGTTTGAAGATATTATTGTTGTGTGTGGCTACTTGACGATGGATTAATGTATTGTTGGAAATGTTTGTGTTCTCTGTTTTGGATGAATAAATGTAACTCGTATTTTTGGGTTCTTGTGGTTACTATTAATTTGTAATACCCATTCTAAAATCGGGTTTCTATTATTATTGTAATTCAAAGCAGTGCATTGAAGCAATCTAGTGACCGGTCACCTTAATCGAGGATGCTAAGTCTAGTCTGACTATTTTTTTGGATATGGAGTCTGTTCCAAGAGATTTTTTTTTGGTTAAAAGCCATCTTCTTTTGCTTCGCCTCGCACTGTGGCTGCTCCTAATATGAGAGCACCAAGGTTAGGAGGTCCAAATCAGAACAATCGATGCATGTTGAGATGGCGTTTTAAACCAGCTCAAAGAGGAAAGTTATACGTTGGATACTTTTGTCTGTCACAAGTGGTTCTTTGTATTTCTCTTTGGTATTGGTACAGGTTGCAGATTTGTTATCAATATGGCGCTTGAGATTTTCGGTGGCTGAAATTCACTGCTACTTTTGCTTATTAAATGTATGCCCCGGTTCTTCTTGTGGTGACTGCTCACGCCAATTATTGGGTGGCTGCGTGAGGATTTGGTGGAGAATATAGTTGGGTTTGTGGGCAAAAGGAAAAGGGGGTCTATAGTTATAGAAACAGATACGATCTTCTTTGGATATGGCAGGCAATATGACGATGGTCAGTGTGTGGGTTTCTATGGTGGTTGTGATGCTCTTCATAGCAGAGTGCTTCTATCTTCTCGGAGTTGCTCCCGAGGATTTCAAGAAGGCATGTTTCAATCACCCCTTTCCTATGCCAAGCATGGCCGTAACAAGTTTGGACAATCAAAGAGGCCGAGGAAGAGAAGTTGCGCGCAGTTGTGTTGTTGTGCAGCCCGAGCCCCGGTCGACGTGCTTGTTGGTGGGAAGAACTATAATCGTGGCATGTTAAATCTACTCCTCGTAATAGTTTTCTACCTTCTTTCAAGATCTTGAAATGAATATTCTTTCCTCTTGAATGGCACCTAGACAAGATGTTTTCGTAGTTGTTTATATCACTGCCTGATTGTGTGGTTGTTCCTTTAAATCTTGTTCCAATTTCACTGGTTTTGCTTGGAATGTTCTTTCCTCTCTTATAGCTTACTCTGTTTATATTTGTCTAATGGGCTACTGCAATATTGAGTGATGCAGTCTAGTTCGTAGGGAAGGAAACATTATTGAGTTTTGTTTGCTTATATGACCCTCTTTTAAAAGAATTTTGTGATGGTATTTATAATAGAAGGCTTACTATATGGAAGGTTAAGCCTTCATATCTCTATTTGGTTGAGTAAATACGTATTTCTGTTTAGGGCTCTCCCTGTTTTTGCTAAAAGGTACATTAATAGTGACGTTGTGTTCTAAAACTTGTTTAAGCCTCAGTGGGCATTCCTTACTTTCTATTTAATTGGAAAATGGCATTAGGGTCTTGTTTTAGAACTCGTACATGGTTGACTTTTGTACCCAGTTCTAGAGGAGGAATAACCCGACATCTATTTTGGCCTCTACGTGTTTGAGAGAATTACTATACCTACTTCCCGGTGCAAACTCTTGTTTGATTAAAGTAAGGGGAAACATTGTAAGTTTAATTGAATGAAATCTCTACAATTTTTATTAAGGGTCGCAAGCAAGCTATTACTATAACTTTGATCAAAACAAAAGTTGTAGGTGAATCCATGGTATTGGACTCGTGAACTCGTTTCTGTTAAATGACAAATGATTTCAATGATAATATCATAGGTGGCTGTTATATTCATCTCGCTTGATATTTTCTAGACTTTTCCTCGATAAGCCCACATGGATCGGGTAAAATTTCCATCTTCTATACCTTTGGCAAGGAGTTCATAGAACTTTTAGTCCCGACCGCACCGCGTAACCTTCCTGATGGATATGTGCGTTGGTTCTTATTTTGTGCTTGTACTCGTGGTAAGGTATTTTGAGTCTGGGGCATCGTTGGTGTTTTACCCTCTGCATATCGAATCCCTTTGTTTTCGAACTCGAATATCTTATACTTCAAACTTGGTTACTAAAAGGTCCCATTTTGTGGCCTTGTTAAGGAAATCAATTTTTATTTTAATACTTATTGACATTGTCGGAAATATATAAAAACTATTAACGACTGTTGGGTTTAGCCTCCCCTTATATTATGTAGAGAAGTTGACGTTTAAGATAAGGTTTGTTGGTAGAATAATGGCCCTTTTTGTATCTCCCTTGTACGCTTTTGGAAGAGTGGTTTTGTATTGTTAGCTAGTCCTACGTTTAAGAAATCCTATAAGAAGGTAGTGGTAAAACTCCTTGGTTAAAACTGAAACTATAGTTGTTTTCTTTTAAGGGCGTCGAACCCATATTACTATGAAGCTTCTCCCTGGGAGAATTGGATAACGTCGTTTTGTTTCGCGCCTACGATCATAATTAGTATGTTTTGTCTTCTCTTGGACCTCTTTAGATGGATGGATTTGGTAATGGACTCCAATCACGTAATCCATAGGATTACATGAAGGAAATATCAACACTCTTGACCTTCTTGTTCCTAACCCATAAGGTCTTGCCTTGATTTATGTGATTTTGTTCTTACTGGTATTTTGACTTTCTCCTTGTTGGATGGTTTAGATTTCTTTCTCATGTGAATAATTTTGGAGTTGTGGGTTGTGTTTTAATCCATTTTTGAATTAGAACTTTCCTTTCTTGATATTGTTAAATGTTAGCTTACTGTTGCAATGAGTAGCCTTAACATGCTCTGGGCCTCTCGCGAACTCGATTCCAGCTAGTATTTGTGCAGATGGATTATGCGAGTAGATTAAAGGAAAGAGTTGTAAAGGTTTCATCAGTGCAATTTATGAAGTTCCTTGTAAAAATGTCCAATGTGAGGTAAATTTTGTAATAGTGCTTGCAAAGGAGTTTAGAAGACCTCTTGCCTTGGGTTGTTCGAAATTTCGTGATGATGTTGTCTTGTCCTTCCGTAGGTTAACTGGTAAATTACCTTTTGAGAAATAATATTCAAGCTTGACCTTGTTATGAGTATTCTTTTGTGATATCATTTATCATGGAAATTTTGTAGCATGGCTTGGCTTATTTTGTTACCTCCTTGTTCTTGACCCAAGTGAAATCCAATCTCTTGACTCCTTTGGTTCATGTGCCATGTTGAATGGAAATGTTATAACCGTGGTTTGCATTCTTGTTAAATAACGATAATTTCTTCTTTCAGGTCATAATGCTTATTGGTTTAGTAACCCTCCATGGTACTAGTATCAATGTTATTCTAGGCATATTTTAGTGGGTTGAAACCCCTTTTTCTAAAGATAATCAAAGATAAAAGAAGAGGAATACATAGATGAATAAATAAAGAAGATAATAATGAAGTTGTATTTGGTTGATAAAATTAAGAGTCTTTAATTGGAAAGAAAGTGTTTATCTAACGATGTAAAAAAATACCTACCATTGCTAACCTTAAGCTATGGATTAAACATTGTCCTCTTGTTGGGAAACGTTAATTAATTTTAAAAGTAATATCACTGTTGGCTTTTGGGGATATCGGTAGATCTTATCTAGTACAGGAGTTTGAATAAAAACACATTAAGTATAATGCTTCCATGTTGGGAACCCCTGTGTATCCCCGACGAACTTAATCAAGATGATTTCTAAATGAAGCTTTTACCAAAATTCAATTGAACTCTTAAGACTCATTAAAAGACCGGTTAATAACTAAATAGATCATAATAAAATAAATTTATCTTCTCTCTCTAACCATTACCATGGTACCTTGTAGTCCTTGTCTAAGCTATGATAAATTTTTAATTCTTGATCAAAGATGATTAGGGTTCTGAACCTTAACGATACTCCTCTCCTTTTGATCTTACGCTTGCCTCCTTATGCAATGTGGGTATGAAACGAGTTTCAGTAGTGGGGGTTTAGATAGATAGCCTTGTGGAATTGCTTACCTCCTGGTTTTGTAAACAAATTAATCAAGGAATTTTCATATTATAGGTGATCCTAGGATAGTCCTCAAGTTATATAAAAGAAAAGAAACTTAATCCTATAAGAAGAATGGTATGAAACATATCATGAACCTTCTAGAACGTAAGCTAAGAATTGTAAGATGTCTCTAGTAAATCAATAATCTTAAGAAGATTTTCACAAAGGGGATGTCTTCAGCTATAACTATGTAATGTGGTTGGTCTTTTTTCCATGTCCTTTCACAAAAGAAAAGTAAATTGTCCTTGATAGGTGTGAACGTTTCCGTCTGCCTTTATGGCCATCCTTGTATCAAGTTGTTCACGGTGTTAGTTGTATCCTTGTGACGACATGTTGTGTCATGTTATGTGTCAAGCAAGTCAAAAAAAAAAAAAGTTATCATGTATTTCAATGTGTTGTTCGTGTGTGGATTTTTGGGTCGTTACACTTAGGATATCTACAATCATCCATCCGTTAGACCTCTTATTATCCACACATGACATGCCACGTACATATCCAAATGAACATACAAATAACTTTAAAAAGGATAACGAAAACATTTATAACAATGACTATGTGGATGATTATTGGTATTCTAATGATAGTGAAGAGGAACTAAGTCAAATTTACATTTTAGCTTCTATACAAAATATTAGCTATCATTTCCCTTCACTGGATACCCCTAATAGTCAAGATGTATAATGTTAATTAATAAGACAACCTTAACAAATACACTTCTTGAGATTATTAAGCTTATGAGTTCATGAGATCAATGTGGTTTAGATACAATAAAAGAATGGATGGATAAAACTTGTGTCATTCCCCATCGTATCAATGATATATCTATGCCTCATGTTTTTACTAATGTGTCGTAATAATATCTCTAATGATGTTCCTTGCAATAATGCTCCTACTAAAATGACATGTGATGATATTTCTAAACAACGTAGTGATTGTCACATTTCTATCGTAGACACATAAATTTGGCCTTTAGCACTTTGGCAACATCAACTTTGGCTTACTTTTGACACATAACATATATTTGATTCTTGAGCACATTTTCACCTACTAGTTTTCCTATTCATTGTTGTAGTCACCTCTATCTATCACCATATCTATTCAAGACCAACTTAGTCTAAAGGAGAACACTTCAAAATCCTAGACAAACATTCTCCATATTCCAGATCCACCTTTTGCACTCTCGGGACACTACCGGAAAAGTCGATAGTTCGATCTTCCACAAGGGTCACCCTCTACCTAAATTGCCCATGAGCCTTAAACGACTAATTTTCAAATTGGGTATTATTAATTGGCTCGGCCTCAACACTTTCAAGGATCGACTATTGTGGAAAATTAATGAAGAGTTTCCCATATATACAAAACATCTATGAGGCCATTACTCACTTGTTACATGCCTTAGACACCTCACACTCTCTTGCAGCACTTTCACTACATTGAGGATCATTACCAAAGCTAAAGAAAAGTTTTAATCTCTCAAGAAGTAGCCTTGGAGAAATCCATGGAGCTAAATTTGAAATCAATGAAGTCAAAATTTCATGATTCTAAAGGTCAACGTCTAAGTGAAGGTGAATTGTTTGAGCACGTGATTTTACACAAGAGCACCTAGGAGGGAGAACTACATACGGCTTGATCCCTTTTTGGAGAATTGGTATGTAAGAAATGTTCACCACATCATTTGATTTATGACAAAGGCTTTCCAAACCAAAATGCTAACCCATTTTTAACGGATCCCTTGTGATCTTGTGAGCACAATAAGGGTTTGGATAAAAAGAGAAAAACATGTACCATTGTTGATCCGTAAGCCAGGTGGATATTCCACACTAGGCTTCACTAAAACAGACCCTTTGAATCCTTATGAATCATAGCTTACTAAGTGGCTGTAAAAATAGCTTAAGTTGCATGCAAAACAAAGCTATGAAGAGCTGGAAATGAACATGCGCAATATTAAACATATACATGAAAAGTATGAAATGTTACAAGTACACATGACCACAAGATTTATCTTAGATATAAACCCAATAAGGAAAAACTCCAATTGGCAGGGAAATTATACTCCCCTTCCACAATATAATTCATCGAAATGTAAGAGTTACTACCATTAAATAGCTTAAGTTGCATGCAAAACAAAGTTATGAAGAGTTGGAAACGAATGCACACAATATTAAACATACACATGAGGAGTAGGAAATGTTGCAAGTACACATGAACACAAGATTTATCCTAGAGAAACCCAAGAAAGGAAAAACTCCAATGGGTTAGGAAACTCCACTCCCCTTCTACCATGTAATTCACAAAAATGTACAAGTTACTACCATTAAAGGAAATTATGGAATAGAACCTCTCTCTCTCTCTCTCTCTCTCTCTCTCTCTCTCTCTCTCTCTCTCTCTCTCTCTCTCTCTCTCAAGTTGCACATTGTTAAATAGTACCATTCGAACACTTTTCTAACATCAACACTCAAGGACAAGTCACTCTTACTAGGAAAATCCCGTTAATCATATTCCAAGACTCCAACTTGCTAAAAATTACAATGGGATTCCAATTCCTAACTCTTATCAAATTCTTGTTTGATTCTAGACATCCATCGAACTATACTTATTCCCTCTACGTCAAAAAGCTACCAAGAAATCCAAAAATGGATTGTTGAAGTTGAAACATTTGCAACTGTTTCAATCCACGTGTTTTTTCGAGATACATGGCGAAATAGATGATGTCTATAGGAAACGGTTGTGCAACTACCAAAACAATTTGCATAACATTCAATGACACTTAAATAATTGTGAGCATTGTTATGTAACTGCCACTCTGCTTCCATGGGTGGTTGTGCAAGTAAAAAAGTCCTCCAACTTCTAAAGGCCATAACTTTTGTATGCAAACTCGAAATCGAGTGTCATTCTTTCTGAAAGTGTGTAATTTTTCAATAGGAACCCAAATGTGACATCGAAACATATATATGATAAATTTCATACATAGTAAAATATTTGGAATTTGTATGACCTTATGTGTTTTTATAAGAACTCGCCTTCTACAAGTGTTACACGTGAGAATTACATTAATTAGGCATATTTCATATCCAATTTTTGATTATAGTCATACCTTCTCAATTTGAGGCTTTTAAGTCTCTAAAAGCTTCAAAAAGTGATTAAGTGAGGAAATTTACTCCCAACACATCTGCCTTCTCTCTTGGAGGTGTATCTTGTGAGCTCCAACATTCACCTCTATATTCCTTTTTGTGTGCCTAATTTTCTTCCATCCAAGAAAGTTGAATACCGCAACCAAATAAAAAACCTAGGTAGTAATCTCTACCATTTGTTAGTTGACATTCCATGTATCCAATCTATCCCCTAGCTTTCACAAGAAGACATCTTTCTACTAGCATTCAATAACTTGTTAGCTTGAGTTTAACTTACCAAGGAGATCTCAAATTTCCCTTCATAGGAATAAATAATGTAGCTCTTCTCATCCTTGACCAACCAATACTAGTTCACCCTCTGCATGAAGATTGCATCATCCTCATACATGTTGGGGCTACCAAAAAACATGCCACAAACATCCGCAATTACTACATGCACACCAATAGAATCAATGAAATGTTCATTTATACCGAACTTGAAATTACATTTCTTGGAAACCTTAATCTGTAATCCTTGCTTCACCAAAGCTAATGTATAAGGATTGTGATGATTGCACACTTCCAACCCAAGTTTATCTACCATCTCTACTCATTAAAATTTCTTGAGAGCATGAATCAAAAAGAGCATCTACCTTTTTCTTCTTAATCTGAACTTTGACATGGAAAAGCTTAGAAAGATCACCTTTTTATTGAGCATCTTTTTCATTAGAACTACCCAAACATACCTTCCTCAAGGAGGTGAAACCCTTTCTCTCTTCCCCATCTTGGTCAGCACCCATCCTTTTTTTCCAAAACCTAGGCCCGTGACTTTCTTCTTCCTCTTGTTCCTAAAAGGATGCAATTCTAGATGCAACTTCTAACAAGTCTCCTCTATATGACCATTCACATCACAATGCCCACAATGTTTTACACATTCTTTGTTAGAAATAGAAGTAGCATTCAACTCACCTTCCTTATCATCATCTAAAGAGGGAGATGAACCCTTGTCTTCATCCATCTCAAGGTAATGAGCTTGAGAACAAGCCTCGTCAAGATCCTTGGGCTTAGCTAGCAACATTGGCCTCCTCAAGTAACTATGTAATCCCCAACATACTTCATCAAGATGTCACAATCAAAGGTCATGACCCATTTGTACCGTCGTCTTGCAAAACATGACAATATAATCCTTCACACTTTGTCTTTTTTCTTGACTAAGATATTATCAAACAATAGATCTTTCCTCTTCATAACAAATAGGATAAAATAGCTTATTAATAAAAACTTTAAATTCCTCCCACTTACTAAGGGGTGGTATCTTCTTCATAACCAAATAATGAACATAACTCTCAAACCAAGTTAATGCATGTTTAGATGATTTGAACTTTGCAAATAAGATTTCCTTATATTCATTAATTTTATATAAACCAAATAATACCTCAAGTTGGGCTAGCCAATGGTCTAACCTCTCTGTATTCACCTCTTCGTCATATAGTTGGATTTCAATATTTGCATCATCCTTGAATGGAAGTGGATCTTGGTTGGAACGGGGTAGTTATTTGATCATCTCACATTCGGGAACATCTTCTCATTTGTTTGTAGTGCCTCCATCGTAACACCAAGCTTCTCCTCGGGATTCCCCATGAACATAACCAACTTCTTCATTAAAAGATAAATACTTGCATCCTCCTCCTCCAACTTGTGGAGTTGTTCTTCAATTGTACATGTATCCTTGTCAACCAGATGAACCATGCTTCTCACTTATTTCTTCCACTTCTTGGTGGAAATGTCTTGTTGCAACGAACCAAGTCACCTTTCCCACAAGCACTTGTTACTCAAGTAATGGGCATAAAATGCAAACACGGGTCACACAAAACCACACACTACAATAGAACACAAACTAACACAACTTGCAAGAAGTGTTATAAAATAGTTTACTTGTAAAAAGGAAAATTCGCTCTAATACCAATCTGATCCGTAAGCCAGGTGGATATTCCACACTAGGCTTCACTAACACGATTTCTATGAATCCTAGCTTATAAAGTGACTGTAAAAATAGCTTAAGTTATGTGCAAAACAAATACATGAAGAGTTGGAAATTAATGTGCACAATACTAAACAAACACATGGTAATTAAAAATGTTGTAGGTACACATGAACACAAGATTTATCTTGGAGAAACCTAAAAAGAGAAAAACTCAAGTGGGTGAGGAAACTACACTCCCCTTCCACTATGTAATTCACAAAAATGTGCAAGTTACTGCCATTAAATACATTTATGTAATAGATCTTCACACACACTCTCTAATCTTACACAATGTTATTTAGCACCTTTCGACACCTCTCTAACATCAACACTTGAGAATAGGCACTTCGCCAAGAAAATCACCAGAATCATAGCCTAAGGATCCAACTTGTTATAACTTGCAATGGGAATCCAATTCAATAACTCTTAGGATTTTTTATTGATTCCTAACATCCATCAAACATGTACTATTTCCCTTTACCTCAAAACACCGCCAAGAAGTCCAAAAATGGATTGTGGAAGTTGAAACGTTTACTCTATATTCCAAGATGCCAAAGTCAAGAGTACCTTTGACATATCTTAATACTCATTTTGCAGCTAACCAATGTACTTCATGTGGTTTAGACATGAAGCAAGATAGAAAAATTACTGCAAAACAAATATCCGGTCTAGTGGTAGTGAGATAAATGAGACTACCCACTAGCTGTCGATACATTGTTTCATTGACCGGTGGTGAAGCGTTAATCGGTTGAAATTTTAGCTCCAACTTCCATAGGTGTGTGAGTTGGATTACAATCCATCATTCTAAACCTTTCCAACAATGATTTGACATACTTATTCTGTGATATGAATACAACACAATTACCTTGCCAAAACTCTACACCTAAACAATATTTTAGTAGTCCTAAGTCTATCATGTGAAAAGTAAAAAAATACCAACTTTCATCTGCTTGAATGAGACTAGCACTACTCCTAATGATGGCTATGTCATCAACATATACAATGAGAATCAAGATATCATCACCAGACACTTTTACATAAAGATTTGGTTCAGAATTACACCTTTTAAAACCAAACTCCCTAAGGTAAGAATCTATCTTCATATACCAGGCTCGAGGAGCCTACTTAAGCCCATACAAGGACTTGATCAACCTACAAACAAGATGTTCCTTACCAAGTACCTGAAATCCCTATGGATGAACCATGTAGACTTCCTCCTCCAAATCACCATTCAAGAAGGCACTCTTGACATCCATTTGATGTACTTGCCATCCAAACTGAGCAGCAATAGCAATAATAATCAAACGAAAAGTTACCATCTTTTTGGTTGGAGAAAAGGTCTCCTCATAATCAACCCCTTCCTCTTGTGCATATCCTTTTACAACAATTGTATCTTTATACTTGTCCAAGGAACCATATGCTTTGCATTTTACCTTATAAATCCATTTACAACCAATGGATTTCTTTCCTGGTGGAAGCTCTGTTAGCTCCCAAGTCTTGTTTTTCATCAAGGAATCATATTCCAAATGCATGGATGAATCCCACTCAGGCTTCTCTTTGGCATTTGAGAAATTACTAGGCTCAAATTCCTGTGAAACAACAATTAGATAAAAATTATCATACTCACCTCTATTACCAATTTGTTTTCATGATCTCAATGTTCTTCCTTCCACACCTTGTGGAAAGTCTCCTTCCTTCAGTGCTTCCATTTTGGTAGTATACCACTTCATCCTCTGTGGTTGTTCTTGATGAGAGGGTGGAACCTCACAATTTTCTGTATCAATTCCCTCCCTGAATGTGATTCCACTGATGAACTAGAATCCTACTTAACTTCCACATCACAACTTGTAATAGAATCATTAGAAGGAAAACATGACTCAATATATGAAACTGTACCAATTGCTGTAAAGTATAACATTTGTTCATTTACCATGACATCTCTATTTACCACAACTTTGTTAGTAGAAACATCAAGTAATCTATAGGCCTTTGAATTTTCACTGTATCCAACAAACATATATGCTTTGATTTTGGCATCCAAGTTACTTCTCTTTTGACTAGGAATAACTACAAAAGCTACACAACCAAAAATTCTGAAATCACTTACATTTGGAGTTTTACCTGACAAAGCCTCCTCTGGAGTCATATTTTGCAATTCTTTTATAGGAATTATGTTAAGGATGTACACTAATGTATTTACTGCCTCTGCCCAATACTTATATGGAACATTTCTGCTTTGGACCATACAATGAGCCATGTCCATCATCGTCCTATTCTTCCTTTCCATAACTCCATTCTGTTGTGGAGTGTAAGGAGTAGAATATTGTCTATGTATACCTTCAGTGGCACAAAACTCCTTGAACTTCTTTGAGGTGAACTTGCCCCATTATCTCTGCTCTAAGTGATTTTACTTGGTCGGATCATTTGTTTTTCAACCATAGCTTTCCAAGATGTGAATGAAAAATTAGGAGATTTTCCTCTCCCACACCTTCAACAATATTCACATGATGAGATTTCTTCTTAGGATCAGCTAGATCTTGTTGTCTTTTCCTACAATCCTTCTTAAGGTGACCAGGTTGCTTACAGTAAAAACATTTCCACTTAGATCTCTTATTAGAACCACTTACTTGTGAAGATTATGTAGGAGAACTATTAGCTTTACCAAACTGCTTACCCTTTCCCTTGATGAAGAATGCACTCTTTGTGGAAATAGATGTAGACACACCCGCCTGCTCTTGTCATCTCTCCTTCTGCAATAACAATGTGGACAACTTTTCAAAGTCCAAAGTCTGCGTACAACAATCATGTGCAAGGACTCCACAAATGATTCAAATGAAGGTGGAATATTTTGCATAACCAAAGAAATTGTTAGATAAATAATACATGTGCGTTAGTATTTGTTAGTGATCGGTTTTGATAACCGTATAACCTGTCTCCCTCTCTCGCACGCTCTATCAGCCTATATAAAGGCGTCATTCTATATTCATTGAAGTAATAGCAATATATCTTCTTCTTCCAGCGTCCCATCATTGGTATCGAGCGTGGTCAGGTCGTGCGTGGAGGAGGAAGAGTGCAGAGCGCGTGGTTTTGAGTTCCCCGTCCGTGCTTTTGGTGTTTCTTTTGTCTGTGCGTGCTGCTTTGGGAGGTGCGGAAGGAAAACGCCGCTTTTTTTGCGTTTCCCGTGAATGCGTGAAGGAGTGTGCTGCTGTCTCAGCGGCAGTGAAGAAAACGCCATTTCTGCTGCGTGCGGAGGTGCGAAGTTGCCATTTCTTGCTCCCGCGTGGAAGTGCTCGGAGCGTTTCTTTGCCAGTGCGTGAAGGCGTGGAGCAGGCCTTTGCTGCTGTGCGTGAAGGAAGTGCCTGGAGCGTTTCTTTCCGCCAGGCGTGAAGGAAGTGCTGCTGCCTGCCCCGCCCACGAAAACTGCGCCCCAGTGCGGCGTGGAGACTGGAGCAAAGTCTGGTGCGCTGTGTGTGAAGGAAGTTGCTGGTCGCGTGCTCGCCCCGCGTGAAAGGAAGAATTGCCATTTCTTTTGCCGAGAGGAGACTGAGCCTGCCCTCGCGCGGCCGTGAGCTCGAGGAGAAGAAGACGAGCCGCTGCACCATTTCTTTTGGCCGAGAGGAGATCGAGCCTGCCCTCGCGTGAAGGAGGAGTGCGCCTGTCCCGCGTGAAGGAGGAGTGTGCCTGTCCCGCGTTTGCGAGGAGACTGAGACCACCATTTCTTTGTTGTGGAGACTGAGACCACCCAATTGCTGTGCGTGCGAGCTGTGGAGACTGAAACTGTCCCGTTTGTGCTGTACGTGGAGATTCAGAGAAGAGACTCATTGCTGGAGCAACTGTCCGTCCTCTACTCACGAAAGGAGACATTGCTAAGCAAGATCCGTGCTTGTGACTGCTACGTGTAAGCAAAGTCGGCAAATTGCAAAAATGTCTGCTCCAAAAATATTGCTATCGATGCCCAACTCTCAAAAGGGCCAAATTTCGCCGCATGGAAAACCAAAATGCGACGATTCTTCAATTCAAGACCTTTGGGGGATTGTCTCCCGCAAAGACGCCCTCCCGCAGACATTTATGATCTGTTGGAAAATATGAAAAGGCTGATGCGAAAGCACTCATGCTCATCACCCTCGCCTTTTCTCGATGAGGCGCAGCCATACATTCGAGAAGCAACCGCTTCTTCTCGTGCATGGAGCGCATTGTGTACCATCTACGAAGCTAAGAATCTGACGTCAAAGTCAGTGCAACTTCGCACAAAGCTTCATACGATGAGTATGCATGAAGGCGAATCAAGCAGAGGCCTTCTTGGGCGCAGAATGAGAGTTACGTGCGTAACTCTCTCGCACTCGGAGAACCAAAGGACGACAAGTTGCTTGTCCCGCTCACCCCGCGAGCTCTTCCGTCACGGTTTGACATCGATCACCACGTTGACAATTACTCAACAGAGGTGAGTTTTGCAACCCCGTGAATTATCTCCAAAGCAGAAGAAGCCATGCAAATGTACAAGAAGCCTTCAAGATAAGGCTCTCATCACGAGGCAAAAACATAAGCCTCTGAAAGGGCAATCAGCCCAAAATCGGGAGCAAGATGCTCAAGCAGCCATCTTCACAATGCCCACCACAGGCCACCCTGCATAAAGATAATCACAAGGCGGATCGATGGTGCCACATTTTCTCCACGGATACGCACACGATCGCGAATCATTATTACAACGGTCGCAAGTATGGAAATTCGCGCGAAGAGAGCACTTCGCCGAGGATATTCCAAGAAATCCCGATGGCATGCTCGTAATCGAGGCGTAAGGGCCACATTGCTGCTCGCCAGAAGCCACCTCGATGAAGAGGTACCAGATATACTCATTCTCGACATTGTTCTAGTCTCACGCACTTCGCAGCCGCCGAAGATGTCCGGTTGATTGATTCAGTGCCAAAGAAACACATGACCGGCAACAAGAAGTTGTTCCATACTCGAGTGACCGCCCATCGAGATCGGATCACCACGCAGCATAATCAAGAGTATATTGCAGCAGGGGATTGGTGATGTCATCATTCCTCTTGGAACACGAAGATGTACACTCGACAAAGGTGCTCTATGTTCCAGTGTTTGACTTCAAATCTTTTGTCTCGTAAGTCAACTTCTTAACCATAGAATGCAGTTGAATTCTTTGTTGAAAAAGGGTCAAGTCCTCGCATCATTTCCCGTGAGAGTCACCATTGCTCAAGCATTTCAAGGGCCGCCTATTTGCACCGGATGCGGTCACTTCATCTAGCGTTGCTCTCTCTCATCAACGGCAGAGTCCACCGCACTTTGGCACTTTAGATATGGTCATCTTTCTCTCACGGGCTCTACATCAACTCAAGGCGAAGGAAATGGTAAGAGGGCTTCCTCCACTCTCCCATTCCTTACCTGCTTGCTCAAGATGTCTTCATGGGCAAACAACATAGAGGTCCATTCAAACAGAGCTCTTATCATTCTACAGAGCATCTTCAGTCGCTCACACCGATCCAGCGACCCCCGCCAGCTAGCTTTCAAGGTTTTGTGTACTTTCACTCATCATCGATGATTACTCACGGAAAATGTGGGTATATTTCCTTCTAAGAAGAGTGAGGCACTTGCAAATTTCAAACCTTCTACCAAAGAAGCCACCAGCAAGCTGGGAAGCCTCTTCTTCTCCTCCGCCTCGTATCGAGGGGGAATTTGTGTCAAAGAAGTTCTTAGCATACCTGAAGCAAAGATGGCATTCAACAACATTTGATCGCTCCCTATACGCCCCAACAGAACGGGATTTCCGAGCGCCACAACAGATCACATGGAGATGGCTCGTTGTATGCTCTCGACCGCCAAGTTGGAGGATCAATTTTGGGCGTATGGGCAGTCCAGCATAAAGCAGTATTTACTCAACCGGCACCCACGAAGATCTTGCGTAACAAGACACCTAAGAGGTATGGACTGGTCGTAAACCTTCTATTCATCATTTAAGAGTTTTTGGTCAGACCGCATATATGCATGTTCCGATAAAAGAAGGAAGAAGATCGATCCAAAGACACCGCCATGTCTTTTCTTGGGGTATAGTACTACCTCAAAGGCATATCGTCTCATGGATCCCGAGACGAAGAAGATCTACGAGAGTCGAGATGTGGTATGTGATGAGTCGCCTTCGACTCCTTGCCACACAATGGAGATCCAAGATCGACGACCTCGCCACATAGATTGCTCACACATCCAGATGATGAGCAAGATGATTCTTCTCGAGAGAAGAAGAGCCGAGTGGAGATTTGTTCGTTGATCTCGCACACTGGAAAACACATCTTCACATCAGCAGCCAACGTCCGAAATGGGTCCAGAGTACTATCAGGGATGCACACCTGAACTCACTTCCTGGTACTTCTACGGGAGTTAGAACACGAAGTCAAGCTAGACATGAGGTAAATTTTGCACTCATGAGTTCAGTTGTTGAGAGCACCGAACCTGACACTGTTCGTGAGGCATTAGACCAACCACAGTGGAAACAAGCTATGGATGCTGAATATGATTCCCTGATTCAGAATCGGACGTGGGAACTTGTCGATCCGCTTCCGTAAGAAATCCATCGGCTGCAAATGGATTTTCAAAACAAAATATAAGGCGATGGTTCAATCGACAAACACAAAGCACGACTTGTCAGCAAAGGGTTATGCTCAAAGAAGAAGGAATTGACTATGACGAGACCTTTGCACCCACTCGAAGATCAAAACCATCGAGTTGTATGTGCACCGGCAAAGACAAAATGGATGGAAACTTCAGCAGATGGATGTCAAGAGTGCTTTTCTAAATGGTGATCTGCAAGAAGAAGTGTACATGGCCCAACTCAAGGGTTTGTAGATGAGCATCAACCACACAAGGTATGTCGTCTGATAAAGTCTCTTTATGGACTTAAACAAGCACCTAGGGCATGGTATATAAAAATTGATGATCACCTATCATGCAGCATGGATTCACTCGTAGCCCTCGTATACAAATTTGTATATCAAGAAGGTAGGAACAAAGATTGTCATTCTCGGTTTTTGTACGTAGATGATCTTGTGATCACAGAAGTTCTCGACAATCTTGTTGATGATGTAAAGAATGATCTCAAGAAATCCTTCGACATGACTGATTTGGGGCTACTTCACTATTGTCTTGGCTTAGAGATATGGCGTAAGAAGAATCATATCTTCGCCTCCCGATGAAATATGCCAAGACACTCCCGAAAAGTATGGGATGTCGATTGTAAACCAATGTCCACACCTATGGAAAAAGGTTTGCAACTATCTAGATTCCAGATTCACCACAGTAGATGGCACTCACTATAGGCACTTGTGGGGAGTCTCATTTACTTGACTTATACTGCACTGCATCTTTGCTTTCATGGTGAGCTATCTCTCCGCATTTATGCAGAGCCGAAGAAATGTCATCGATAAAGCAAAGAAAGCATGTGTTGAGATATGTCCGAGGTACAGTTGACTTTGGTCTGGAGTATCGAAGAACACTCGCTTCTTCTTACAGGATATACAGACTTGACTATGCAGATCCGCTGATGACAGAAATCCACTTCAGATATGTTTTTCATCTCGGATCTGACCTATCTCGTGGATCAGCAAGAAGCAAATCTGTTGTTGCTCTCTCATCCACCGAGGCTCAATACCGCGCCGCACGAGGAGCCGTGGTGCGAAGCAATTTGGTTACGCGCATTCTTGCAGAGATATAGGGATTCCCAAGAGAAACCTCCCATCATTCACCGCGACAATCAAGGTGTGTCAAGCTTGTGAAGAATCATGAACGAACAAAGCATATTGAGGTCGAATGTCACTACATTCGTGAATGTGTCTCAACCACCAAATTCAGCTCCAAGATCGCCCTACCGATTCTCGGTTGCAGATATTCTCACCAAGCCTCTCGCAAGGTGAAGTTTGATTTATTTAGGGGGTACATTTGTAAGAGCAATGTATTAAGGGGGGGAATGTTAGATAAATAATACATGTGCGTTAGTATTTGTTAGTGATCGGTTTTGATAACCGTATAACCGTCTCCCTCTCTCGCAGCCTCTCTATCACCTATATAAAGGCGCTCATTCTCGTATTCATTGAAGTAATAGCAATATATCTTCTTCTTCCTTGTGTGCCTTTTCTCTTTACCGAGCACTATTTGATAAATGTCCTGATATTCACACATTGTCAAAACCTTATGACTCCACAAACTAAAATTTGTTATCAATTTTTGTGAATTTGACAACAAGAGGTGTTGTAAACTAGCCATTTTGACCTAGTTTTTCCCAAAAATGAATATATCGAAAAAACTATAATGAATTTACAAAAAAACCTCCTACCCATGGACTCAAATCACAAATTGGTCAATTCCCCCAATTTTTAAGGAAAAAAACTCAACATCGTTTGGGAAATTTTAAGCTTTCTCGTCTTTTAAAACTAAAAAAATGGACAAAAATAGTTAAATCGGAGATCTACAACTTCAATTTCAAAAATACTTTTGTGTTGGATTCCACATAAAACCCCTTAAAATGATCAATTTTTAGCCTCATAGACATTTTTGTGATGATTAATCACTATAGGCTCCCAATTCCCCTTATACCTTAAAGTTTGTTATTTTCAATATTTTAAAAAATCAAATAATTGAAAATAATAGGTATTTTCCAAACTTTAGAATAAAACCATGTATAAAAAAAATTGACCAATTACAAATCACTGAATTAATTAAAATTGCTACAAATTTCAAACACTCAATTTCTCCACCAAATTCAGCGTCGTTTTCACCAGACTTCCTCTATTTTTCATGAGATTGCACCAACACTTTGAATTTTTAAAATGGTTAAGAAATGAAATTTTCTCCCCTCCCCTTTACTCACTAGTGTAAGGATTAAGTTGATTTTCTAAAATTTCTCTAGGACTCGTTTCTCAACCAAATTGCGAACCACAAATTCCAGAGTGAATTTCGACCAAAAAGAAATAATTCGAAACAAAAATCCGCAGAAACTATCAACAAATGAATTTTTCCTCACCACTGACTTTATGAAGTTTCATAGGAAAAATTAAACAAATTTTTCTATGGCTCTCCACTGGGATCTTTGTAGCTCCTCCCTAACAAGACCATCATCTTCCTTACTCCACAGACTCCTTCCAAGCTTCCTAAACTATCAGCTCTGAAACCATATTAGAATCAACAAAGAGATGGAGAAATTATATTAACTAAAGATACCGGCAAAGATGTATAAACAATACATGAGAAGCCTACTAAATAGGCACAAAAGAATCACCCAAGAAATAAGGAGGTGGGTGAAATAATAAACAACAAGTAGCGTGAAATAGCTATGCCCATAAAACCAACTAACCTATTAACCAAAGTGGTTAAAACAACTATAACCATGTGTATAGAAACTATACCTTATTCATTAACCTAAGGTATTACAATAATATGCTAATAATAAGAATAATTAGGGTTTGGATGGAGAAGAGCATAAATAAGTAGATCACACAAAATCAAAGAACTCCCAAAGATCTAAAATTATATTGTATACGAAGTCAAATCTCTCCCCGTAAGTTTCAAACATCTCCCAAACACTACCGATATAGTCACACTTCCAATCTACCACAAGGATAAGAGTATACAAGTAGTGTCCATACTCTTGTTGGTCCTCGTTCTCAATCTAAACACCCGATGAAACACTTCCATATAATTTCCAAGTTACTTTTGGTACCTTCTACCCTAATTGTTTCATTTTTGTGTTTCGAATTTTTATTTTATTTTTAGCACTTACATGAGAAGCTATATTGGCCAATTAGCAACTTAAGATTTGGATTTGATCTTGGATGGTTATTTTTTTGTGAGGAGTAAGTGGTTATTCTTCGACCTCTTTCTCCTTATTGCGATTAGTGTTGATTTTAGGGATTTCGGTATTTTTAGTTTTGTGGAATTTAGGAGGATGTTTTATGTTAGATTCTACATTAGGTTTTGTGGTGTGTTGTCATTTATGTTTAAAGTATCATCATATGTTCTAGGTTGATCCAAGTTCAATGTTTCCTCCTTATAAATGGTATATGTGAGGAAAATTGGGTTAAAATCGATACGAAGTTTGGTTCCTAATTGAATCAATTTGAGAAGGAAATTGTCTCTATTTGTGAATACAAATTGGTATATTTGGGCATGATTGTATTAAAAAAATTCACACTCCCCTCATATTCACTTTGATATGTGAGGATAGCCTCATCATTAGATGGGTTGTGATGTTCAAAAAGAGGATCGGGCTTCAGGACATTTAAGATTTTATCGCATTGTAGGATCCATTATGTTTGAAATTTCACTAGAGTTTCGAGTTTTGATGTTTAGAAATGTTTGGTTGATTTTAAAAGGTTTTAAGTAGGTTACTTTGAAAAACCAATTTTGACTTAGACAAAGTTTCAGGTTTTGATGTTTTGGAAGGTAAGGTTTTGATTGGACAAAGTTTTACATTATTTGTTTTGAGAAATAAGTTGATTTGGATAGATTTTTACATTGTTTGTTTCTGATACAAAATTTTTGATTTAGATAGAGTTTCACGTTATTTTTTTAAATATAAGTATAAGAAGTCAAAAACACAACCTAGATGTTAGTGATGGATGACTAAGCTAGGCTTAACAAGGTTACCAAGGTTGTCCATGATATACCTTTTTGGTATGTGAGGCCCAAATCAGAAAATGGGGAGTATTGTGTAATTGTGTGGTTCCAAGGGTCAAATCCTTCTTGCTTTCACTCCAACCAATTCAATTGAGCTTCACCAAAATGATTGTTCCTACCTCGTGGGATGTTATCTCGAGGCTTGGGTATTGATGGAAAATGCATGCCTTACTTCACAAGAGCCATGAAAAAGTGAACGCCTTATTACCTAAACAATGACATCTCCTCCCACAAATTTATATAACCCTCTAAGACATGGACTTTTTCCAAAGGGATTGGTTATAATGTCCAAGTCATTGTACCCTACGAAAGGAAAACATGTCTAAATTGTTTTTGGTTTCAAGATCACCTTATGGTGCATGGGAAGAGCATATAATGTTTAAGACGAGTTTCAAACAAATGTGAAAGTAAATGAATTGAATAAACAATACAATCAACAAAGTATGATAATTGAAGTGCATAAATGATAGAATAATAAAAGCACATGATTATATTAGTATTTTGTTTGATTTTTTTCTTTGCCACACAATAAGGATAATGTAAAAAGAATTAGTAGTTTATAAAATAATAAAATAAATCCTAAAAATTAGCATAAACTGAAAAACGATGATTCAAAGTACAAAAAAGCCTATTGAAGCATAAATGCTAAACAAAGAGTACATTAGTTGATGTACAATACAAAAATATTTCAAATATAAACACAAACGATGAATCTAACAAAAATAGTGGAAAAAATTGGCATTATGACTATAAGTGCATGCGTCAAAATAGAGGCAAGAGTTGCCACTTACTTAAAAAGGAGGTGATGTTAAAATGACAACCATAAGGTGGAGTTGTTTCAAATGTGAGTAGAGGCATAGATCTACCGTAGAAAATAACATCTATCAACATAAAACATCCTTATCATGAATAGAATTGTCAATTAAAATCCTAAACATATCTACCATCAATAAAAATGTAAATCAAAGTAATAAATGACCCGAGATAGAAGCAATGATGCACTGCTATAAAAAAACACAAAAACATATCATATGAAAGCAAAAATGCAAGACCCTGCAAGAAAATGTTAAAAAGGTAGAAATGTTTCAAGTATGAGTACATGTGTTATGATAAAACATAAATACTTGAACTATTCATAGAGGTTCTAAAACCAGAGATAACTAGGAAGTTAAAAATCGAGTCACCTCAATTGTGAGCAAACACACTAAACTTGAGAGTGGAGGCTATAATATACAAAGAATATATGTTGATACACATAGAATACAAAATGCAAGGAAAGCTCAAAACCTGTAATTTTTGAAGTAAATATGGAATCTTGATAGAGTACCTCTTCTTCTACACTGCAAGAAGAACTCAACATTATTAATCTTTATTAAAACTTAGGAAAAATGAATATAAATGCAAATGAGATAAAGGGATGTCCC
Organism: Taxus wallichiana var. yunnanensis; assembly: GCA_018340775.1. Lineage (NCBI taxonomy): Eukaryota > Viridiplantae > Streptophyta > Pinopsida > Cupressales > Taxaceae > Taxus > Taxus wallichiana. The sequence continues at coordinate 179,272,986 of CM031236.1, read as the reverse complement.
TCTAGGTGTGTCATATGTATGAATGTGTTTAATTATAATATGAAACTACTTACACCACAAAGACCTAAATTACAAACCTATAACACTATCAAGATGAAACAAATGAAAGGAAAACCATTAACAGACATAATACAAAAATTCAAACCTCCCTTCGTTGAGTCGATGCATTTATCATTTTTGGATTCCCATTTAACTTATTTATGCAAGACAATGGCGGTGTGGTTGTAAGGAGGGATTTGATATAAGAAATTATCCCAAATTGGAAATAAATCCAATTTTAGTAAGAATCTAATCTTACAGGTTTCTCAATTTAACTTAGTTTTATCATAATATAATTTCATCATGAGATTAGGTGAGAGGGTTTTATTTGGTACTATTTGGGGTTTTTTATATGGATTTTTAATTTGGGATGTTAAGTTGATCTTGATGAATGTGTTATGAATTCATGTGTTAGTGCTCACATTTGTATGGTTTGAATAATAATAATATACATAATGTGTGTGAGTGAAATAGTATTGTTAATATTTGGAGTGTTAGTTGTGAGATATAATCTCATGTATATTGTATTTGTTAGAGTTGTTGAGTTGTTTGAAACAACTCATGTATTTTGGGTAGAGCGTTTCTAGCTCCCCTATTTTGTAGGATTCATATTGCCTATAAATGAGGCAATCCTTTCCATATGGAATATAGTGTGAAACTATTACTTGTGTCTATTCGCCATGATTTTCAATTTCTGTTATGTTTGAATCCTGCAATACCGAACATTGGTATCAGAGCAAGGTGTTATCGAAATGAGCAAATGGTCTGTTAAAACTATGAAGGGGAAGCTCCGTTGATTTCCATTGTGCATTTGCAAATATTATAGTTTCTGTGGAGTTTTGTTTTAGTTTTATAACATAGTCATACCAAATTTCGGCGTCAAGACTATTTGGCGCATGTATTTTGGATCTGGTGAAGTCAAGAGATGAGAGTGTTATGAAATCCCTTAATATTTTGAGTATGTTGATCAGTCAGTACAACCGGTAAATGGAGTTGAAGGCATACGCACATGTGCAGATCTAGATTCAAGTTTTTCTTCTTCCAAACTTTACCTTGTCGTCCGCAGGATCATATCAAAGGCATCAGTTTAAAATTTGGCAGACCTCTTCAACCTCAGATCTTCAATTTCATTCAAACGTCTCTGAAATCTTCCAGATATGTTTATGGATCTTATTTCATTATTGTATTGAAGAGATTAAAGGTGTCAGTCTGATGCGTTTGGCTCTTCATTATATTGGATCCAACACAGCTATGAATTCTGTGATGATGGTATTGGCGTTCAACACTGAAATCATACTAACCTATTGCCACACACATCATGCCTTCAAATGGTATTCACCTGATTCAGTTCAACTTGCAGCTCGCTCTCTATTCGATTGTGAGTATGTCTAAGTCGAATAGTTGTATGAGTTTATTAAGTCCTTGTTTCATTTTTAGTGATAGGTAGAGATTTTAAAACAAGTCGGTTTGTCTTTTTTAAATGTCATTTTTAGTCCTGTTAGTTAAAGTCGTGCCCATTCGTATTGGTGAAATTTTCGTGTATGCAATTCCATTTATTCCATTAAGTGTAGTTTGTAAGGTAACGTTCATGTCGTTTTATGTTATGTCTTTGTGTAAAAATTATAATCTATTGCATATAGATTATTAATTTATTCTAGTTTTTATATTGCCGAAGGTAAGTATATTGGCTTCACCAACACAATTAACATTTTTCTCCAACTAATCATTGTCTGCCACATGACAAATTTAATTTTTGATTTTCAAGTTCTCTAATGTTTTGAAGGAAATATACCCCTACCCTTTATTGGAATATATTCTCTCATTTATTGTTTTTACTGTGTCAATTACGGCTTGCTCTTTGTCATGTTTTTTAAAAACTCGAGCTGTAAACTTTGGTTTGTCTGTCTCGGCCTGCTTACTCCCTCTCCTGCGGATGGACACATGTGGCATTGAATGAAATCACTGTAGAGATGGAAGTATAATTAATAATTTGTGCATCATGTTTTAACCCGTGTCTATTTGAGAGCACGCCGTCTGGTCAAGCCCCTCGCGCCATGCTGCTTCTGTCGGCCATGCACAGAGAGCTGTGCTACAAAAACTCCCTGGCCATTGCAAACACGCATGCCCTATTCAGCAGAGCAGTGCCACTGACGTTGTAGCATACAATCAATTGTTGAAGAAGAGAGGGGTATTTTTGTGCCCTAAGTGTCCACACGTTCTATATAATTTTCTGCAAGAATGCAACTAGTAAAATATGTGCTGCTTTTGCTCCGTTTGCATCTTGTTCGTTGGACTGTTCTGTTGTTGTTTTGTAGCACCCCGCGTCTTCCCCCAAGTCTCAAACTCTTTTTGTTTGCCCGGTTGTGAATAAATCTCCTGCTGTAGATGTGGGTGATAGATGTGGATCCTTAACAAAAATAGCAGATATCCCGCTTTGACAATTAGCCATTTAAACTCTCAGATGCAACGAGGTTTGTTTCCTTCACTAAGCCAACAAGCTGAAATGTGCCTGTATTCCTCTGTGGTCATCCCACCGTCTCCAACCAGCAATACGTCAGGATCTGGGTTTGGGGAATTAATTCACAATGAATATTTGAATATAGTTTTGAATTCATAAAATAAACCAACCATCAGTGCTAGAGAATATAAGACGGCCTGCCTTCCTGAGAGCTTCAAACATTTTTTTGTACCTATGTATTTTAATACAGATTCAAAACAATGGCTTTTCCTTCTTGGTATGATTTGTAGTGAATTCCATAGTAACTATGCAAATTGTCCATGCATTTTCTTTCTAATGCTCATCTAGAATCTCCATGGCTTGGGACTGCCCTTGTATTTTGGCATTGTTTTCTTATCTGGTTCACCCTGTACATGGCATATAATATTATAACATTATAATGCTTGTTGTAGACTGTTTCATACAATGGAGTCATATAATTATATAAGATAGATTGTTGTGTTCTCTTATATTTATGGTTGAATATTTTACATCCATCATCCAATAAATCGGTCGTCACATAAGGTACATCTCTTCCTTGCAGCTGTACGATCGGTATTTTACATTTGGTTCCTGGGATCAATGTGTTTTGATATAGTTTCACGTAATATAACCAGAAAGTGACGTTTATGCTAAAATAGTGGCTTTGCCATATTTTGTAGTTTCAAATGGCCTGTTAAAAGGCTTTGTTGAAAGACCTCGAAAACGTCCAAGAAAAAGCAAAAAAATTATTTTGTTTATTTTTTATGCTTTCTTTCTTCACTCTCAATATGGTTTCTTTACACAAAGTTCCAAATAATTTTGAACTGTTCACATGGACACATCTTTGTGGAAGATCAAACATATATACTAAATTTTTGTTTATAAGTATTGGTGTTTCCAATGTCTATTTTTTCCCAAACAGGATTCCTAACTTACTCCAATTGTATCTTAAACTATTACATTTGTTTCAATATTCTTTTCGTTTCTCAGTTTCAAAAAAGGTACATGTATGCGAATATTGATGCTGGTGTCTACCTTCTTTGCTTGTTGATTGGTAACATATTTTAGACCCTCCTCTACTTTCCACATTTGAATATGTTGCTATAACCGTTGTAATTTCCCCTTGCTATTTTTTTACATTCACCTGACTTTACTCAAATCCATGTTTTCCCCATGTTGATTACATATTTCTCTGTAACAAAATATATCTTTCGTTGATTTTAAATGTCTGCTCCTTCACATAATTGTATACATTGTGGCCTGTAGTTATTTACAATTTCAATATAGAGAAAATTCGTCTCTCGTGGAAAGGGTATTCGGGGAAGGAAAAAAACAATAGGCACCAAGATCTAGAGGTATGACATGCCTTTTTTGTAGATTGACGATCTCATAAAATATAACCTTCACGATGTTCCCCTTGTTGCATTTCTATACCAATTTTCCTCGAATATGTTGTCATCTCCCATAAATATATTTCCACTCAAACTAATTGTTCTGATGTTTCCATATGCCAAATATTTTATGCTCGTATGGTTGTCTCCAACTTCACAGTAATGTATTCCTTTCATCAAAGGTTTCAGATTATGATATTATGTTAAAACATGATTCATAACCACCTTCACTTGTATGGAAAAGGAATTATATTGTGTCCATTAATAATTAAATTTTATTGAGCTTTAACTGGTTGCTGCGAATTCTGGTAGTAATGTAGAGTACAGAGCCAAATAAAGATCATTTATTTTAAATCAGAGTTCTCTGTTTCGCACAGTTCTTGCTCTATGTTATTATATATTAAAACATGATTGACAATCACATTCAGTTGTATGGAAAAGGCATTACATTGCATCCGTTTATAATTAGATTTCATCACAATTTTATTTCTTGATGCATATTCTGGCACCTGTGTACAATCTTCAACCATAAAATAGAGTTTATTTTAAATCAGATTTGTTTGTTACCAAAAAAAAATTCAAACCAGCTTCGTTAATCTAGGACTTTCCATAGCTATTATTATTGGTCTCCACTGAAATAGTAACTACTCCGAACTGGAAGACATCTTTGGTGCATCATTGCAGTTAACATAAATAATAAAAACGTTTGTGTTGTCGGCTTTATGGGTTCATTTCAATGCAAATCTCCAATTTGAGCTTTTAATAGTAAAGCAAACCATGAATGTTCAAATACAAAATCATAAACTGGTGTCATTTTAATCATTGATTTGTAATTCTTGTTTGATTGTAAGGCACTCAGTGAATTTTTTTAAAACTACAGTTCGATTGTTTGATTTTTGTGCTTTGTTTTCTTAATAAAATTTATTATAAGATTTTACGTCTTTCATTATCCAAGGTTGCTAGTGATTTTTGGGTATTCAAGATTAGTTGTTCCATGGGGTGTATATAGATTTCATTTTCAGATTTAAGTTTTATGCTCAACTGTAATGATAAGTATTCCTTCTAACCAAAAATCGCCGCCTTCGGCAGTAATTGTCATATCATGACCTTGTTTATTGAGTCACAAGTGTATAATTGTGAGCAAACATTTTTAGCTATTGTAGTGTAAGTTTTATAATTTTTATCATTAAATTGGTGGTCATAGTTTATAGTGTCAAGTGTCATAAAGTCATTGTTTGTTATATGTTTAGTCAAAGTCATGTAATTGTAAAAGTCAAATGGGTGATTTTAGGTGTTTGGTGTCGTGGTGTTAAGATTCAATGTTAAAATATTGTAAAAATATAAAAAAATTGCCTTACGGACGCATTTTCGGTGGAATCCGACATCCGAGTTGAACTTGAGGGGGCATTCTCAAATGAGCCTCAAAGCAATATTCAACTGAGCTAGCAGCAAACAACTAGAGGTTAGAGGTAACAAAGGATGGAGGGCGATCAACTCCTCTCGTCAGTCACTAACGACGGGTCACATACAACATTAGTGACACCTTTTTATATATTATTTCAGTTGTGTGGTGTGTGCAGAATAAAATGGTGTGTGGTTTCCTTCCCTGTTATGATTAAAACAAGGAGAATGTGCATTTTGGATTTTGAGAACAATTGTATAGGAGGGCAGCTGAATTGGAGTGATCCTCTGACTACTGAGATTCTTCGACTATCATACTTCTAACATCGATCGGTTGGTGAAAGAGCGTTCATTGGAAGTGAAAGTGAGAACTATTGAGTTCACATATGTAGGTGAATCGGTGGAAGTGTGATCATCGGTATGGGATTCATTGTGGTGAAGTAGATTGGTCATGTGCAGCAAGATCCAAGCCAACAATATGTAGACCTAAAAGTATGTAGAGGCATATGATTCTATTTCCAGTTTTTGAGATGTGCTTTCTTCCCATGTTCACACTAAGGGGTGGAATGTTAGGAATTCATATTTTTAGTGTTCACATTTGTATGGTTTGAATAACAATAATATACATAATGTGTGCGAGTGAAATAGTATTGTTAATATTTGGAGTGTTAGTTGTTAGAGTTGTTAGAGTTGTTTGAAACAACTCGTGTATTTTTGGGTAGAGCGTTTCTAGCTTTGTTATTTTGTAGGATTCATATTGCCTATAAATTAGGAAATTCTTTCCATATGGAATATAGTGTGAAACTATCACTTGTGTGTATTCGCCATCATTTGCCATTTCGTATGTTTGAATCATGCAATACCAAACAGAATGTGGGATAATGGAGATGTATATTATAATCCTTTTAATTATGATTATATGTAATTAAGTAGGATTAATTTTCAATTATATGTGATATGAATTAGATGTGGAGAAGGGGAATTTAATTAATTAATGAAGGGTCATTAATAAATAAATGAAGGGAATGTTAGTATAATTTGTGTTCATCTATTTAAGAGTGAATTTGGTGTGGTAGATTAGGTGTGTCTACATCACCTAAGGTTGAGCATAGTGAGGACCAATCCCACTACAAGTATGTTTTTTAACAAATAGTTGGTGTGCCACTATTCATATACAATTGTTATTTTTGTGAAAAATCATGTGTATTTATATTCACAAGGTGTTTTATATTAGCTAATTTACGTATCCTAGTTCATATTAGATGTCACTCGATGAACATTGGGTTTTCCTTACTCATGTCAATTTTTAGTTGGTGTGGTGATGTTATTCTCGCTACTATTTGTAAGTATGGTGAGCTATGAGTGTGTTCTATTTTACATACAATGTTAATTCTTTTAGTATGTGAACTATATGTAGTAAGTGATGGAATGTTGAAATTGATACATAGGAATATGTTAGTTAGTAGTAGGTTTAATTTATTAAAAATATTACCTATGTTATTTTTTTAGGGAGGTTGTTTGAACACTCATAGATAGGTGCAAGGTTGAGTTATTAAAAATATGATAAGAATAAGTGTCATAAAAATTTAATATAATAAGCATATGTATACAAAGTTAAATCAATAATATTGTTGAATTCAATTGATTGAATTAATTGATTTTTAGTAGGATCTAATAAGTGGTTGTGACAATTGGCCTAAAAATGATTGATTTTGTGAAGAGGAAAACAATTCATGGGTAATACATCAAAGGTAATTTTATATTGCATAGTTGGATTTTCCTTAGAACGTTAAGTATTTTATTTTTTTAAAAGCACCCAATTTTGAGTATGTATGCAAATGTTAGGGCCTCTAGAATTTATAAGACTTTACATGGTAAAATCAATGTTTTCTTTCTTAAGGGAAATTTTGAAACCTAATACGATCATCATTTTTCATTAAGTAGAAATTTTGTAAAAATTCAATTATTTTAATAGGTAGTTTCAACTACATGCGACACATAGGAAGAGTAAATTCTAAAGAGATTGTTTCTCTTCAATTTTTTAAATTATGGGATTATTGTTTAGGCTTAGGGGTTATTGCGATAATATAAATGAATTCATAGAGGTTCAAGGAAGACAATGAATGTAGGAAATGTAAAGTGAATGGAATGTTTTGAAAGCAATTTGTCCATATGTTAAAACACATCATGCAACGTTAATGAAGAAGGCTACACTACTAAAAGTGTTGATAGTAATAGTCACATTTTTGTAAGGAAACAAGTAATCCTTAAAGATTTCAAAGAGAGTTTGCAAGTTATATGATATTGTACAAATTATTCTAGTATCCTTGAAGGCCTTAAGAAGGAATGGACTTATAAAACAATAAATACGATAGAGGAGACAAGGAAGCATGGATTCACTCTTTTGGAGTTTTCTAATCTTGGTTTTTATAGGAAATTCCTAATGTATTTTTCTATGTTGTGCTATGTTTGATTCGTTGGTTTCTATTCTTATTATTTCAACTACTCTACTAGTTTAAACATAGAAGATAGCATAAGTAATCAATGAATTTTAATCACTTGTTCTTGACAACAACTAGGAGTTTAATTCATATCCTCGTGAAGGTTAAAACAACATATTGTTTGTACACTATTTTCATGTAGATTTGAATTGTATTCATATATTTGGAAATAGTGAGGTTAAAATGTCAAGTATGATATGCAATGTTTGTAAACATATAAAAGCATTTGATGGTTTTCATAATTATATATATGTTGTTCACCATACTTGTGAAACACCTAGTTACAAAATTTAAGGTGTTATTTCCATTGCATAGAACTTAGAAACAACATAGTGGAAAAGTAAATCCATATTCATGAATTGCATAATAGAATCTTCGTGTCAAATATGAATTAGATGGTATCAAATCATGTTTTTCTTGTTCCTTAAAAAGATTTGAAACTAACATATTTTTCAATTTTATTTTGTATTTTCTCTATGGGATCCCCAAGGGCCATTGCCATATGTTTCTATAGGTGGCTATTATGGCTATATAATAGATTATAGATATAGATAGATAGATAGATAGATAGATCGATAAATAGATATAGAATATAGATCTAGTTGGGTTCGCAGACTCCCACAATTTTCACATTTATGCTCCAATGTTCAAGCCATATCCCTATAGTAGAGTAGGACATCGCCATACCATATAGATGTATAGGATCATTGACAAGGAAGCATGGGTTTATAATTGCATAATTTTGTCCATTAGAATATTTTTGAAGAGAGAAAGGATTCAAGAGATCTAAGATATAAACAAAAATTCTAAATGGAAAATAAATAAGTGATAAATATATTGCAACACTTGGAAGATGAGAATCAAGAGTTGGAAGCTAGATATATGAGTCGCAAATTTTCCCTCATATGTATCGATCAATTTTTTAAAAAAATAGAGATGCTACAAAATTTCTAAGATGACAATGAAGGACTAAAGAGGTAAGAAGATTCTACCATGTAATAAGGACATCATCTACCAAAGATATAAAAACCACGACTAAGGTATGTAAGGAAAAATTTCAACCATATTCTCTTTCTTACCATCAAGATATAGATTATTCCTTTGTAAGTTTGAGAATAATACTAAGGGAATTAGATCAAAGTTGTTAACTAATATGGGTTGCGATGGAAAAGGGTTTGGAAAGAATGGTCAAGGATTAACTATTCTTATAAAGGTTGAGGAAAACTCGATTAACAAATTTTATATGCAAGTTTGGGATATGTTAGTGGAAAAAAATAAGTTGGATAATGCTCCAAAATAATTGAAGCAAGACAATCTTGCAAGGAAAAACAACCCAAATTGCTAGCTCAATATAAAGAACCTATGCAAGGTAATGAGATAATTTTTTTATAAAATATAATCGGGGATTTGAATCTCTAAAGAATGGTTAGGCCTCTCTGGGAGAGGAGGGTAGAAATGTGCACCTCGGAGGTCCAAATAAGATTCATTGAGAGAAGGAAACAAATCTATGAAGAATGTGATACCGTAAAGTCACTTCATGATTGTGAGTGAATGCAAGTTTAATCCAAGAAAGAGACAACCTTTATATTAGGGTAAAGGCATTACATAAAAATGTGAAACATCACGAAAGAGATGATAACATCCAGGATAAGGTGAAGTATTACCACTTCACCAAACTCACATAGGTAGTCCTAAAGGTGGCCAAACAAGGTACATAAATAACAAGATTTCTATTGTTTTATTCAATTATAGAAATACAAACCATGTAGCACAATATTATCATTATATATATCCATGTTCATTTTGTGGAATTAGTAACCATTTTTTGGTCATGTGTTGGAAGATGAAATTCATAACCAAAAATCCTAAGTTGTTTGAAAATAAGGACAATTATCTACAACACTCTTCAAGCCGAGAAGATGTCATAATGTAAGAAGCAAAATGAATTCAAGTTCTAAATACACCTCTCCAAACTAGAATGCGGATAAGGGAAAGAATAAGATAAAGTTTTCCATGGAAATGGGAAAAATTATTGTAACCATTGCAATATGAGTGGGTTATAACATGCATTATATTTGAAACTTCATCCATAATTTTGCACAAACAACTTGAAGGGGAATTCCAAAAATGAAAAGGCATCTACAAGTAAGAGGGAAGTGTTGGAGGTCACCTTTGGTGGTCCACCACATATACACATCCATATTTTAAGTTATTTATATAACTTATTTATTTTTGAGTTCATTCCACCTTAGTGTGGAAGGGTTAATTAATTCACTCATTGAATTAATTAAAGAGTGAAAAGGTACAACCAATAGATATAACCTAATCACCCATTGTATATAATAGGGTGACCTATTTTGATATTGTATATAATGTCGAGTGAAATATTCATTGAGTATTTTACTAGAACATTTGCAGGACCCGAGATCTTGAATGTAACTTGAAGAAGTGAATATTTATTGTGATGGGTAATTTTTTGTAAATTCCTCATTTAATATAAAGGAAAGTGTATTATTATAGTGGGGTTTTCTACCTTCATGTTTTCTCCACATTACATGTTGTGTTCAATGTTTTTACTTTTTACACTCAAATTATCTTGATATTTATTATTACCTCTGTAAATACAACACTTAGGAATTATTGTTATCATGAAAACCTAGAAGAGATTTTTGAGGAGACATGAGCCCCAATAGGGATATTTATAAGACCTTTTTTAACGAAATTGGAATCTAAATCATGAAAAAAATTATCATGTAGTTTGGAATACACGGTCTTCATCTTGGCATATATTTCATCTTTGTGGCATTTTTTAAAAAACGTAAACCTAGTTTTTTTAGATGAATGATTTAAGCTCAGTTCATCATTTTATATGCATGGTTGCTTTCAGAAAAAAAACCCTATGATAATATTTCAAAATGCTAGTGACTTATCATGATTAATTATTAACTTCTCATTATTATTAAAGTTTGTACAAACCTTGATTCTAAACATGCATGTGTGAAATTAAATTCTACTTTATACAGTAGTATGTTGGTAGTTTGATCTATTTAACAATTACGAGACATGGCATTTCCTATGCAGTAGGTGTCACTTTTAAAATTATGGAGGCTCCATATGAGGAACATTAGAAGATGGATATAAGAATATTTTTATAATAAAAATGGATTAAAGTTACAATCAATTATGGTTTTTTATTATACTTGTAATGATAATGCAAAATTATATGGTTATTGTGATTCTGACTTTGTTGTTGATATTATAGATATAAAGTCTACTTTTGGATATGTTTTCAAGTTTGGTGTATGTGTCATCACTTGGAGTAGCAAGAAGAAATCAACAAGTTTAATCTCTTCTATGGAAGCTAAGTGTATAATTATTATCGAAGCAAATAAAGAAGTCGTGTGTGGCTAAAAATATTTTTAGAAGAACTTCATATGGGCATCAAAGGAAGTACACCTCTTCTATGTGATAGCTAGAGTTGTATAATTATTGGAAATAATTCAATTTAACATCAATGAACGAAGCATATTGAGATTCATATGCATTTTATTCATGAAAAAGTCATTAATGGTAGTATTGCTCTATAATTCTATCTTATAGATGATTAAGTTGTAGATATTTCCACAAAGCCGCTTTGTGTTGTGAAGTTCTGCAAGTTTTGTGCAATGTTAGGCATTCCAGATCTTCCATTAAGGGGGGTGTGTGCATGACAATGAAGCCTCTTAATGGACTTTTTTTTAAATTGTTTCAGAACTTTCAATGCAATTGAAACTTATGTAAATGATCACATTACATGTGTTTACTTGTAAAAATTAGTGAAGTGTTTGCCATAGAATATCCTTATTTTATAAGGCTCCATGAACTCATATCAGATTTCATGTGTATACTTATCATCAGGAAGAGGGATATTTCTATTAGATTATCCATATCGACATATTAGCCTAAATCATCATGGATGATTTATGGATTGTAAATCCTTTTATATAAAAAGGTAACTTTGGCATGTTTCCCACTTAACATTAAGGGGAGTGTTGGAGTGTATAATATTAAGTGGGGTCACCTTTGGTGGGCCACCACATATACACATCCATATTATAATTTATTAATATAAATTATTAATTCTTGGGTTCATTCCACTTTAGTGTGGAAGGGTTAATTAATTCACTCATTGAAGTAATTAAAGAGTGAAACAATGCTGCAATAGGTGTAACTAAATCACCCAGCCTATAGAGTAGGGTGATCTCTTTTGAGATTATGCATAATGTTGAGTGAAATATTTAATGGAGTATTTTACTAGAACATTTGTAGGACCCGAGACCTTGAATATAAATTTAAAAGTGAAGATTTAGCGTGTTGGGTAAATTTTTATACATTCCTCATTTAATATAAATGAAAGTGTATTATTAAGGTGGGGTTTTTACCCTCGGGTTTTCCCACCTTACATGTTGTATTCAAAAAAAAATTTAGATTCGGTAATTTGATATTTATTGCTCTTTGATATATTTTCATATTCAATTTATAAAAGCTTATGGTTAAAATGTTAGTCAAAGAATTGCTTTTTATTTATTTATTTAGTTTATTTATTTGATCCCACCTATGTCAACATTGTTCAAACACCTACAATTCAAGAGGTATAAAATTAAGAAGTCAAATTATCTAAGGAATAATCCATCAAGAGGGATTTTCCCATAGAAGAATCTTCATCACCATTATGAAAAGGTAAACACAATTTGAGATATCATTTTAGGTCTCTTTCAATAGCATATAGCTTGGTAACAACATGTTGGAAAAGAAAATTTGTATTGATAATTATATAATGGAATGTCCATTCAATTATAAATCAAAAGGAATTACAAGTAACTTATAATCAAAGTGACATTATCATTTTTTCATTACTCTAACTATTCAATTTGCTCGGTGAAATCTGTTATCACAAAAAAAGTAGCACCCTAGGATTTACTTGTTATAGATCCCTACCTTTTGCTAACATGGGACCATCTCTCAAGTTGTGGGACTTGCTACTTGAGATGGACCTTCAGAGAAGGCCAACTTCCTCTACTAATCTAATGTTAAAACTACTCCTATAGAAGCAAATGCAGCTAACTAATCCTAAACTAACCATTCCAAGGGACCAGGGAGAGAGAGAAGGGGTTAGAAAGATGCAAAAAGGGGAAATCCTAAGCTAAGGGGTGGTGATAGCACTATAAAAGGGTTGATTGCTCTCCACAAGTGGAAGTAAAGTGAGAAAACATGAGAGAGAAACATGCGACAAATAAGAATCATGCAGACTGAACCTTGCTCACATTGACAACACGAAAAATGGAACCTACAAGTAGGAGATACACACAACATGCCAAAATAGAATAGAGAGGAAAGAATGCAAATAAAATGAGCTAGGGCAGAAAAATGTGCCACAAAATAGATTTTATTGCTTGAAATATGCACAAACTATTACATTCATAGTAGAAGGTGAGAAATTTATTGTAAAAACCAATTTAGAGGTCTGAAACTTGTGAGAATTCGACCACCATTTGGGCATAGTTTCGTTCTGACAAAGATCCATCCTTTACAAAACAAAGGATTTTACGATATATAGATCTAGGAAGACAAAGAAAAGGGAAAAAGATCTTATTTGATTTTGATCGTTAATGGAGATTATTTTTTCCCTCAACATAGAATGTCAAGTCGTCCCCCAAGTCTTTTTTGTCTTGTAGAAGAAGGAAGATCCCATAGTTAATCGATTGTTGAGTTGTCGAGGAAGATCCCATTGTTTATATTTAACTCACGAAATTATCATCTAATATTTGTTGTAAAGTTGATCTAATGGTTGTAAAGTTGATCAATAGCTAAATGCCCCCTAAGTTTGTATATGTATAAAGGCATGAGAATTAGGGTTAGAAGGTGGTGAATTGCATTTGTTGAATGTAAGTTTCCTTGAGAAGAAAGAAAGAGTAGTTGGTGAGGAGAAAGCATTGTACATCTTGTGAGGTGTGGAAGATCATAGATCTTCATTTGTATTTCCTCTATAAAGCACTGAATAATAAGATTGGTCATTTCTTGGTGGACGTAGCCCACACTGGGTGAACCACGTTATATCTGGTGTTATCTTTCTCTTGTTTATTTTATCTTCTAGGTTAAATTTTATGTTTATTGTTGGTATGCTTTAATTGATTATAGATTTGTACAACATTGGTTTATGGTTTAACCCCAACAACTGGTATCAAAGCTTTGTTTGGAGGTTTTGTGTGTTGACAGGATTTACTCTCGAGGGTTTTTTTGATTGAGTGGGAGCACAACAATGATAAAGATAACAAAATATAGAGTAGAGAAATTTGACGGCCGTAATTATCAATTATGGAAGATGCAGGTGGAGGATTATCTGTATCAAAGAGATTTATATTTACCATTGGATGAGAAGGCAAGGCCTACAAAGATGACTGATGAAGAATGGAAGATTCTTGACAGAAAGGCTCTGAGGATCTATAAGATTGAGCTTGAAAACATCTGTAGCTTCAAATATAATAGAAGCAACAACCACGGTAGATTTAATGAAAGCTTTAGCAAAACTTATATGAAAATCCAAGTGCATCAAATAAAGTTTATTTGATGAAGAAATTATTTAATTCTAAAATGCAAGAAGGTGGATCTATGTCAATCATTTGAATGATTTATGTTATTGTTAATCAATTAAAATCGTTAATATTCCATTTGATGATGAAGTGAAAGCACTTTTATTCTTATGCTCTTTTCCAGATAGTTGGGATAATTTGGTAATGGTTGTTAGTAATACAACATCTGCTTCTAATATTTTAAAGTTTGATGATGTGGTTAGTATAATCTTGAATGAAGAAATACACAGGAAAAGTACATGAGAATCATCATCTAGGAATGCTTTGAATGTGGAAAGCAGGGGAAGATCTAAAGAGAGATCCAAGAGCAAGAAGAATGGTAGAACAAAGAATGGAAGATCTAGATCCAAAGTCAGAGATATAATCTGTTGGAATTGTGGAAAGAGAGGACATGCAAAGAAGAGTGTTGGTTCAAGGAAAACAAAGAGAATATACTAGAAAAAGGTAAAGAAAAAGGTAAAGAGGCAAACATTGCAAGTGAGGTAATGCAAGATGCTCTTATTCTCTCCTTGGATAATAAAGTAGAATCATGGGTTTTAGATTCTGGAGCTTCTTTCCATGCTACCCCTAATAAGGGTTATTTCAAAATTATGTTCAGGTAATTTTGGACATGTTTATTTAGGAGATGATGAACCATGCATGATTACTAGTAAAGGTGATGTTCATCTTAAATTACAGAATGGAAATACATGGGTATTGAAATATGTGAGGCATGTGCCAAGCCTCAAGAGAAATCTAATTTCTACAGGGAAATTAGGAGAATCTGGATGCATGGTTACATTCACAATCGATTCTTGGAAAGTTTCCAAGGGATCCCTTGTTGTAGCAAGAGGAAAGAAGGTAGGAACATTGTATTTTTCTACCTATGTTACTGATTCCTTTTCTGTGCTATCTACTTCATATTCAGATGCAAGCATGTGGCATTATCGGCTAGGCCATATGAGTGAAAAAGGAATGCAAATCTTAAAGGAAAAGGGTAAGTTATCATATTTGAAACATGTAGATCTTGATTTTTGTGAGCATTGTATATTTGGAAAGTAGAAGAAAGTGAGATTTCTTAAGGTTGGGGCAAAAGAAAGGAGCAAAAATTAGAGCTTGTTCATTCAGATGTATGGGGACCAACTCAAGTTGTATTCTCTTGGAGGATCCCAATATTATGTGACTTTCATTGATGATGCCACAAGAAAGGTATGGGTTTATTGTATTAATCAGAAATATGATGTTTTTGAGACTTTTAAAAGATGGAAAGCCCTTGTGGAAAATGAAACAAATTTAAAGTTAAAGTGCCTTAGATCTGACAATGGTGGTGAGTACTGCAACAAGGCTTTTCAATGATTATTATTCAATGAATGGAATACGCAGAGAAAGAATGGTTCCTAGAACTCCACAGAGAATGGAGTTGCTTTGAAAGAATGAACAAAACAATCATGGAACGTGCTAGAAGCATGAGACTACATGTTGGTTTGCCTTTAAAGTTTTGGGTAGAAGCAGTAGATACGGTGGTATATTTAATTAACCATGGGCCTTCAAGTGCACTGATGGTGGAATACCAGAAGAAGCATGGACTAAAAGAGGTAGATCTTTCTTTTCTTAGAGTATTTGGTTCAGAAGCTTTTTTGTGCATGTTGATAAGGAAAATAGGAAGAAATTGGATGCTAAATCCAAAAGATGCACTTTCATTGGTTATGGTTCTGGTGATTTTGGATTCCGTTTTGGGATTTAGAAGATACTAAGATTGTTAGGAGTCATAACATTGATTGGAATGAAAAGAGAATGTACATGGGATCAGGTTTTGGTACCCAAGAATGAACCGGGTGAAGAGTTTGTTGAGAAAGATGCATTCTCAGATTTAAAATCAAAATCCATGACATCGGGTATCGGTGAGGTGACCGGTGGTCAGTAGCCAGTCCATGGCATCGGTTGGGTGAACCGACATCGGCTACACAGACCGGAATTTCACTGGTTGGGTGAACCGACATCAGCTACAGAGGAACCGAATTGGTTATAGGTGACCGACATTCGGTCACTATCAGAGATTGACACGAATGTGCAACATGCACAAAATGAGCCCCAGCACCCCAAATCTCAGTGAGAAGGTCACAAAGGGTAAGTAGACCTCCAAAAATATTTACTCCTTCATTATCTTATTTATTATTGATTGATAATGGTGAACCCAAGTGTTTTGAAGAAGCAATGTAGTAGGATACCCACATGTGAGTGGGAGCATGACATGGATGAGGAGATGGACTCCTTGGAAAAGAATTAGACATGGGATTTAGTCAAGTTGCCAACAATAGGTAAGAGGACATTACAAAATAAGTGGGTTTACAGGATCAAGGAGGAAGAGGGTGGAAAGAAGAGATACAAAGCAAGGCTTGTGGTAAAAGGATTTACACAAAAACAGGTATTGACTTTGGTGAAATATTTTCTCCTATTGTTAAAATGACTTCCATCCGTATTGTTCTTAGTTTGGTTGCAGTAGAAAGATTTTCATTTAGAACAACTTGATGTTAAGATGACTTTCCTTCATGGTGATTTGGAGGAAGAGATCTATATGAATCAACCACTTGGTTATGAAGTCAAGGGTAAGGAGAAACTTGTGTGTAGGTTGAAAAAGAGCTTGTATGGGCTCAAGCAAGCTCCAAGGAAATGGTATATGAGGTTTGATAGTTTCATGCATGAGTATGGTTATATGAGATGTGAATCTGACCATTGTGTTTATTTCAAGAAGCTTGAAAATGGGAGCTATATTATTTTTTTATTATATGTGGATGATATGCTTATTACAGATCTAGTATGCAGACATTGGTGAGCTTAAAGAAAAGTTAGCTCACACATTTTCAATGAAGGATTTGGGAGCTGCAAAGAAAATCCTTGGCATGCAAAATTCACAGAGACAGAAGAACAAGAAGTTGTATTTGTCTCAAGGAGGATTATATCAATAAGGTGTTGAAAATATTTAAAATGCAGGATGCAAAACCTGTAAGTACACCTATGGTTGGACACTTCAAATTGAGAAAAGATCAGTGTCCTACATCACATGAGGAGGTCGAGTACATGGCACAAGTTCCATATGCTTTAGTAGTTGAAGTCTTATGTATGTTATGGTTTGTACTAGACCAAACATACATTACACAAGCAGTGGGGGAGTTGTGAGTAGATTTATGGCCAATCTAGGTAAAGAGCATTAGAAAAGAAGTCCAATGGATTCTCAGGTATTTGAGAGGGACATCCAACATGCAGTTATGTTATGGAGGGTCAGATACTTATTTATGTGGCTATGTTGATTCAAATATGGTTGAGATTTGGATGGTAGGAGAAGCACCACTAGATATGTATTCACAGTAGGTGGGATGAAAATTAGCTAGATTTCTAGATTGCAGAAGGTTGTGGCCTTGTCTACTACAGAGGTCAAGTATGTTGCAGCTACAAGGCTAGCAAAGAGATGATATGGATGAGTAGGTTCATGGAAGAGTTGGGAAAGGAGCAAGAGGATTGCAGGTTGTATAGTGATAGTCAAAGTGTGATTCATCTAGAAAAGAACTCAACATTTCATTCAAGAACAAACACATTCAGTTGAGATATCACTTCATACGAAGGTGTTGGAGGATGGGAAGCAAAGTTGGAGAAAATTCATACAAATAAGAACCTTGTGGATATGCTAACGAAGCCATTGGCAAAGGAGAAGTTGGAGATTCACTCCACTTCGTTGGTCTTCGAGTTTGAGACTTGAAGAGGGAGAAAAATGGCCAAGGAAAAGGATTCAAGGATGGAGTTGTACGTGCAATGCAACAATTTATCTCCAAGTGGGAGATTGTTGAGTTGTGGAGCTTAATTGCTTCACATTAGCATGTTTTACTAACTTGTTAGAATACATACACAAAACCGAATCATCGTCGGACCATCGATGTCACCACCTGGGGACCGATATCGGTCAAGGCAAGGAGGAGCCAACATCGGTTAGGGTAACCGACATCGGTTTCCTGCGTGAATGTTTATATTTAACTCACGGGAATTAGATCTAATCTTTGTTGTAAATTTGATCTAATGGTTGTAAAATGCATAGCTAAGGTGCCCTAAGTTTGTATATGTATAAAGGCATGAGAATTAGGGTTATAAGGTGAATTACATTTGTTGAATGTAAGTTTCCTTAGAGAGAAAGAAAGAGTAGTTGGTGAGGAGAAAACATTGTACATCCTATGAGAGGTGTGGAAGATTATAGATCTTCATTGTATTTCCTCTGTAAAGCACTGAATAATAAGATTGGTCATTTCTTGGTGGACGTAGCCCACACTGGGTGAACCACGTTATATCTGGTGTTATCTTTCTCTTGTTTATTTTATCTTCTAGTTAAATTATGTGTTTATTGTTGTATGATTTAATTGATTATAGATCTATACAACATTGGTTTATGGTTTAACCTCTATTATCCAAAGCTTTGACAAGATATACAATGAAGATTTACAATCTTCCACACCTCTCGATGTACATTACTTTCTTCCTTCAAGTTTTTGTTTCATCACCAAGAATTCTCTCTCTCAATAATTATTTGTAAATTCTTTCTAATTCTTGTTAATATCTTTCTTCTAAACCCTAGCTTTTATGCTTATATAGTCATTTATAGACTTAGGGAACTTAGCCATGAAATTACAATCAATAGAATACTATTTAATGCTAAAATAGATCTAATTCCCGAGAGTTAATTAAAACATTCATCACACAGTAACCGATGCCGGTTATCCCTAACCGATGTCGTTCCTTATTTGATCGACTGATGTCGGTCATACCTAACCATGTCGGCTGCATGCCTCATTGAAACGATGTTATGCATATATTTTCCAGCAAGTTTCCATTGCATGCTAAAATGAAGTAATTGAGCTCCACAACTCAACAATCTCCCACTTGGAGATTAATTACTACACCATACCTATACAACGTCATTCTTGGATCCTTCCTTAGCTTTGTTTCTTCCTCTTCAAGTCTCAAACTCAAGACCAACAAAAGTGGAGTGTAGCTCCAACTTCTCCTTTGCTAATGGCTTCATTAGCATATCCATAGGGTTCTTGCTCATATGAATCTTTTCCAGATTCAACTATCCATCCTCCAATACCTTCCATATGAAGTGATACCTCAACTGAATGTGTTTCATTCTCGAATGAAACACTTGAGTTCTTTTCCAAATGAATTGCACTCTAACTATCACTAAACAGTTTACAATCACTTTGCTCCTTTCCCAACTCTTCCATGAACCTACTCATCCATATCATCTCCTTGCTAGCCTCTATAGCTACAACATACTCTACCTCTGTAGTAGACAAAGCCACAACCTTCTGCAATCTTGAAATCCAGCTAATTGTCGTTCCACCTACTGTGAAAATATATCCAATAGTGCTCCTCCTACCATCCAGATCTCCAGCCATATCTCAAATCAACATAGCCACGTAATGAAATATCCAAACCTCCATAGCATAACTACATGCTAGATGTCCCTTTCAAATACCTGAGTATCCATTGACTACTTTCCAATGCTCTTTACCTAGATTAGCCATATATCTACTCACAACTCCCACTTGCCTAGTGCAATGTCTGGTCTGGTACAAACCATAACATACATGAGACTTCCAACTGCTGAAGCATATGGCACTCGTGTCATGTATTTGACCTCCTCATGTGATGAAGGACACTGATCTTTGCTCAATTTGAAGTGTCCAACCATAGGTGTGCTAACAGGTTTTGCATTCTGCATGTTGAACCTTTCTAACACCTTGTAGATATAATCCTCCTGAGACAAATACAATTTCTTGTTTTTCCTGTCTCTATGTATTTGCATGCCAAGGATTCTTTTTGCAGCTCCTAAATCCTTCATAGAAAATGTGTGAGCTAGCTTTCTCTTAAGCTCACCAATGTCCTGCATACTAGATCCTGCAATAAGCATATCATCCACATACAATAACAAAATAATATAGCTCCCATTTTCAAGCTTCTTGAAATAAACACAATGGTCAGATTCACATCTCAAGTAACCATGCTCATGCATAAAACTATCAAACCTCATGTACCATTTCCTTGAGCTTGCTTGAGCCCATATAGGCTCTTTTTCAACCTACACACTAATTTCTCCTTACCCTTGACTTCATACCCAAGCGGTCATTACTGCATATAAATCTCTTCATCCAAATCACCATGAAGGAAAGTCATCTTCACATCTAGTTTCTCTAAATGCAAATCTTCTACTACAACTAAACTCAATACAATATGAATAGAAGTCATCTTAACAATAGGAGAAAATATTTCACCAAAGTCAATACCTACTTTCTGTGCAAATCCCTTTACTACAAGCCTTGCCTTGTACCTTTTCGTCCACCCTCTTCTTCCTTAATCCTGTAAACCCACTTGTTTGTAATGTTCTCTTACCTACTGGCAACTTAACCAAATCCCATGTCTGGTTTTGTTCCAAGGAGTCCATCTCCTCATCCATGCCATGCTCCCACTAAAGGGTCTTATCTTGCATTGCTTCTTCAAAGCTCTCTGGTTCACCATTATCAGTCAATAATAAATAAAATAGAGAAGGTGTAAATCTTTCTGGAGGTTTACTTACCCTTTGTGACCTTCTCACATGAGTTTGGGGTACCGGAGGCTCAATCTGGACCTCCTGAACATTCGTATCCAAATCTGACAATGACCGATGCCGGTCACCTCTAACCGAACGTTGGTTCTACTAACCGATGCCGTTTTGATCCTCTATAACTATCACCGGTTCATCTACCAATGTCGTTCGTGGGGTAACCGACACTCGGTTACCGTGTAACCCTTCTAGGTGTTTCTTTAAAACCCGAGAGTTCATTTTCATTCAAAAACTTCAACCGGTTCATCCTTAGGTACCAAAATTTGATCCTCAGTATTTTCTTCTCTTTCATTCCATTCAACATCACGACTCCTAATAATTTTAGAATTCTCTAAATCCCAAAAACAAAACTGAAATCACCAAATCCATAACCAATGAAAGTGCATCTCTTAGATTTTGCATCCAACTTTTTCTATTTTCCTTATCAATATGCACAAAAGCTTCTGAACCAAAAACTTTAAGAAAATAAAGATCTACCTCTTTTCCGGTCCAAGCTTCCTCTAGTATTCCTCCATCTAGTGAACTTTAAGGCCCACGTTAATCAAATAAACCATTGTATCAACTAGCTTCTACCAAAATTGTAAGGGCAATCCAGAATGTATCCTCATACTTCTAACACGTTCCATGATTGTCCTGTTCATTCTTTCTACAACACCATTCTCTTGTGGTGTTCTTGGAACCGTTCTTTCTCTACGTATCCCATTCACTGAACAATAATCATTGAAAGCCTTGCTACAATATTCACCACCATTATCAGATCTAAGGCACTTTAACTTAGAATTTGATTCATTCTCAACAAGGGCTTTCCATCTTTTAAAAGTCTCAAAAACATCATATTTACGTTTAATACAATAAACCCATACCTTTCTTGTAGCATCATCAATGAAAGTAACATAATATTGGGATCCTCCATGAGAAGCTACCTGAGCTGGTCCCCACACATCTGAGTGTACAAGCTCCAATTTTTCTCCTTCTTAGTTGCCCCAACTTTGAGAAATCTCACTCTCTTTTTGCTTTCCAAAGATACAATGCTCACAAAAATCAAGATCTAAATCTTTCAAATCTGATAACTTACCCTTAGCCTTTAAGATCTGCATTCCTTTTTACTCATATGACCCAACCGATTATGCCACATGCATGCATCTGAATCTGAAGTAGATAATGTAGAAAAAGGAATCAGTAATACAGGTAGATAAATATAACGTTCCTACCTTCTTACCTCTTACCACAACAAAAGCACCCTTGGTGACTTTCCAAGAGTCTCCTATAAAAGTAACCATGCAACCAAATTCACCTAGTTTCCCTGCAAAAATAAGATTCCTCCTGAGGCTTGGCACATGCCTCACATCTTTCAATACCCATGTATTTCCATTCTACAATTTTAGATGAACTTCCCCTTTACCAATAATACTGCAAGGTTCATCATCACCCAAATAAACATGCCCAAAATTACCTTAGACATAATTTTTAAATAACCCTTATTAGGGGTTACATGGAAAGAAGCTCCTGAATCTAAAACCCATGATTCAATTCTATTATCTAAAGAAAGAATAAGAGCATCTTGCATTACCTCTGATGCAGCAAGATTTGCTTCTTTACCTTTGTCTAGTTGTTGGTTCTCTTTATCCTTTGACCAACAATATTTCTTTGCATGTCCTTTCTTTCCACATTTCCAACAAGTAATTCCCTTACTTCTAGATTTAGATCTGCTATCCCTTGACTTTGATTTCCATTACTCTTACTCTTGATCTCTCCTTCTACATGCCCCTGCTTTCTACATTCAAAGCATTTCCAGATGATGATTCCTCTGTACTCTTCCTGAATTTCTTCATTCAAGATTATACTAACCACATCATCAAACTTCAAAATATTATTAGCAGATGTGTATTACTAACAACCATTACCAAGTTATCCCAACTATCAGGCAAAGAACATAAGAATAAAAGTGCTTTTACTTCATCATCAAATGGTATTCAACCATTTTAAATGATTTACAATAGATCGAAATCATTCAAATGACTAGAGCGATTCACCTTCATGCATCTTAGAAATAAATAGTTTCTTCATCAAATAAAATTTATTCAAGCACTAGGTTTTTCATATAAATTAGCAAGAGATTTCATTAAGTCTACCATAGAAGCCGCTTCACTAATATTGAAGCCACGGATGCTACCAAGATCAATCTTATAGATCCCAAAGCCTTTTTATCAAGAATCTTCCATTCTTCATCAATCATCTTCG
>CM031236.1:179127832-179249580 GCA_018340775.1 Taxus wallichiana var. yunnanensis | reverse complement strand
CAAATTTATCTACCATCTCTCTACTAATTAAATTTTCTTGAGAGCATGAATCAAAAAGAGCATCTACCTTTGTCTTCTTAATCTGAACTTTGACATGGAAAAGCTTAGAAAGATCACCTTTTTGTTGAGCATCTTTGTCATTGGAACTACCCAAACATACCTTCCCTTGAAGGGAGGTGAGACACTTTCTCTCTTCCCCATCTTGGCTGCACCCATCGCTTTTTTCCAAAACCCGGGCCCATGACTTTCTTCTTCCTCTTGTTCCTAAAAGGATGCAATTCTAGATGCAACTTCCAACAAGTCTCTTCTGCATGACCATTCACATCACAATGATCATAATGCTTTACATGATATTTGTAAGAAATAGAAGTAGCATTCAACTCACCTTCTTTATCATCATTGAAGAGGGAGATGATTCCTTGTCTTCATCCATCTTAAGATCACGAGCTTGAGAATAAGCCTCATAAATATCCTTGGGCTTACCTACCAACATTGGGCTCTTCAAGTAACTATCTAATCCCCAACATACTTCATAAATATGTCACAATCAAAGGTGTCATGACCCATTTGTACCGACATCTTGCAAAACATGCCAATATAATCATGCACTCTTTTTCCTTGTTATTGACTAAGATACTACTAAATAATAGATCTTTCCTCTTCATAACAAATAAGATACAATTTCTTCTTAATCAAAACTTTAAATTCCTCCCACTTACTAAGGGGTGGTATCTTCTTCATAACCAAATAATGAACATAACTCTCAAACCAAGTTAATGCATGTTTAGATAACTTCAACCTTGCAAATGAGATTTGCTAACATTCATTAATTTGATGTAAACCAAAGTATACCTCAAGTTGAGCTAGCCAATGGTCTAGCCTCTCCGCATTCACCTCTCCATCATACATCTAAATTCCAATACCTTCCTCACCTTGAATGGAGGTGGAGATTGGTTGGCATGAGGTGGTTATATTCTCATTTGTTTTTAGTGCCTCCATCGAAAAACTAAGCTTCTCCATGGGAGTCCCCATGAACGTAGCCAACTTCTTCATTGAAATATAAATACTCACAACATCCTCTTCCAACTTGTGGAGTTTTTCTTCAGTTTTACATGTCTCCTTGTTAACTATATGGACCATGCTTCCCACTTCTTTCTTCCATTTCTTGGTGGAAATATCTTGTTGCAATGAACCAAGTCACCTTTCCCACAAGAACTTGTTTCTTAGGTAATGGACATAAAATGCAAGATTAGGTCACACAAAACCACACACTACAATATAACACAAACTAGCACAACTTATAGGAAGTGTTAGAAAATATTTTACCGTAAAAAGGAAAACTCACTCGATACTAATATGATCCATAAGCCATATGAATATTCCACACAAGACTTCACTAAAACGAACCGTATGAATCCCACTTATAAATTCGATCGTAAAAATAGCTTAAGTTGGATAAAAAAAAGTATGAATAATTGGAAATGAATGTGCACAATATTAAACAAACACATGAGAATTAAAAAGGTCATGCAGCACACATGAACACAAGATTTATCTTGGAAAAACCAAATAAGAGGAAAAATCCAGTGAGTGAGGCAACAACACTCCCCTTCCACTATGTAATTCATAAAAATGCACAAGTTACTACCATTAAATACCTTTATGTAATAGAGATTAATTATATCTCTCTCTAATCTTGCAAAATGTTATTTAGCACCTTTTAGACACCTCGCTAACATCAACACTCAAGAATAGGCACTTTTGTTAGGAAAATCATCATGAATCATGGTCGAGGATCCAACTTGCTAAAAATTGCAATGGGCGATTCAATAACTCCTAGGATATTATTTATTGATTCCTAACATCCATCAAACATGTACTATTTCCCTCTACCTCAAAAAACTACCAAGAAGTCCAAAAATGGATTGTGGAAGTTGAAATGTTTACAACTATTTCAATCCACATGTTTTTTGGATTAGTGGCAAAATTAGGCTATCTACGGTGGGAAGTTGTGTAACCTCCGTGATAATTTAAAACCCGTCAAGCAGTTTGTAAAAATTTCACGGCACTTATGTAACCACCACTCTACTTCCATGAGTGGTTATGCAACCAGAAAAAGTCCTCTATCTTCCAAAGGCCATAACTTTTGCATACAAACTCGAAAGTGGGTGTTATTATTTTGAAAGTGTGTATTTTTTCAAGAGGAAACAAAATTTGTCATGAAAATATACATATGTCAAATCCATACGTGGTAAAAGCCTTGAAATATACCTAATCTTTTGTGTTTTTACAAGAAGTGTCTTCTATAAGTGCTACGACTAAGAATTACATGAATTTGGAATATTTTATATTATACACAGTGATAAATCACACACTTTGGGTACATGTCAGGTCCCGATCACATACCATCATTCCTATGATTCGTGTAGCGATAAAAGTATTAATTGACCACTTTGTCTTTGGCCTCCTTTCTATCTTTCTTTCTAGTTTCCTACCTGGTCTTACACACCCTATTGCCTAAAGTCGAATTTCGATACTTTAGTTTTTTTGAGTCTAGACACTAGCGCCTAGCCAAGATCGCTAGCCTTTGAGCACCCCCGCCCTCTTTATATCTTGCTCATCTCTTTTGGGCCTCTTCTAGTTGTTGGGCATATTGTTTTCTTATGGTTCGGCCTTTTAGTGGTTGATTACGAAATTCAAACAAGGGAATTATATAAATATAAAGTTATGTGACCATAATAAAGGACCAAGCACTATGCATCTACTATCACCACCTAAGGTTGCATCCAAAGGCATTTAAACAGCATCAAAGCATCCATCTAGCCATCATTCAAGGGACAAGGGACTGTTATTTCTGCATACACTTCATAAGAAGGGAAGTTCATTTTTCCATGCACACATCTATTTACATCTTCTACATCTAGCTATTGCTCGTTACTCAAGTGTGTCGAGCACAAGAGCCACCTAGGACATAATTCTAAAAACACACACGTAGAACTACATGGAGTTTGAAATGTAGTGCAATGCCTAGATCATAATTTCACTCAGTTGGGTGACTGCTGAGGTCAATTTGACTCCCCATTTGCATATTTTTATTTTAAGTATTTGATGTGTTTTGGGGTTTTATAGGAACTCTTTTTCTTTTACAAAAGTTACATGTGAATCTTGAAAACTTAGTGCGACATACAGATGATCAATAACGAAGGGCAACGACATAAAAGTAATAATGTAAAAATCATTTCTTAAAGTTTATGAGCAATCAAGGGTGCCCTAGCTTGAGTGTTCTACGACCTCATAGGTGCCCCAGTGCAGGCAGATCCTACGCTGTACAATTTTTTGAGCTCTGGTTGCAACACTTCCCTCATCCTATTCATCAGTTCTTTAGTCCAACACAATTCATGATAAACTACAAAAATCAGCTAAGTATCGTAGTCCATCTCTTGCACTAGGGTTTTAAGTTTCCATTTTCTTATTTTTTAGGTCAGATCTATACTTCTTGCTTTATTTATTGCTATTACATTACAATACGGGGTTTAAAATAAAATTATATTTTTGTTAAATCATTTGGTACCTGCATTTGAATACTCTTAGATCCTCATTTTCTTACTCTATCAATGTTCTTTCATGGTTCCTAAGGTTTGTCAAATCTTTTTGCATGAATTACTTCAAATACATCCACCTTGTAAAGATGTTCTTCAAAAAGCTCTAGACACCATGTATCTTCCTCAAGATACGCCACTTACTCAAGTGAGTTCCATTTTTATCATCTCTCCAATGACCTAACTTTTGTGATCCTCTATCCAATCAATGCATCTTAGAGTCAATTCAATATTTACATTATTTATTTCAAGACAAAATTCAAGCTATGGAATCAACAATTATATCTTTTAAATCTGAAATTCAACATCTCAAGGATGCTTCTTAGGCTCATGTTAGTTCTCCTTCTACATCTCATTCATCTCATCCCAATTCTATGTCTTCTACATGTGCTCATATTAGTGAACCTCAAGTCTTACCATTACCAAAACCTTTCAATCATGATCATAATGCTAAGCAACATGACATTCTTCATTCACTCTTTAATCACCAATTAATAAATTTTCCACCTACTCATTGTTATCATCCTTATCGGCTTGCCAACTATCAAGGTCTCCCATTTTGTAATTATCTTTGAATTAATGGACATCATGACAATGATTGCTATGATTTACAATGAAGAATCAAGCACCTTAAGAGTCATCGGGTTTTATTTCACTTTTTCTACACAACATTTTGTTGCATTCCCATCTCCAAATGCTACATCAAATGGGATCCTAAATCTTCTCCTACTATGACCAATGAGCATCATGCCATCGCTTCTAATGTTCCTTCTTCCATAAGTCAAGAGTTTCCTATCCAACCAATTTCAACTAAGCAATCAGCTCTCAAGGCCCGTACTCCATCACCTCATCCTACCAACTCATCTACAACATTACCAATTCAAACTAAGTAACCATCTCTAAAAATCATTATAACACCTCCTCCTCTCAAGTCTTCCACACCATTATTAAATAATCCACCACCATTCAAGGTCCCTTCACAATCTCCACTTCAGCAACCAATCATTTTTGCCAACCAAACTATTCCTTGTATTGATGGCTATGACACATTTTATATACCTCCATAGATCCCCATATTTTACACACTTGGGGGTAACACACCTATTCTTCCCCCTTGTAGCATTATCAGGTGTCTCTCATTCCTACTATTGCGCTTTGTGCTTCATGTTTCATCTCTCTGAGAATCATTACACATCTTGATACATTTTGTATCATCATTACCCTATGACACACTCTCATGCTTAGGTTCACACTTGACTATTGAGGGCATACTACATACATGAACCTCACATCGCTACACATTTCACACTTCGTGCATTCATCACATCTCTTTCTAGTAACTCCGATTACGCATCATACACACCGCATATGAATTTATGATACATCTTTCTTGCATCTACTTTTACACATTGTGCTCTTTACCCGACATTACCACTCTAGTTCCCACGGTTAATACTTGATTGCTGAGGGTCTAAATATAAAGTGAACCTCACCACACTCACTCACTCTCTACGCTCTATGATTTTTCGATCATATCTTTATAACACATAATTCAAACCATTTCCGATGACGCACTCTTGTTATATGGTTCATTCTTGACTATTGAGGTGGCATTTATAAATGAACCTCATCTCATGCATACACATCTAATTAGGGGGCACACTGCTGCTCTGTCATGTCCACTTTTCATTCCATTCCACACAAAGTCACAATATATTGCATATCTTCAATTTTTTTCTTACTCATGATTACATGTAAACTTTGCTTACTATCTAGACACATATTTTGTATGTCATTATCTTTCCTATACACATGCACGTTCACTTACCTTCTAGTTGTGAATGTATCCTTTACATGATTGTTACACATGCAACATGGACGCTTGACCTTTGTACCTCTTACGAGTCCCACAATATCTCTTAGGGCATCTACTTTCATACTCATCACAAACTTTATTGTTTCATTATATACTACTTCCTATTCTTACTAGCACACTACTCTATCGGCATATACACACTTGGACATAATTTTTATATTTCTAACATGCTAATGGGTGCTTTATGTGTAGTATTTTCTTTATAGGTCTATTTTCCACCATGGTTGTCTTTTACTTTGTTTGCTATTGTTTGTCATTGTTTGCGGGCTTTTCCCTTTGTCTTATGTGCACACCTTTGTATGATTTTTGCTACTCCAGCCTTGATTGTCTTGTGACATTATGAGCGATGTCCCATGTTTGCAAAATTCTTTTCGCGGTCTACATTGTTTTCTTTCTTGCTAGATTACACTTTGTCTTCTATATGCATCTTGGTCTTGTTTGCACTAACACATGTTTCCAACCACTTTGTTTGTGTGTGCCTTGGTTTATACCAAGCACATTCCCTCCCCCTTGTAGGGATTTAGTTTTAGATATACGTCAGGTCCTTCTTTGGGTCGTATTCTCCTAGTGACGTTTTATGCAACCTAAAAGAGGGGGCATACATTGGGTGAATTAGTCACCCCATTCAACAGTTCACATTCACAGTACAACACAGTTCAATACTGGTACAACATAGTCTTAAGTCACAGAAAATTCTCAGAATCTAGCTTGGGTCTTCAACACAACATGAACACCAACACCTAGACATAGACATAAGTGCCCGGATTCCCCTAGCCCTTCTCGAGTGCCTATGACCAGGGGCAATTACGATTGCTTTTCTCATATCAACATGGTTTACAACAACTCTGAGCAATTTTCAACATACATGATTTCTCCATTTTTCTATTTACGTTGGATAAAACTGGATCAAAATGGATTGAAGTTGAACAAAGAAAGATCACACCATCTGCAATGGTGTATAAATTGTTTGGGAAGAAATCAAAGGATGGAGAATAACACTAGACCTTTTTCCATACACTTCTTTTTTTGTGGTGTGAGATCGCCCAAAAACTCGAACTTGGAGTGAGATCACCCAGAAAACTTGTTCTTGGCGTGCGATCGTCCAAAAAACTCACTCTTCTACTGACATCTTGGGACACTTTCTATCCTTTTTACTCATCATGTATCAGGTGCACATGTTATTTTTCACCTTTTTACATACTTTTACATTCCTTTTTTACATATTTGGATTGAATTTTTCATATACACATATTTGAATACTCTTTTACTCTTCTCTTTTGTAGGTCCGTCCTTATGGGAAGTAGCAGTCACATCATTAAACACATCAAGTTACAATGATAATAGGTATAATGCAACATTTACAAATACACTTTCACCCCTAGGGTCACTTCCTCTTCTCTAGCTTCCATGCTTCATTTTAATCACTCCATGCCTTTTCTTGTCTCTTGGTATGCTTTTGCCATCGATCTACATGGTTATCAGGTACACATCTTCTATCTACTTTATGTTATTGAGTATTCACTCAACAACATAAAGTGGGGGCAAATGTAGACACTAAATCACGCACTTTGGGTACATGTCTAGATCCTGATCATATACTGCTATTCATATGATTGATAAGAGAGAAATGTACTAATTGACCACTATTTTTGGCCTCTTTTATTTCTTTCTAGTTTCCTTCTTGGTCTTACACACCCTAATGCATAGTCTAATTTTTGATACTTTAGTTTCTTTGAGTCTAGACACCAACGCCCAACTAATATCGACACCGGTGCTCTCATCTACTCTAAGCGCCCTTGCCATTATGAAATTCAAACAAGGGAATCATATAAATATAAAGTTATGTGACCATAATAAAGGACCAATCACTAAGCATATACTATCACCACCTAAGGTTGCATCCTGTTGTCACCCTCAAAATCCCCCTCATTTTCTAAGTCAAATTCAAAAATTTTGAGCTCACACCCTCAGAAGTGTTCAAGTAAAGTTGGAAGTCTGAAAAGATAGAGAAATTCATGCTTTGAAGTTGTTTAAACTCTCCAGTTTGCACATTTTGATAAATTTTTGTTTTCTTGTCTAGACGCGTGAAAATTTTATTGTTGTCCTCATTTGAATGAAATTGTCAATCTTTCTATGGCCATGGATCGTCAAACCTTGTATTGTTTTCAATTCCTTGGCTCTTGTGAAAGAAATTTGAAAATCAAAGGGCGAAATGGTGGAGTTTTCTTCTTCTCTGCATTTTTTCCACAGTCGGGAACGATGGGCGTTTTCTTCCCCGTCAAATTTTGGCTCCATCATCCACGGGTACATGGACATATCTAATTGGAAGTGGGTCGATAGAGAACTTTGAGGTTTTTAGCCTCTTTGTAAAAAAGGTGAAAATTTAAAAAGTGACCCGAAGCCCCGATTAGGCTTAAAGGAAAAAGTCAAATCTTGGGCCCACCGTTAGAAAGTCAAAGTGGGGAGGTGGACCATCGGGAGATTTGAGATTTTGAGCCTCTTTGTAAAAAGGTGAAAAGTTAAAAAGTGATCCATGCCCTGCCAAACACAAAGGAAAAAGTCAAATATTAAGCCCACATCAAAAGAGTCAAAGCGGGGAGGCGGGCCGGTGGAGCAATTTGTGTTTTTGAGCCCGCATTGAAAAAAGGTAAAATTATAAAAGTGACCGTAACTCCTTTGCCAATCAAGTGAGGCCACATGTCAAGACCATATCAAAAGCGGGTAAGCGGGCCAAAATGTTCCAAAATGCCAAATCTCTATAAAGTCACAAAATGCAAAAGGAATCCTCCACGCCTGCTCTAGTAAATTTCTCCCATGTGTACGAATCTGATTTAAAGTTTTAAAGGAAAATGAACAGTTCAAATTCAAAGTTACAAAACAAGTGTAATTTGCATTATGAAAAGTCTTGTTTTTCCGCCATTGGCGTTTCTTCACGAATCAAGAATCTAAATGGATATGAATGATTGAAAAGAAATTGTAAATTGTTTCTTGCTAACAAAGAAGAAGTTGTGATCATTTCTTGGAGGAGATTTAATGGCTACTTCACGCCATCAGACGGGTTGGTAATTGATCTTGTAAACTCAAGAGTATATTGTACTTTGAGAGAACAAAGGAGATAGCCATTTTTCTTCCATCCCCCCTTTTCTCAATTTCCTCCATTTCTCCACTATGTACAACTTCGATTAAGCATCAATACAAGAAGAAGGATTTTGTAGCCTCTTTGATGAGGAGATTTTAGAAACTTTGAGTTCACAATCTTATCTCGTCTTGTTGCCATTTGCAGGGTTGTTTCTTCCCATGAATGCATGTGATGAATTTTCTAACTAGTGTGTGCAGGAATCTAATTTCCTACCTACAACATTAGTTCTCCTACCTCTTTTCTCACTCCCTTTCCCACTTTCAAACAAATTTCTCTCTTGCAAGTATTTGCAAGCTTTGCCACAGGGTCAGTGGAGTGCCCCTGTTGGATCCCCGGCCAAAAGGCCACCACAGAAATCCACATTTTCTCGCGCATGTATATATGGTAGCTATACCTAGGTTAAGTAGAGGACTTAGATTCCTAGAGCATTGGCAAGGAATCACAAGTTTGTCCACCCAAAAGTGTGTCGTAAAGTGTGCCGCCAAAGATTTAATTAGTACCCTCACAATTAAGAAATGTATTATTAAATTTAATTCTTGGTCACATTATATTTTCTAGGATGAAGGTCCAGGAAACAAGATATTTAATAAATATGGAAAATACGTTTTTCATAAAAGTGGCGACATATTTAATAAATATGGAAAATAATTTTTCCATAACTTTAGTCTTTAAAGTGATGCATTTAAATTTTATTATTTTTGATGTGACACATTTTATCGACTACTTTTGTATCAAATTTTAAGTGATAAATTGGCTCGAATCTTGATATGTCTATCCTTAATGATATTTTATTCATCATGATAAAAGGACGTTTATTTAACTTTAAAAGGTGGAGGCACATGGGATAGTGGCGTCAATTTAAAGGTGAAAATTTTGCCATTGCACATGATTTGCATTTAATATTAACTGTCAATACATACCCAGGTTTGGTGGACACGTTTCAAGGTCCAATCAAAGAACTCACTTGACAATTATAAATTCAAGGCCCATGGTAATTTTTCGACACTTAGTTTCTTTTGTAAATCCATGGGGGACCAAATTGAGCACATCAAACTAATATCAAGCCATTAATACGTCTTGATTTCTTCTAGTTCTGATACGGACTCAGACAAGGTTATTGTTGGGCAATCCTTTACCCTCTCTGCTTCTAGTTCTCCTTCTGATGGTGCTTCCACCCCCTCTCTCCGGGCCGGTAAATGCATGGCATTGCCACTATTTCCCTTCATTCTCTTGGAACTTCTCTTGCAGAGCTCTAATCAGATTCCCTGTCTAAGTAGCCAATTCCTCGAAGTATTACAGAACTCTCTATTCTTTATCTAGAATCCTCGAACCCGAGAACCTATGGATTCTCCACATGTTGCTACAAACGATGTGGATATGGAAATTGATGGCAATCTAAATCAATCCCCAATGGTGACCCCTCAGATGGACAATCATGTCGAAATGGTGTCTTCCATCCTTGCAAAGCTGCAACGAGCTTTTGAAGTGCTTAAAACCTAGAAAGACTTTGTTGACACCAAAAGAGATATCTTTGATAAAGAATTTGTCGGGATACTAACCTTGGTCGATACTCGGCGTAGAAGATCGATCTTGATGTAGTTAGGAAAGCGGTACAAGAACTGAGAAATATATTATGATATGTAATATTTATGTTATAATATAGTTATAGGCTTATAGATTTTTGGTATGCCTATGTCACAATTACCAAATATGGTGGATTTGGAGAAATTTACTATTTTTTTGTGTTTTCTTCCATCCACCATATCAAACACTGAAATTTTTGAGATTTAATAGTTTAAAAATAGAAAAAACAAGAAATCAAAACCTAGATACTCTTGTTTATGTTAAAAACAAAAAAATAAAAATTTTCGAGATTTTATAGTTTATGATATGTAATTTTTATGTAATGTAATGTTTATGTTTCAACAAATATATGAGATACTCTTGTGGATACTCTTGTTTATGTTTCAACAAATATAATTTTCCTTTCTAGCACCAGTTCTTGTGAATACTCTTGCATTACTATAGTGTTGCACCTTTTGATTTGTCTTATCCTTCTTGAAACACTGGAATTTGTTCTTCATGTTAGTTTATTTCTAATGTAGCATGGAAATCATGTTTTGTGGGATCATTCATTGCCTCAAGATGTTTGGGAAAATGTATTGCTTTGGCTTCCATTAGAATCCATATGCAGGTTCTCTCTAGTTTCTAAGGAATGGAAAGCACTCATGACTTCCACTAGATTCTTTAAGCATTACTAGTGAAACAAGGAACAAAATCCATGAATACTTGTAAATCATGATAGTGGTCATCATTGGCTGAGATACGACTTTTACAATAGAACATGGAAAATTCTCAACTTTTCATGGTTATCATGCTTTGATTGGGTACGGTTTGAAGATTCACATTGAGGGATAATCTTATTTTGTTCGTGTGACAGTCATGTTTCAAGGGTATGTAATCCACTAAAGTCGGGAACCTCCTTCAAGCTTCCTTAGATGTTATCACTCAACTTAATGGATGACACTTTTATATTTATGCGTGGGAATTCTGGTGGTAGATGACAACAAGGGGTACAAAGTGGTTTAAGTAGGCACTAATAGATCTAGAGTTAATGCAGGCTATGGTACTATAGAAATTTATGATTCTTCTATGGGGACTTGGAGGATTGTGGCACGATTGAGAGATTGTTTCTTCTATGGACCCGTTGTCTTTGGCAACAATTTTTTTTTCTTCTTAATGTCATATGAACCTTTGTTGGGTGTGATAATTTATAACAATCAAGATTATGTTACTATGTGCATTTTGTGTTGTTACCTATAAGATATGGCAGAGACCATTTCCCTCACTACAGACCAAGGTTGGTTGTATTTGAAGAAAGGGTGCTACTTGTAGCACCAATTATAGATGGGGACCATTTGAAGGACATAATTGTGTTTGAGCTTGAGCTTGAGTTTGGAAGGAGGAGAGGTGATGTTTGGTCTTGGAAAGAAATTGCAAGGATGCCCCACACAATGTTCTAGTTTTTTTCAACAAGGAAAAGGATGTTCTTATTTAGTTTCATTGTGGTGGGAGAGTTCTTGTGTTTCAGAAAGGTTCTTTCTAGAAATATCCTCATCCTTTGTTTTCATTTAAAGCAAGGGTCTTGGTCGTGGCTGCCAGAATATATAAACACAACTGGCATGTGTTATAACAATGGCATCACCTTTGAGCCCAGGCTGATTTGAGACAACTACTTGGCTCCTACTATATATCACACACACACACACATATATGTATGTATGTATATCTGTAAATATATATCGAGCTTTCTGTTTGTCTTTTCCAAAGCTTATAAGAAAGAGTAATCATTGAATTGTCTTTTTTAAAGTAGAAGAACCTGCAATCAACTATGGGAATAGCACCAGAGAAATAATCAGTCACAAACTTTAAATGACATGAGCCTAAGACATGATAACTTTTCCTTTGTTACATGTTATTTCCTGTGAGATCACAAATTGCCAATGTGTCCCTTTGAAATAATTTCATCTTCTTGGACTTGAATTAAACTTAAGTTTCAAAATTCAAAATCTTGATCATGTTTCTTGGTACACACATGTACAAATACCAGTGTAGAAATCTACTTCACATGTTGTGAGCACTACTTCTCCACATCATTACATTTACCCCCTGCCTGTTATTAAAAAAACACATTCTTACTGCTACACATACCAGACATTAAAAAATTAATAGCAACCAACTGCAATAATGTATCCTTGATTATTAAATATAAGTTATTTGTGCCTTATTATTAAATTTTTCAATCCTTCCCTACCCATCAGACAGACACGTGGCAGGATTTCGGGCCTCCCAAGTCAAAGGCATTCCCTGGACTCCAAGCCCATGGAATGAACCGATTCAATAAAGTTTTGGGTCCGTGGTGTCGGTGAGGTAAGACAGAGTGGCAATGAGTAATCACAAGATACCACGTGTCATTTTCTTGTTCCTCCGAGTGGCCAAGTGTCACACATTCCAGGCACTTGAGCGTAAAGGTAAGGCATGCAAAAGAAATGAAAATTTTTGGGCCTCATTACAGTCAAATTCGATAGAGGGTATTTGCCAAACAAATTACAGGAGATTCGCCATTCGATTTCCAACTATTTTAATTTTTTTACCATTTTCACCAAAAGAACGAAACAGGTTATAGGGATATTCACCAAAACCATGAAACTGGTTACATATATATTCGCCAAAACCATGAAACTGAGTTACAGGTATATTCGCCACGATTTCTATAAGTTTTTTTGGGGGTTCCTTAAAATTTTCCCAGGGTCAAGATAATGAGCCATTGTTCCTCTCATTCCTAATTTGCTTCTGGATCAATTTGAGTAGTAGTATGATTCAAAAAATGAATTAGATTCAATTGCTCACTTTGTTGATTAATACTCATACAGTACTTACATTAGCCTTACTAGATTATGACTTCTCTTCTTTTGATTCTTCATATTTTGTAAAGTTAACTCTATATTTTGGGATCAAAGAACTATAATGAATGCATTTCTCCCTCTTTTCACTATGTCCCCTTAATATACGTTTGCACAACAAGTTTCTATGCAATGATAACTCTAATTCTCTTGAAATTTCTTCCACATCTATCTCTTTAGCCCTTATATACAATATGGTATTTATTATAGAGGGATGACTTAACCTTTTCGTAATTCTAATAGAATATCAATCTTATCTCATTCGTTTAGACAATACCAAGTAATTATTTCTATGTCTAGAACAAGGGACATATATCCTAGAAGAGGGGTACTCTCATCTTTTACAAGACTTTGTGGATCTAGTCTACTTTATTCACTACAAACTATGTTTTCTTTATCTTTGCAATACCATGGATTTCATGATGGATTCTTCAAGTTCAACATCAACTGCTTCATTAATCTATTTCTAAATAATTTTAATCCTCTACCTTTGGTCTCTTGTTATGATTCCTCGGCTTCTTTGGTTTCCTTCTTGGCTTCGTAATCAATGTCCATGCCTTATTGTGCACCTTCTTGGTCACTTTGGTTTTCTCCTTCAGTGTTCTCTTTGGTTTTCTCCTTCAGTGTTCTCTTTGGTTTTTCTAAGAGGAAATTTTTCTCCTTCGACCACTTTCCCTACTCTACTCCTACTCACAGTTGGTTTCATCTTTCCCTTAGGAATACTTGAGCTTCCCCATCTATTATGTTGTCTGGTTTCTCTCTGTAATCCTTCACTTTTCCTCTTTTCTTCTCTTTGATCATTTTCAAACCCTTCAAGGGTCCTCTTTAATTCTACCCCCTTCAAATTCTTCTCCTAGGATTACATTCCTTTGGTGCATACCGAATACTCCATATTATGTGGAATCGACACCATGGTATTTTCCATAACTATCATTTTAACTAAGAAAGGGATTTATCTAACAAACTTTCCTCGCAATCCAAAAAGGAAATGTGACTTGACATCAAAAGAACAAAAAATGGACAACAATCTCAATTACATACCTATCAATTGTAGTTTGCATCCAATGATCTACAATATGAGTCCACATAACATCCAACTTACGCAATGTCTTAAATTTTTCCTTTGTCCACTTTTATTCCTTTGTATTTGTGTCTAAAAATGTAAAATTCTTGTCGAGATAGCCAAGCGGCCAATTGCTCGGGAAGTTCACACTAGAAAATATCATGAATATCTCCATAAATATAGTCCAAGTGGATCTTCTCACTAGGAATTCTTGTCACATTATATACTCCCAACAAAAATCATGTATGTCAATTGAGTATATTTGAAAGTTCAACATTGATATCTAAATAAAATACAAATACAAATTTATCACATGTCATCATCAAATCCTAGTTGTGCCTCACTAGACTCTATTAAACTTAAATTTGAAGGATTGTTTATGTTTCCTTTCCCTTCATCCATTATAACCTATATTAAACATGTCTCTTCATCTTCTTGAAGCACCTCAAGTGGTAATTCAACATTTTCTCCATCCATTGTCCCAAATCTTGTGAGACCTTGATTTATAATTAAAGGAAACACGAGATAAAAGACAAAGATTAAAAATGTACATATAGAAGGTCATTTACCTTTTGGCTACCTAGCATATTGCACGACATGGAATGGATAAATCCAATCACTCCAATTTCCATCTAATGCGAGAAGAACTCAAAACCTACAAAATAAAATATATTTATAGTACTTAAATGTCGGTTTGAATTTGAAATAAATATAAAACACACTTATTTTCTAATTTCTTAAACTAAATAATTTCATTAATATGAATAAGTATAATTTTTGTATATGGCATGTGACATCGAATGACTAACAATAAAATGTCGTATCTTCTTTATATTTGCAACTTCTTCATCGATCTAGGGAACCTCGTTGTGTAAATACTTAAGTAACAAGCTCAATCATTCCACCTGCTTTAAGACATTTCTTGAAGCACTATTTCTTATTATTTTTACAACATTATTCTTTCTCACTTGCTCAAGTGCTTCATGTGTTGAAAAAATGCAAACAATTTTTATTTTTTGATACGATAATTTATTAAAGCTTCTGCGTGTTTTCTTTTTTATGTTAGGGATGATGTGGAGTGATCAAGTAGAGTTCTCAATATGATCATTTGGGTAGATTTCATGGTTTATGCTTCAACACACCCCAACATGGAAGAGGATTTGGATGAGTTGCATCAACACCTTTGTTTGGCTACA
Source organism: Taxus wallichiana var. yunnanensis (assembly GCA_018340775.1). NCBI lineage: Eukaryota > Viridiplantae > Streptophyta > Pinopsida > Cupressales > Taxaceae > Taxus > Taxus wallichiana. The sequence goes on along the minus strand of CM031236.1, from coordinate 179,234,244 downwards.
TGTTGGTCATCCTCTATGTGCCCACCACATAGGTATTATTTATTATTTATTTCTTTAATTAAAAATTATTTTGTTTATTGAATAGTTCTAATACAAATTTTGCATTGCGTATGTCTACTTGTCATTCACTAGCGGGAAGATGAAAGCGTTGGGACAAGTAGACATCCTTCGCCTACCGCTATGGATTCACACTCGAGGTATCAATTAATAGTTTAATTTTTAATTAAAAAATATTTCATTATTGAGTAATTCTAATACAACTATAATTTCTTATATTATGTATTTTTGAGAAATTCTTATTCATTTTTTTGTTTAATATTGTGTATTGTGGATTGTTATTTAAATTGATTTCAATTAATTCAACTCTCACATACGATATTTTTATCATAGATCCTCATCAAGGGCGGGACACTTTAAGCCTACTCCTCACGTAAGAAAAGTCAAAAAATTGAAACAACAACAATGCACAAAGGGATGATAACAATGATGAAGAAGTGTTACCCCTACCACACTCAGACGATGACACACCCTCTCACCCCACTTGTGATACACATAAACATGGATTGAAAGGGGCCCTAAATCATTATATGTAAATAAACATGGAAATATATGGATGGATGTTCAAGGAAAGTATGTATTTAATTATGTTCTATTCGAGTATATTAATTTATAATATTTCATCTTATTATTTTCTCAAATATTGTGATTTTAAATTTATTTATCTCTACATTTATTTAAAATGATTGGTTAAAAAATTAAATATTTAATACTTTTGGTTTGAGGTATTTCAAGAACAAGAACAAGAACAATTGATCGAACTTGATCATTATTTTATACACGTTGTCATTTGAAGTGGGAAGAAATATGGGTTGAAAAACATAAAACCCTAGTCGTTGTAACACAAGACTTCAGAAAAGCTAATTATAAAAATACTATAATTGAATCATATGTAGTAAAATCATTTAAAAGAATGAAGAGGCATATAAAGGAAAGTATATTACACAAAATATACAACATTTTTGTTAATAAATGATATAGTTTTAAACTAATTTTTCATATTTATAATTGACATCTTCAAAACGAATGAAACATTGATGTAGAGAGGAGACTTCTTCAAGCTTACAAAATAAATGTTAAATAAATTTGGAATGGAGTGTGCGACATAAAATGGATTAGGGAAATAAGAATGACTGCAAGTTAGTTATCCAAATTAACGATATATAAAATTCCATTTTTTATGAATCAAATATTTTACAAATATTGTTCTTAATAGAGGGAATAAAAGTCTACAACAAAAAGGTTAAAGCTCGAAAAAAAAATGGATGAAGGTAACCCATTGAATGAGGCAATACAACCTTGACACGTTCACAAATAAATTTGTAAGTTCAATTTAAGTTCTTGTCCAAATATGGTGTTTTGTTTATATAAATTCCATTTATATATATTATTAATACATCCAATTTTATAATATCATTTTTTTGTGGGAACCGTGGTATAACATGTGCATAACAAAAGAATAATGCACAACCTTAAAATCAAATGGATGAGAATAATTATTGTGTCGATAAGACGTGTTGTTTAGTTAGTTGTGAATTATGTCAATTATAAATTATTATTATTATATAAGTATAGGTGCAAAATCAATGGGAGGTGAAGGAGGAGCGATATAAATGGTATGAGTAGAGGGAAGGAAAAAGAGGAGGATTGTTACGAGGCCGAGGATCGAGAGGAAAAGTACGAGGAGTATGAAGATTAGGACATAGACTAGCTCTATAATATTTATTTTTCATGTGATTTCAAAGGGCTTTGTATTATTTTATCTTATCCCTTATCAGTAACTTGGAATTATATAAATATGATTATTCAGTATAAAATCCAGTTGAAATTTAAATATTTCCTTGTTTGATTATTTAAAACTTTTTTTTTTTTTTCATTTAATATTACAATTATAAGTTTTTGTATATTTTGAATTTAAAATAATAAATATTTAATAATTTTTATATCATTATATAAATTACTATAAACACAATATCTACATAATTATACTTAATATGTATATAAACGTTATATCTACATAATTATAGAAAAGGATTTTAATTACAAATATTATATTAAATTTAAATTTTATTTTTTAATTTTTAAATTATATTTGTATTACTTTTTTCATTCATTGGTGGAACAAAGATGATTTACATATAGTGTAAACGTGACACTACATTGGTAAACAATGGTGCAAGTGTTGTGCAAATTTGACACAAAAAGTTTAGTTACTTATATTTGTGTCACTCATAATGACGTGAATTCCTCAAATAAACATAGAAAAACACAAAAAAATTGATTTCTTATGTGAATTTGACCCAAAAAGTGGTGTTAATTATACTTTATGTAGTAGCATATACACTTGGAAATATTAGCACTTCATGAATCAATCAACTTCAAGCTACGTGATCTATCACATCCCCGAGTCCACCAAGTCACAACTATTTCTCTATCTTAGCACTTCATGAATCATCGCACATTTTACATAATATTATTTCATTTACCTATTTAATCGACCAACTTGAAGCCACATGATCTATCACATCCCCCGAGTCCACCAAGTCACAACTATTTCTCCATCTTAGCACTTCATGAATCATTGTACATTTTACATAATACATCTACAAACTATATCGTGTCTCAAAATAGATTCCAAATTTATCTTGGATGGATTCATAGGCTCAGGATAGGTTCAGTTCATGAAAGTGTCCACATGTTATACACATGTCCCTTGTTCTTGAAATGAAAATATTTTCAAGGGAACAATTTAACTCGTCAACCTCGGTGTTACTTTTTGGCCAAGTGAGTAGGAATACATTTGAATGGTCACCTATATAAACACATCCACTATAAGTTATGAAGGGAATATAGGGATCTCATAGCAAAGACACACTCTAAGAAAGATATTGAGAAAAGAATTGAAGAACATTTCTCTTAGAACACAACTACATTGAAGTTTCTCAAATTATGAATACCTCTATATTGTTTCCTAGATCACAAATTCATACACTACAACTAATGCAAGTGTCCATTGTTGATTGTGAGGGTTAAATTTAGGGTTCCATCTTGTTTACATTATTTATTGCTCACGGTCTCATCATAAGATTCGAGAAGTATGTGTGGTTTGATCCATCTTCAGAATATTGGTATCTAGTGCAATGCTCATCACATCAATGGGAATTTGGAGAATTTTGTCCAACATAAATGACGACTAAATCCTTTTTAGGTTAGTATGCGAGGAGAAGTAATATCCAATCACAACACTATCATTGCATTGGTCTAAATACATGAAACATGTCTAAAGTCACAAGTGAACCAAATCACATGCCAAGATTTTGGCTCGGTGGAATGAAGGACATAATCATAGCCTCCCAAACAAGTTTTGTCACAAACTTGTCCTATGCACATTTTTTTATCCCTATATTTTACAAGCAACTCGACAACACTCTTCCCAACCTCTACACATAGTTTTAACATGATGTCACACCTTCTACATCTAGTAGTAGGGTAATAACTTTGTCGCCCTAAATGTACTTTACATTGTCATATCTATGGCATATCTTATGGCATGATCCTAATACATAATTTAGGATTGTTATATTATCATCTTGTTTTGAATTGTATTTAAACATAGTAATTAATATTTTGGATCTAAACCCTAAATTTATTATTATATTTTTTGAAGTCACTTATCTATTAATCCTCACTAACCTAGGTTTTTCTCCCCCTTAAGATTTCAAAGTTCCGAGTTGAATTTCAATTTTTTTTTTTGGTCTAAGGGTTTTTCTTAAACCCCTCCTTTTCTTGATTGAATTTTACATTATCATAAAGAAAAGCACATACATAATGTAAATCATTCATGGCCTTTATATGGTATCCAAAATAATCCATGTAACCACTTATTGAGAGAAAGCTCTTAATACCTCTTTCATTTCTCCCCAATGTTTACACTCAAATCTAGGGACAATACCTTGTTCATCCTCAACTAGTTATTAATAGTGCACCTACCTACGAGGTGAATGTAGTCATAACACAACATGGTAGACCTCCAATTAATTATCCCTCCTTCCTCCACCCCTATAGGGGGAATTTTCTAAAAAAATGATTTCATTCTCGCCTCTACATTTTAGAGCTCCCCACAATGGCCACCAAGGCTTATGACCTCCTTGATCAACTCAAAAAAACACATGCCAAGATTTCTATCTTGGAAATTCTCAACTGGTCTCTGCACTTATGAATATTCTTTATCGAACATTAAGCGAAACAAATTCACTTGCCAATATTGAGCCTACCTATTTCACATCCATTGTTAACACTTTGAAGACAAGTAACCATAAGATATCCTTTGACAAGGAATATTTTCCACCTCAACACATCATTCACTTGCATTTACCATCAGTATATTCAAGTATGGGTCTTTATCAAGGTAGTCAAGTAGGATCTCATAGATAATGGATCAATATTGAACATATGTGGCATTTCATTTATAAATGCAATTAACCTTCATATAAAACCCCTAAGGAAGTCCCACATGATGATTAAGAAATTCAATAATGTCTTGTGACCACCTATTGGCACAATCCCTTTACCCATTACATTAAGACCAAATATGCTTCAAATGCAATTTCATGTGATGAGTACTAATCAAAATTATGACTTTTTACTCGAGAGACATTATATTCATAGTGTGGGAGTCATCCCCTCTACTCTACATGATGCCTCAAATACATTCATGAAGGATACAAGTAAACATGTCCCATAGATAATGACCCCTACAAGTATTGTGAAGAAGTTGAATCAACCACAAATTTCATCCTGAGACCAAAGATATCGTAATCAAATATAAAGCCATTGTTGTCTCTTATTCTAATACAATGATTAGGTGTGTCTAAAAATCACGAACAACTAGAAGCTAATAATAGCCTAAATTTCCAAATAGGGCCGTTCACAAAACAAATAATTATGTAGAACAACATTATGGAAAATGATCAAGATTTTGATCAAGGAAATGACCATGGCCTATACATAAGATATGACATTGAAAACATTTTGGCCTTCACCCTAGTTGGACTTGGTGAATATTTAGATGAATGTAACTCCTTTGGCATACATTGACTATACAATATAGCATTGAAGCAACAATTTCTCCCCTACCCATGCAAGTCCAAACACCACCAATAATAGAAACCATATAACTATTGTAAATCATGTTATGGTGATCACACACTTAAAATCTAAAACTCAGAATCAACAGTAAATGCCAAAGAGATACAACACATGCAACAATGCAATCTAGGGCATAGAAATTCCATACGAACACAATGCCTTTACCTCTCATGTCCCAAAATAGTATCAAAGTGCCATGCAATATTTTATGGCTCAAGTAGATATTACACACTTCTACACTTTATTAAGCACTCATCACGAAGCCTCACAAGTGTAACCCATACGAGACATCTCTCCTCCTACACATCTAGGACCTTACATCATTGAAGTTACACACGACCCACAAGTTGGATATGTGAACTCACATATCATTAAGGATTGTATTTACTATACAACATGCCCTTACCTTTTTGATTTTGATCCCAATTTAATAAATTCTTCTAAACCTCCCTGGCATCATATCCACATGCTCAATGATTACTTCTTGTTGATCATGTTGCATTTACATGTTGGTTTATGACTCACTTGTATGCTTCTTTGACTAGTGTTGGTCCTGGGTACTTGTTTATGCTATCACACATTTTTGTTACACGTTGTTACATTACTTACTTTACACATACACATTGTCTCACCTTTCTTGTGTTTCACTTGTTGTTTACTACATTAATTTCTTTGCACAATACATTTTTTTAATATATACTAGTTGTTAGACATGGTGCCTAACACATATATTGCTTATGACACATTGCTTGTGATACATTTTTTTATACATATATTGCTTACAACATATTGCTTGGGACATATATAGCATATTGCCTTATACACACATTGTTTGACACATACTTGTTTATCATAGTGTTCCTAACACATATTATTTGACACTTGCTTAGTACACACAACTAACTACTACTAACACTAGCCGAGTCATCACTACGATGTCTTGTTAATTGTCTATGTCTTATGGTAGGCCCACCATGTCATGTCATATTATGAGTCCTAAGGGATCCTTTAGTGTCAAGTCATGTGTATACGAACATATTGTTCTATTTTTCATTAATGCACTCTTAGCTATTGATTTTTATGGATTATTAGACATGTTTATAATATGTTTTCCCATGAGATGCTTCATTTACTACTCTATTGATCATATTTAACGCATGTTGCTTTTACAAATATCATCAAGTAAAAATACTTTATATGGTCCACATCCTACATGATTTTAGTATACATATTACATGTTAATCACTTCTCTCTTTTGTGTTGCGTGATACATGCGGTATGCCTCGTCTCAAAACAAGGCATATTATGGGCTCTTTCAAAAGTTCACACATATCATGGTCGGAGCCACGGTGGTAGACATGGTGATAACATTTCACATAATTAAAATACAAATATTAATATCCATTTAAGATACAAGTTCATATTAGAGTTTCATGGAGTTGGTACAGTCCATCATATCATATTATTACATAAATTCACTATTTTCATTATATATTATAGATATAATTAATTAGTTTCATTATAGTCACATGGACTTGGTACAAGTTCATCATTACATGTTACAAATACATGTGTGAATTTATCATATTTATATGGACTTGGTACAAGTTCATCACTGTATATTCAGATACATCGTTGACATTTATCATATTTTTATGGACTTGGTACAAGTTCACCATACAAATTCAAATACATTTGTGACAATTATCGGTTTTACATGGACTTTACACAAGTTTGTTCTTATACCCTTATGTCGAAACCTAGCTCCTTTGTTATATCAAGACTAGTCTACCTCCTTGATCCACTATGTCATTTACCTATTTAATTGACAAAGCTTCTTATTTTTCCCCATACATCAAGTCCACTATGTCATAGTTGTTTCTCCATTTCAACACTTCAGAGTCACTACACACTTTACAAATACATCTACAAACTATCTCATATCTCAAAACTAATTCCATCTTTAACCTATATGGGTTTGTGTGCGTAACATAGATTCAATTAATGAACATGTCCACACACTATGAACCTCTCCTTGTACTTGTAATAATCATGTTTTTAAAGGTTAAATTTAGCTTGGTCGCCCTAGGTGTTACTTGTGGGTCAAATGATAAAGAAAACATTCTAATGGTCCCCTATATAAACACATCCACCCTAAGCTATTAGGGGTGTATATTGATCTCGACATCAAAGTAACACTTTAAGGAGGACGTTCAATAAAGAATTGAAGAAAATTTCTTGTAGAGCACAACTATAGCAAAGCAACTCAAATTCAGATACATCTCTATTGTTTCCTAAATGACAAATCCATGCTCTCCAACAAAGTTGGGTGTTAATTAACATGTATGAGAGTTGAATTAAGGGATCCATCTTGTTTACATTCTTATTACTCTCCATCTCATCATAGGATTAAGAGAACTACATATGGTTTGATCCTTCTTGAAGCATTGGTAAGTAGTGTAGTGTTCATCACATTAATGGAGGTGTGGTGAGGTATATTTAGCGCAAATGATGACTAACTCATTTTTAAGTCAATATGCAAGGAGAAGCAATAACAAGTCACAATATTGATTCAAATATTGGAAACATGTCTAAAGACACAGGTGAATGAAATCACAGAACTAGATTTTATCTCAATGCAACAAAGGACATGTGTGTAGCCTCTTGGAGAGATTCAGCCATGAACCTATCCTCCTACGAGATGAACCTACTCAATGGATGCTTTCAGATCCCCATATTTTATATCAAGATTACCAACACTCTATCTAACCTTTGTACACAATTTCAATGTACTTTCACATCTTCTACATCGGGTAGCACAATAATATATTTCTAACCCTAAAATCCTAACACTACTTTCATTGTTACATTTATGACATTTTGTGGTACGATACCAATACACAATTAAGGACTACTAGATTATTATTACACATAGTAATTAAGATTTAGGACCTAAACCCTAAAATTTTTATTACATATATGTGACCATTCAAATGATTTCCTACTCAACTGACCCAAAATTACCACCAATTCGACTAAATTAAGTTTCCTTTTTGAAAGAGTGATCATTAGAAGTGAAAAAATAGGTTATTACAAGTTGGAGATGTTCATGACTGAACTTGTCTTGGACCTACAAAACTATTTACGGTGTGAAAGAAGTCAAGTATGAGACAAGAAGAAGTTCTTGTAGATGTTTTGTAACATGTGCAATGATTCATGAGGAGCTAAGTTGGAGAATAGTTATTCCCTACTAGGACTAAAATTTCAGATAAAGCAAGAGGATGCCTTAAATTTCTCATTTATGTATAATTGGGATAATTGTCAAAATAAGTGTCAAATGTCATATTGTCAAATGATCATACTAGATTTAAGGTATTATAAGTTTGTATAAAGAGTGGGTCATTACAAAATCAATCATTTGGTATTACACTATCATAAAACATAATAGGAGGCTCCATGTTCGGTCTTGTAATAGTGTCCACACAAATAAATCCATTTAATGGATAATCATGGTGTCTAGTTTTTTTCCTTTATCATATGCATGTTGTTTTGATCGAGATGGTGTACCATGGTTGGGAAGAGTATTTGTAGATATTTGCAAATGTTGGTTAGGTTGAGCCTTGAAGTCATTCCACACATTATTAATACCTTTAACTTGAATGTGATTACTCTTGGGTAGGTCTTGGATCTTATGCTTCAAGGTGATGCACTTTTTGGAATAAATCGTGGACTATGATAATTGCAGTGAGCCTTGCATCGTAGTTCTTAAGTAATGACCTAGATATATGCGACTCTCAAATAGGATGTAGTGTAATCATCTTGCATTTAAGTAATCATTGTAGCACTTTATATGGACTCTCACTTAGCCTTGTAAATTGTTTGTGGTGTGGTTTGTGAGGAAATATTATTATGTTAGTTATTGGTTGTTCTATTTCATTGACTATACCCTTACTATAATGCTTAAGTTGGAAAGGATTGTCACTAGTTTTATCCTTCAAGTTACTTTGAGGTTGAAATGTTACTTCACTATAGGTAAGGGCATTGACCCCATACATAAGAAAGTTGGACTCTATAAGCTTGACATCTACATTTATAACTACGTGACAAATGTCAATGAATGATTAATACATGTTGCACATGAATCTATGATAGATGAGACCAATATTTGAGAAAATATAATAGTGGGTTCAAGTTCAAGAAATGTATGGTTCATCTTGGTTGCCATGTTCTTGAATTGAAATACATACCCACTAATATGTTAATTAGCATTATGTCTCAATTGGGTAATATATGTAAATGTGACCTTCACACTAAAATTTACTAATATGTGTGCAAGGAAATCATTTAGTAATGAGGCAAAAGTATGGATAGACCCTTAGGGTAATGCATAGAACCAATCTAAAGCATATAATCATTTAGGCTCCTTAGAAATAGCTTGTTGAATAATATATCATCATATACAAAATCTAGACATAAGACATAAAAGAACCTAACATAATGAGACAGATATCTTGTTCCCATTGTTTAATTCAAAATTTGGATTTGTAGAGCACATTGGCAAGGTGTAAGCTAGTACATAGTAAGCAAAATGGTTAAGTAATATTTCACTTGAAATGACCCTATAGCATGGGTTTTAAGACCGTAAAATCAAGCTAATTCCTTTATTTGAGCTAAAGGAATATTTCACTTGAAATGACATAATGTTTATCATAATGGTCATCTTAAGACGTAAGGTGACATTACTAATAGAATATGTAGGAACAAATGTATTCACTAAGGAAACAAATTGTATACACCTAATTTTTCACAATTTCTATTTTCATACTTGTTACTAAAAATTTATCTTTTCATGTTAGAGGTCACTAATGCATCTATTTCTAGGAACGGGTGCCTTAAGGGGCTTGTTAGGGATAGGGGTATGGTTATTCATGTAGCCATTGGGTTATGGATGATACATGGAGAGAGAATAGCTTTTGGTCCTATTTTTGCACCTATTCTTGCTCAGCCTTCCATCCACTTACTTGATCCATGACAACTCTTTTGCATCATCTTTGACATTTAGGCCTCACGCCCTACCGACACCTTCATCCAGGTCCAATAGTGTTGGTGTTAAGTTATGCCCGCCGACACCTTCATCTAGGCCAAAATAGTGCCTTCTCTAGCCAAAGGTGATAGTGTTGGTTTTAGGTTTTTCCTTAGCCGACGTTATCGTCCACGGGAGATTGTGTCCTATATATGCACACCATTTTGGCATTTCATCACATCATCGACAAATCACATAACACATAGTGAGCTTGCACTTTTGGGTCACCTATAGTGAGCTAGGACTAGATTGTTTCCCCTTCTCCACCCGAAATCTATTCTCTCTTGGTGTATGGTCCTTTGGGAAATATATGCATCAACAACTACCCCCAACAAGTAAGTTCTCTAACTCGACTTGTCATTTTGTATAGATTAGTCTCCTACATATTTCTTATTTACTTTATGTTAGCTTAGTATTTTATGCACATGCTAGGTTAGCATATTGTATTTTAGTTCTTTATTTCATGTTACATGATTTAATTTGGTTAACATAGACTTTGTATGTTTATCTCGTTTATTATTAGCACCCATAGTGTCAATACCTCAATAGGGTTCCTTCCTCTTTTGCACCTAGGGCCTTGGAAACCTTAGGTTTTCCTAGTGTAAGGGTTACTTCCCTTTGGGTATACGTAATCTTACTTGGTCCTTGTACCCCTTTAATTTTATATGTTGTGTGTTGGTCTTGGTGTGTCTCTTACTCATTGCCTCGATACCCTAGTTGAACGGATGATGAGAGTGCATGTTGTCTAGACACATTTTTTCCCACCATACATCCTTGGTGAACCCAACGTGAATCTTTCTTTTGCACCTTTTGATCGAGAACAACTTGTTAAAAGCATCCATTTTCATTTTTATCTTGTTTCAGTCTTTAAAAATTTAGAAAAAACCCTAAAAATCAATTTTCCCAGATGCCATCGGTCTCGGCGTGTCAATTGTGTGTGTAGGTCGATCAATCTTGTCTACTGTCCAAACTTTATCACGATACCATCAGCCCCTATGTCAATTTTGTGCAGGGGGTTTATCTTTTCATTCTGTCCAAACTTTATCACATGCACCTTATTTCGGCCCCTGTGAAAACATTTTTACAAGGTCGATTATGTCAGTAGCCTATTTTTATGAGCTTCTTCTGGGTCGATTAGCACTCCATCATGGAGTATCTTGGCCTAGGGCTCTCCAATTCTAATGAACATTCATTTCCGAAACTAATAGTCCAGAATCTAGTTTTCCTTTCTACTCAAATTGTTGTGTGATAGGAGCTAATAGAAAAAAGTATAACACCCACAACAATAATGTCTTAGGTGATGAAGAGGAAGAGATTCAGATTGAAGACATCTTTGATCTTCCACCTGAGATTCAAAAATTCCTTGACCAATTTCCTCAATACAAGGGGGAGACCTGAATCAATAATCCATAAAGTCTTCTTGATTTTGTATCTGAGTAACTTGACAATAGGGTGGATAGTGGGAAGGCTACTATGGAAAGATCATCTGAAAATGCCTCTAGCTCTAATCCTACTAATATTATCCTCCAACTCATAGATAAAATGAGCCAGCAACAAACCGCCACTACTATAGCTCAACTCCTCAAATGCAAACCAACATGGTTCAAATGGTTAACCATCCCAACCTAGGCTCTGGGGTGAAATTCCCCCTCCCTTACCTAATGGACCTAATGGGGCACCTATTTCCCAACCTCCCATTCACAACAAGGTCTTGTGGGTAGTCCAACAAGAGCCTCTAGCACCCTACATTGCTAGCATGGATATTGGAGGCATTCCCCTTCTATTTCATATGATGGATCAACCGATCCCACTCTACACATTAAATATTTTGGCAACCTTTATAAAGAATGGATCAAAGTTAACTCTATGCTACCACTAAGCTTTTAGCCAAGACTCTTACTGGGGATGCCTTAGATTGGTATCATACTTTTCCTCCTAACTCCATAGTGGAGCTAGAATCTTTAGTAACAACCCTAGTTAATGAATTCCAATATCATGATTTACTGAGAATAACATCAATGCTTTCATTAATGTTAAAACATGAGAATGAATCATCTCAAGCATTCATCAATGTTGGAAGACCCTATCTACTAAGGTAGAACATAACATGCCGAATGATAGCCTATTCCAACTTTTCCTTTGATCCCTAGAACCTCGCCTTCAATATAAGGTTAGGTATTTTTCTCCCACTTCCCTGGATGAAGCTTTGAACAAGCTAAAAGACAAGATTACCTCATGAGGGAATTTGAGAAGGCTCCTCCTAAGACTCAAACAACCAAACAAATACAAATCCTTCAAAATTCAAAGAACAAGAATGCCACGGATGACAGGGTCTCAGATACCCTTCCTCTTATGGCTTCTTCAAATAGGAATGTCTTTAATATTGATCAAAAGCTAATAATAATAAGAACCATCCTACTTATTATCAACCATTGACCAAGGATGAGTTGAGATGATACATGCCTAAACCATTTAGTCAAATCCTTGATCCTTCTCGACCTATCCCTCAATGGCATGATGAGAACAAGTTCTTTGGTGGTGACACGCTAATTGGGGCCATTCTCATGAGAATTTTCGGCATGCCCTTTGCATGGCTGCCATCACATTCTTTTAGGTCCTCAATTTGACCATGATGCCATCACTAGAGAGCATTTGAATAAAGTGGTCAAGGCTCATGATGCTAAAAAAAAAAAGGATCATCATAATGCTATCAATCAAGCTAATGAAGAACTTAAAGTTTTCTCTGACCCTATGCCTAACCAAAATATATGAGAAATTTAAGAAACAAAAAATGCCACAACAAACGTGGTTGATCCTAATTATCCTCTTGAGAAAACAATTGCCATAAATGATGTGAGGTGTGTTATAACATACATCGAACTTGAATATCCTCCATCATTTCAACCTTGGACTCACATAGTCATTTACCCTTGTTTCTTTCAAAATCAAACCTATAAAGACAAAATTCCATCTCTACAGATGTCACCATGGCCCTTGTGATGAAAAAAAGCTGCTATAGGTCGAAGGTATAAAGAAACTCCTCCAATCATAAATACCTTTGGTTAGGGTGATGGCATCGAGCATAAATAAAAATCAATTTTTGAAGTATCTTTAATCACTCCTCCTTTTGAGCTTTTTTTAAGGATCCTCAACACTCTTATCCTACTTTGCTCAGTCCAGCCATGATGAGTGGGATCCTTGGAAGCACTGTCTCAAATTCTGGTCCAATCCCTTCTTAGAACTCATGCACACGTCACCTCACCATCGTGAGCATCTTATGATTGTGTTATTTGATATGAACATCCCTTTCCCTCCTACTTTGGGGCAATCTCCTACATTACATGGTTAGGAAAAATAATTCATCATCAATGTGAGGAACTTTCCATTTATATGGATCATACCACTGACATTCAAACATGTATTCATTTCCCATATAGCTATGATTCAAATGAGATCTTGCTTTGGGAAGATGATCCTCCACTTTTTATCTCTATATAAATTGGTCAAAACATAGTCAAGCATGCCCTTATTGATGAAGGTTCTAGCATATGTATGGCCTCTTAGATTTCATCAAGCCATTTGTTACTCTATAAACAACCTCAAAACCACACATACTACTTTTAGGGGTATGATCATCGGTAGATGCCTCCCATGGTTGCATTTGGCTGCCCATCACTATTCCTCCTAGGACCATATGTGTGAAAGTCATGGTCTTTAACTTCCCTTATCTTATAATATCCTCCTTGGTGACCTTGGACCCACCGTATGTGTGTGGTCACCTCTTTTGCATATCAATGTGTCAAGTTTGCACATCAAGGGGATATCTATAAAATTCAAGGTGACCCAAATCCTTGGAATTATGACACTCTACAAAAAAAGGGGACTTATAAATTCCCAACCCTTCAAGAACTATCTCCCATCCCATTCCATGAATATCAACACTTTAACTATCATATTGAGTCTCTTCATGGTAATGTGGGTCATCTAGAATTGGTCGGGTGCACGCCTCCCAATCTCTTGGATTTGACGATGATGAGCCCGATGAGATTACTGTTAGGATTAATACCTCTGATCTACCAAATCTTGTCATATCCCAACTTCCTCTAACTTGTGACCTCAAAAAAGGATCCATCTATTCCCATTACTATTTCACGTACACCTCAACCTCACCAAAGCAAATGGTTCAATTAGAAACCACGGTTGACTCTTGTGTGGTAGATATCTCTACTCCTGACTATGATGATGGTTATGCTTTGGATGATCCCCATTTGGCTAGTTATGCCCAAATTGGGATAGAGAAGTATGGCGTTACCAAAGCACCCTCCAAAGCACCTCTCTCATGATGTGAATGTCATTCTTATACAAGAAGACTCTTCACATTCGGTTGAGCCTCCTCCTAACAACTTGACTAGTTGCCCTTGAGCCTCAGATAGCTCCACCAGCCTCACCCTCCTCTCTGACTCCATTACTAGATCACATGGTATACCTCCTCATATAGACGAAGGGGAGCATATACCTAGTTTTGACTATGAAGTTGATGATCTTATGGATGATGAAAGCACAAGATGCACTGATATCATCCATGCCGACCCATATCAGATCATTCACATCCTCCCTTCCCTACCTCTCTTTCCCTTATGGCTCTCGGCCCTCTAGGGTAGAGCCATATTATACATGGCATGAGGCTCTAGGGCACCATGTATCGAATGTAGAGCTTACAGAAAACATATGAAAAATCTTGAAGTTGAAGTTAAAGAGATCAAGCTCGAAAGGCTACATGACCTTCGCCTCGGCCCCTTTATTGTTCACACCATGGCTATTGCTCGCATACCGATGTAGATTGTCGGGTCATGCGTAGTAGGTTCCTAGTTCATGAGTCCTCTTCGTGTGGAAACAAGCATAGAGCCAACTCCTCTTAGAGCCACCCACCTTCCCCTAGACCATCTAGACCACAACCTACATATGGGCCTCCACCTCACCCTGAACCTCATCCCCCACTCTTAATGATATTTGGTGTGACATCCTCACTCGGTTGGAGGACCAAATAGATGACACTTTGTTTGCCACATGGTCTAAAGTCCATCGATAGGTAGCTATTACACAACATGTTATTGAGGACCTCATGACTCATGCTCAAAGTCATATTTTGAACCAAGTTGACGATATCATCACTAATACTCTATAATCATTCACCCCTCATGGCTAAACATCTCCTTTAGAAATACCTTATGACTACATCTTTCTTTGGCTTGGGCTCTCGACCCCCTTGGGTTTTACACACATCTCAAAAAAATCTTATCCTTGCTTGGGCTCTCTTCCCCGCTTGGGTTTATCATCACACATCTCTTTTTCCCTAACATCTCCTACCATTGGAATGTTGTGGTCTTGATTCCGCCTATTTTGGCTTCGATTCACCCTAGCCTTTCCTAGTGGATCATCGTAGTCTTGTGCATCCTTGCTTAGGTCCTTGACCTTTCTTGGATTTATCTTTCTCTCACCAGCTCTCTTTCCTAAATATCATTATCATTCTTCCTAAGTATCATGAGTATTACCACATACATGCATGAGAAAAGAAAGGAAAGCGATAAGTAAAGCATCATCATCAACAACATCATCATCATAAAAATCTATATAAACACACACACATATACATACATATATATACATCGAATCAATTTTATATCAGAAAATACATACATCATCAAAATACATCATAATCTATATCTATAATGTGGCTCAAGCATCCTCACCCCCTTTAGGGGGTCTCTCTGGATGCTTTGTGCGAAGGTGTTATGCTTTGGATGCTTAGTTTGTGTGAGCTAGAGACTCCACCCTAGATTGGGCTCGGAGGCCTCTCCTATGCTCTTATCAACTTCGCCTCTAGCCTCGTGATCCTCTCTACAATGCTCTGGCATCCGAAAGGTGCACTTACTACTCTTGAACTAAGGCACCATGTGCCTGTAATAAGCTCAACATCACATCTATGTTGTCGGTGTCTGCCAATACATGCGCGTCTCTTGATCTTTGTATTTTCTGATAGACCTCCAACCAAATGAAATGCTCCCCCATCGACTCGTTATTGATGACGTTATGGGGTCCACCATGATTGAGGTATCTTGAAATATCAATACTAGGTCTAGGATCTTGTGGTGTGCACTCTCTATCAAGGAGTGTCACTCCTCTATCATCCGCTCTGCAAAACCAAAATTCACTAATCAATACCAATCTCATGATATACTTATCAAATATAATCATCTACATTTCTAAATAAAATCATCACATTCATCATTACCTAGCTACCCGACTCTCTCGATGATAGTCTTGTCATCTCCGTAGCTGCCCAATACCACCTCAGCCTCATCAAATCGATGAGATCTCCATCCAACATATTATTCCCATCTATCTCGGGGCACCAAAATCATATCTCCTTCTACGTGGGTCTAGGCCTTTCTCGCGGTTGTAGGTCATGTCCATCCCCAGTGGCACCAGGTAACCACCTCTTGAACATCGCATCCTATGCTCTCTCTACCATGGTCTTGGTTGTCTCTCTCTCTCTCTCTCTCTGGTGCTAGGACTAGTTGTGTTTATCTCTCCCACTGTGGGTCAGGACTCACGGGTCCTCCATCGATCCCTCATCTAAGCTCTCAACCGCAATAAATTTGGTGGGTCTGAGTTGTCCCACCTCTCTATCTCTACCTCCGACCACCTTGTCTTCTTATAGTCCGTACTCTCTGGGGGCCATAGTAGCGTTGGTACTCTATTTTTGTACTGTAGCCTCCCTCACATGTCTTTCATCGGTGAAAGGTTGGTAGTGGTGGTACCAGACAGCTCTAGCCACCCAAACTATCTAGGTACCTGTTTCCATCGGATGGGTCTCTACCCAATGCAAGTAATGTCATGTGACCTCATCAACTACATTTAAGTCCTCTTCCCTGGGCCAAATGGGCCATTGATCAACATTCCATGTATAGGTCTTCCATATGACCTCATTTGGATGTACTGTCGTAGTGGTCGGTGCATCGGAAGTGCTCTCACTTTCGGCCCCTATGCCCACTGAAGTACTCTCGGATGAATTTTCTCTTATGACTAAATGGCATCCCTATGGGCCTATACATCGAAAATATCTCATAGATCCAAGCCATCAATAATATCAAAGGGACATATGGTCCTATGTGCTCTCTGTCGGACCCTGTATAAATCATGCACTAGTTGCACCCATATAGTGGTCCCCCAAACTGAATAAAGTATCATGCTCAACTACATCTCTACAAATGGCCACCAAATATAATGGAATGGTCCCATCTACCTTATGGCACAATATGTGTGCCACGGTAATCCCCATAACCACCTTTCGGATAGCCAGAATATCTACAACAAATATTGTGTTGCGTCGAACGTTGAGCATCCCCTCATCATATGACTCACTCACTACATGTGGCCCATGCGGCCAAGGCCCTCCTCTCTATAATATCTAGGGTAAGATCACAATACATGTGAGCCCCCTCAATGGTAAGCCCAATATCCTATGCACATCCTAAAGTGTCACGGTCATCTCCATTGTCTCACCTGCCCACCACCGAAAGGTGTTGGCCCGAGGCTCCCATGTGGTCAAAAACATCTGCAGTAAATCTAGGCTCAATGGTATCTTGGGCATTTACATGATGCCCCAAATCCCCATCATGTAGTTTTTACCTCTACATCTGTCAATCAATTCACAATCAAGTCATTAAGCCATGTTATATCAACCACTCACCACATAGTGGATCCTCCGATCTTCCTGCATTCACAAATCAATAAAAGTCAGGCATTAGATTCCTTAAAAAGTAATTTAATATCCAAAATTATAAAAATTCACATGCTTTTTATAAATTCCCTATGCCATCAGCCCTTATCAAATTTTTAAAATGTCCCCCGACGCCATGACCTTGTTGTTTTAGGGGGCGATGGCGTCGGATTCTATATGACCACGATTTTTGAAATTTTAAAAGCAAAAATCTACAAAATGACAAAACTAAAAGCAAATCCCTCCCAAACCCACTTGCATTTTGTCCTACCCTTTCTAATGATGCAAGTTTGACTTAAAATGGCACCCTAATATCTTCATAATCCTAAAAAGACCAAATTGCTACTAATCTACCTAATGAAATTAAATGCAATGACTTACCCGTGGTTGTGCTTCATCGTGTGCACCTCCTCATTGATCTCTACCTCCTCCTCGTACTTGTGTCATATCATCATGCTAATCTCCAAATTTGGAATTCTAGAGCTTAGTTCTCTTAATTCCAAAGAAATAGTAATAAGCAAATAAACTCAAAAATCCTATATAAACCTAATATTTCTATTCAAATATGTCACATCGGCCTCAATATTTAAAACATCATCATTTTAGTTCCCGATATCTGAAAAATATGCCATCGATTTGTTGGGATCATGATCTTCTCCATTCCTTTTGACATATTATACACATTATTCCACTCTTGGCCAAAAATCACATTTTTGACCCCTATATCTTCAATTTTTGAATCATGACATCCATCCCATGGGCCCCTAGCTAGGTGATTTATGTCTTATTTTACTAATGATCCTCTAGTGTTTCTTTTTCATTTTTTCTTCTCTAGGGTTATATAGAAGCATGGATTGTGCCCATACGTGGCAGGATGACCGACACTATCAGTACACATTGGTGGGTATATTTCATTTCAGCTAGTCCTTTATTTACTTTCAACATCTAATTTCAATTTTGGTGTTATGTATCGTTATTTCCGCTAACTACCCCATGTTTCGCTATTGTGACATGCGGTAATCAATAAATTTGGGGCATATGTATACACCTAATTTTTCACGCTTTCTATTTTCATACTTGTTACTAAAAATTTCTCTTTTCAAGGTTAGAGGTCACTAATGCATCTATTTCTAGGAACGAGTGCCTTAAGGGGCTCATTTCGGGATAGGGGTATGGTTATTCACGTAACCATTGGGTTAGGGATGATACATGGAGAGAGAATAACTTTTGGTCCTATTTTTGTACCTTTTCTTGCTCACTTCTTCTTTCTTTGATTTTCACCCTTCCATCCACTTACTTGATCCATGAAAAATATTTTGCATCATCTTCGACATTTAGTCCGCCATGTTGACACCTTTGGCCAAGGCTGATATGTTGGTATTAAGTTCTTCCCTATCGAAACCACCTTCGTCCAGTGGACGATAGAGTTGGTTTTAGGTTTTTTCTTAGCCAACGCTATCGCCTACGGTCGATAACATCCTATATATGCACACCATTTTGGCATTTCATCACATCATTGACAGATCACATAACACATAGCAAAAATTTCACAGGAACTCACCATTAGCTTTTCTCTCTTGCACCAACTTGCATCTACTCACTCAGCTCTTGGATTTCTTGCATCTTGACTCTTGGCTTGGAGATTCTTCTTGATTGGATTGGTTTGCTTGCACTTTTGGGTCACCTATAGTGAGCTAGGACTGGATTTTTTCTCTTCTCTTCCCGAAAGCTATTCTCTTGGTGTATGGTCATTTGGGAAATAGATGCATCAACGACCACCCCCTAACATGTAAGTGCTCTAACTCGACTTGTCATTTTTTATAGAGTAGTCTCCTACATATTTTCTATTTACTTTATGTTAGCTTAGTATTTTATGCACATGCTAGGTTAGCATATTGTATTTCAGTTATTTATTTCATGTTACATGTTTTACTTGATTAACATAGACTTTGCATGTTTATCTTTTTCATTATAACCCCCATAGTGTTAATACCTCAATAGGGTTCCTTCCTCTTTTTTGACTTAGGGCCTTGGAAACCTTAGGTTGTCCTAGTGTAAGGGTTACTTCCCTTTGGGTATGCGATCTTAGTAGTCCATGTACCCTGCTATAATTCTATTCATTGTGTGTCGGTCTTAGTGTGTTTTGTACTCGTTGCCTCGATACCGTAACGGATGATGAGAGTGTAGACACCAAATTTGGGTCTTACGACGCCCTGTGCCCCGCATCTCGTCTCACAACCTAACCCTACCTCACCACCTAAACCTTACACACTTAATTATTTATTAATTACCTTATAATTAATAAATCCACATCTCCAACCCTGCCACCTCACCTCGCCACCTCACCATGACCTAGCCCTAACCCTAAACTAACCTAATTAAGACCTATAACTTGGTCCAGACCCACACCCATGACTCATCACCCCTCACCCGCACCAAAACAAACCTAATAATGACTTGACCAAGCCCACAACTGACCCCTCGGGAGAAAAGGAGGGAAAGTTGGCTATTTTACTAAAAATAGCCAACTTTGACCTAACCGACATCGGTCCCTACGCGACCGGCGTCGGTTAGGTAACCGCCATCGGTTCCCTATAAATGACCTCCCCCAACCAAAACAAAGGGATCCAAATTCATTTTGTAGAGAGGGACAAGTGAGAGAGAGAAGAGGTTGCAGAGAGGAGTATTGAGCCCAAGACTGTAACTGAGCAACTAGATCACGGTCACACTCATCCAAACATTGGGAGAGTCGGAGGATAGTTTCATCAGCTCACTTCGATTACGGATCATCCCAACTGAGCCTTGCCTTCACCACTGCATTCCTTGGACCTGCATCCACATCAGAAACTAGTAAGTAGTCTCTTTTATTACCTTGTATGCTTCTAGACACTACTTTGTGAACTTTTGATTCATAGTGATTATAAGCTCACTCCTGGATCTACCACCCGGCAACACCCTGCACCTAACCTTCATTCATCCATCTCTATATTGCCCCAAAGACAACTTTCTCACTCTCTGAGTCTTCTCTATCACCCTACTACTCCCCTCAACCATCTACCAACCTTCTAAACCCCATAACCACCTTACAACCAACCTCCATTTAAAAGCCCTAAATCACTGCCCCTACCGATATCGGTTATCCCCTACCGGTACCGGTTTTATAACCGCGGTCGGTTATCCAGTGACTGGCATCGGTCACTATGACTTATACCAAAAACCAACCTTTCACCTATTTACCTCCAAACAATCTCATATCCAGCCTTGTCTATCCCTGTAACTTGATCTGAACGTATCAATAACCAGTGACCAAACAAACAACATGACATTTTATTATTGGTAGTTTAGTCTCTATTGCTTTTAGTAACGAGGTACCTAAATCGTGATTTCGCAATAGCTTCTTTATTATCATTTGCATTAATTTGTATTAAAAGGGAACTGACCACCTTCGAAAGGAAGTCTAATATTTCCTGGGCCCAAGGCAGTTCCCTCACTTATTGTTTAACGAAAATCTGGTGGTCTTGCATTCTTATTTACAGGTAGTCCTTCCCAGACAAAAAGGAGCTCTTCACAATCGGTCTGATCTCTCTACGGTACGCGCACACCTTCCCAACACTCAACAGGTATTCCTCCTAGCCCTAACCCTTATCTATTTCTCAAGAGAATGAAAAGATAGAAATAACTCTATTCTGGAACAAAATTTCTGTGTGAAACATTTTGGCATGCCCGGTGGGACCCTTCTCGGGTTTCTTTCTTTCTTGCTTGTTTTCATATAGGGAGCACACTTGTTGTTTCTTTCTTCTAAATATTCACAAAATATTTTGTCATTTTGGTAAAAGAACTTGTCTTTCTTTCGCATCTTTGCATTAGTGAAAGTCATCTTCTTAACCTCTTCTCTTTCTTTGCTTCATCGAATATCATTTTCGATTTGGGTTTAAAACACGTGCATCACATTCTTGCTTGTTGTTTTTAATTCTAGTGAACGTAGATTAAGTAACAGGTCATACACGTGGGGGTGATATCCATGGTATTGACGAGAAATTAATCTTACTCTCACTGCACAACACATACCAAATCACATCATAATCTACACAACATCTCAAACATCCCCCCTTTCCGCGGTATTCCTCTCGCCCGATTGAGGTAGCCTTACAAGCCAAAACAAACTTGACATCTCCCTTAGGTCTTTTGTTTAGGATTGACATCATCTTGCATCTAAGGCATAAGCCCAAAGTGATTAAAACTAATCCTAGGGTTAGTCTCTTGATTTGCTTGTGTATCTTGCTTGTTTTTTTTTTTTTTTCTTTCAATTCTGTTTCTCTGTTATACCCTGTCTCAGTGATCACTTCAGACAGTTTGGTGGGTATACTAAGCCTTGTTATCCCCAAACCAATGAGCCTCTTACATTCTCTCTTTGCCTTCACAGTGACCGACACCGGTCCTCTTCTACCGACATTGGTTACACTTTCGACCAAGCGCGCCGAGCTACCGTCGACCGACATCGTTACGGACCGATATCGGTTACTGTGTTTCATAGTTCCTGACAAACCAACAACCTACCAATTCCAACATTTTGTTGTTGTTTCTATTCCTGATTGACTAATTCTCTGTTGTATCCTCTTGTCCATGGTTGTTATCACCCGGCAACAAGCCGCAGCCATGGTTTCACATGTTTGTTTCCGTCTTTTCTGAGTCACCCCCTTTGCATCCTATGGGGAATCCTACGGACACCAGTGCTTTTCCCAAGATCCCTGTAGGAGATCCGGACTTTGCCAAATTTTTGGATGCTAATCCTAGCGCCGTACAATATTATTTGTCTCATACCCCTGACCATACACCCGATGGTCAGCTCCTCTTTGGTATGCCTATTAGTATAGCTGCTCACTTAGCCCCTTCCCCACCTAATAACTCCCTCACCATCTTCATCCTTAGCCCCGTCTCCCAGCTCAGTGGCTTTGGTGGTTCATACTGCACCAATTGGCCTTCCTTTGGTTAATCTGGGGCCCCACATATCACTACCGTCCACTGCCCCTACCTCATCTCTCCCAGATTGCCTCTTTCATAACTCGCTCTCTACCATCTATCCACACGAGCTTTCCCTCTCAGGCTCCGCCCACCTTTTCATTTCCGCAGACTCATCCGGTGGCCTCAACATCTTATATAGGACACCCTTATTGACCGCCCCAACACATTCATCACCATTACCTTATCAACATTCAACCCCACCATTGTCTAGTAGGACTCTTGGCCCAATCCTCCTCTGTTTACAACAACACCATCATCTGACCCAACCAATGATTTAATCAAACAGATGATGGACAAGATGCAAAATCTTGAGGCTTCTATTTCAGGAAGCCGTAACACCCTAACATACGAGAAAGTTTGTCGAGAGCCTATTCATCCTTCTTTCCCCCTTCATACATATCCTCCTTAATGGGAATTACTGAAATTTACTCGCTTTAGTAGTAAGGAGGACCCTCAACAACACTTGCGATCGTTTAGACATGCCTGCTATCTGATTGCTCATGACGATGCCTTACTACTCCGTACCTTCCCCATGTCCTTATCAGGACCTGCCTTGGAGTGGTAAAAGTGTTTTAGCCCAAGCACTCAATCTTCTCCTTTAACCAGTTAGCCCAATATTTCTTGGATCACTTCTCCATCAATATTTCCAAAAATTATCCATTACCGACCTCTATGCCATCCGACAATTTGAAGACGAGCCTATCGCAGATTTCATTGGACGATGGCGGGGCCTCATCAACCAACTTACTTATGCCTTACCTCAGGCCGAGCTCATCGAACTCTTTACGCGGGCCTGCGCTAAACACATTTCTCCCACCCTCCAAATTCAAACTTTCCACACCTTTGATGAGGCCTTTACTATGGCTCGGAAACTAGAGATTCGAGCCTTAGAGGAGGAGAAATTGAAGTTGCGCAACAAAAACTCAAATTTCTGAACCCAAGACTCCACCAACAAACCCAACACCACCAACTCTCACGCATCGGTTGCTTCGAAATCAAAAGGAGCCGTACACGC
This sequence comes from Taxus wallichiana var. yunnanensis, assembly GCA_018340775.1. Classification (NCBI taxonomy): domain Eukaryota; kingdom Viridiplantae; phylum Streptophyta; class Pinopsida; order Cupressales; family Taxaceae; genus Taxus; species Taxus wallichiana. The sequence continues at coordinate 179,210,136 of CM031236.1, read as the reverse complement.
GGTGATGGTCAAATCTCAAGCACCGTCTAATACCCAGCCGAAATCCACCTATAAGTATAAAGTCGAGCCCATCAAGTACACTCCCTTGGGAGAAACTTATGATGTGATCTTGGACAAATTGCTTAAAGCAGGAGCTCTCACCTTGCCTCCTATTAAACCTCACTCCGGGTTTGATTCCGCCCATGCTATACCTTCTTGGTATAAAGAAAATGACTTCTGTAACTTCCATCGCGTGAAGGGACACAACCACGAAAACTGCAAGATGTTGAAAAACATAGTGCAGGAAATGGTTGATGCAGGGGATATAACCCTCGATAATCCTAATGCCCCTGCTAATCAAAATTTAAAAATCTTCAACAAACCATTTCCAAACCATTCATCTAACAGTAACACAAACCAAGAAACCTTAGCCGAGGAGAAGAGTGTGCATGAGATCCATGCGGTTTTCAACTCCCAACCAAGGGCTTCCATCGAGGAAATTCTGAATCGAGCCTCTTCACCAATGCAGGGGTCCTCGCCCCTTCTCCTTCATCAGGACAAGAGGACAGCCCCACTATTCCTTTACCCATAAAGGAATCAACCGCCTGAGTTCTCTTCTCACAGAAGAGCCTTCTTACACCACATCCCTGCAAGACTGTGAGCGGATGTTATCCAACCTATCTATTTCCCAAACATCTCCTTCCACCACTCTTGCTACAAAAGAGGAAGGATCGCCACTTTTTCTATCATCCTTAGAGGAGAAACCCCTCGAGCCTACATCACCAAACTCCTTAACCATGACGGATCCTCTAGAACATGCCCTCCTCCCTATCAGTTCTTCATCACCTAAATCTTTCCAGTGACCGGTTGACCTCTTAACACCCATTGATACAGCGCCTCATTCGCCCCCTGTATCACACCCACAGTGGACTGGAATCACAACCCACTTCTATTCCATACCAAAATTCCCATCCACACGTGAAGATTGTCATCCCCAGAAGATAGACGAGTCTTATGGGAACGTTTGAGTACACCATGCTCTACTCAAATGCAGATGACTAATCCAGACACCTCTACCATATGCCCGAAGTTTTTACAAAAGCTCAAAATGCCTATGTCCTCACCTTCACCCCCCTCATCTCTACCGAATACCTCATCCACCTCTATCAACCTAACCAAACCTTCCCCTACGCTTGGGACTTCACCAATACCCAGCCTGATGCACCCACCTAAATGGTTAGATTTATCCAAAAATAAAGCCATCAATCCACCTAGGAGATGACCCAATCTCCTCGAGTCCAATCTATGCCTCCGCCACAACTAAAACCCTCACCCCGATCACAATGAGTACAGCAGGCACGGTTTCAACCCTCGCGTCACACCTACCTTCTATATTGGGGCCTCACCCCTCCACCTTGCCTCAATACACCATGCCTCCCACGTCTTCTTTAACATGACCTGCACCTTCTGCACCCATACAGAAATCCACGGGCGTCTCAACACCGTCGCCCCAAGTATCCTGCCTACCTACCAACCCTAAGCAAACTCGATCATCGAAGGACTTGTTTGTTGTCACTCCTCTTTCCCCATGGTTGTTTCCTGCCACCATGTCATTTGTGGCCTCATCATCTAACCAGCTAAACATGACTTCTGCGCAGAAGAAGCCATGCCTAGTTAAACCCAATCATCAAAATCCCTTGCCTAAACCACCACCCGTACGAACCACTCATACCCAACCATTACCAAAAAAATCAATAATCTCACCCACTCAATCAATAGCCTCATCTTCATCTGAATTTGACCCACTCAAAGGATCTTACGCCAAGATCCTTGATATGTTGGTAGGGGATGTGACCATTTCCCTACCCCCACTCAGACCCTATGATCCATCTAAACCTCGACCTATAGGTTATGATGAATCTAAAATATGTGCCTACCACCGCACACACCAGGACACAATGTAGAAGGATGTAAAGCTTTGAAAGCCATCTTTCGCCAGTTGCCTATCTCGGATAGAAAATCTAAGAAAGACAACTTACGGAGGGAAAATCCCTTAGCTTTGATCCCTTCTCCTATACCACCTGTCCCCGCCTCGCCAAAATCTATCATCATTGCAACCCCGCCTCTCGAGAACAATGACTTATCCCTGCCATCTTCCTCATCTCGTATTCACGAGATCAACATGATTAGCATTGCTACTCGAGGTCAGAAAAACAATGGAAAAGCTAAAGAGAGCACACATGTGGCCTCTCTTTCTCCTTCCGCCATCCCGATCGCACCACCACCTAAAGTGGTTATTCGTGGACCTGCCTATCCAGTCTCTGATGGAGTTTCCCATCGCACCATGATCAAACAACTTCACCAATCTCCTGTAAAAATGACACTCTATGATCTCATTCAAACATCTGAATCTCATCGGCAAGCTCTAATTGAGATCCTCCAAGGGATAGAGGTCCTACCTAATGAAACCCTGCCCGTCGCCTCCATCTTAACACCCAACCACGTCGCTTCTCTCACCAAACAACCTACCTCCACAACCACCTCGTCTCCCCTGTATGCAAGTTGCTTTGTCGAGTTTTCCAAAGAAGAAATTGTCGTCTTTGGTGCAGAAGATCCTGACCCCGCTCTTTTCATCTCGGCTTACATCCAGGACATCTGGGTACGTCATGTTATGATCAACGGGGGCACTAGCCTAAACATCGTCTCTTCCAAAGCCTTCCAACAGATGAATATCCCTCTATTTGCGCATTGTGTGCCAACCCCACCATGTTGCGTTCATTCAACGATGCTATTACTTCTACCCTAGGCACCGTGATCCTTAACATTCATGTAGGGCCATGTACCTTGCCCGAACTCTTCTATGTCCTTGAGGGAGAGTTCAATACAACATGTTGTTAGGCCGCCCTTGGATCCGGGCTATGGGATGCGTTCCCTCCACCTTACATAGATGCATAAAATTCAAGTATGAGGGGAAGTCATACACCGTCACAGCTGACGCTTCCCCCTTCAAAACCTACAATATGTTATACCACCCTAATGATGTGCTTGTACCAGTCAAGGCACCCATTGATCGACCCAACCATCTACTTCAACCATGCCTCAACCATCCACCTTAGCCGCACCCACACCTTCGACCAATGAAACCACCGACGTGAATATCTCTTCCTTCCCCACGGACAACATCCCAACCTCGGATCCCTTGGTAGGTGTTTTTCAACGCCTTACGCTGGGGGAGTACCGCCTATACAACGTTAGCACCTTCCATACCCCACAAGAGTATGGACAGTTACATGCACATCCTACCTACGACTGTCGTGTGGGGGAGGTGATCTCCTACGGACCACCTAATTGCCGCACCAACCTAACGTATGGGGGTGTCAACGCATCCTCTGTCACCCCTGAACCTCCCCTTGGTGTGGTTCCCTTCCAATCTGATTTTCAATATCTAACCAACCGTCATTTTGCCCTCACCTTCCTGACTCGTTGTGCTTGGAAAGGTTTTGGTTTCGGTCTTTATGAACAAGGCCGACATACGATCATTCCCATGACTACATGCAAACACAAAGATCGTAGTGGTCTTGGATTTTTTGAACCACCTACACCGAAGAAACCTCGTGTCAATTGTATCCAGGAAGATGATGAAGTCACCCCTTCCGAACCATCAACGCCCATTTTGCCATCTTCACCCACGGAGTCGATAGACCCGGAATCTATCCCTCCTAACTTTTTTTTTTCGTGAATGCTATCTTCCTAGGTCCTCTCACTTATCAATGCGATGGTGAAGACCCATCTTCTCTCCCCTTTTGTATCCAGACATGATCGAAGAAGACTCACCTTCGATTAATGTTGTGGAGTTCCAGGATGACGACTCCATCCTCACCTACCTTCAGTGCAGATGACTCTTTTCACTAATTGGTGGAGGCCGCCCACCATTTCAACCAAAAAAATAAAATTGTTGAGTTCATCAATCATCACATTATCATCGCTTGGTGTTCCTCATGTAAACGATAACCGATAATGGCAAATCTTTCAAAAATAAGCTATTACGAGCCCTTTGTGACAACTTTGGTATCAAACTTAGCTTCTCGTCACCCTACTATCCACAAGCAAATGGTCAAGCCGAATCTTTTAACAAAACCTTAACCAAAATTCTCATGAAAGTCGTTAACGATTCTGGGAAAAACTAGCATGATCACATCCCCTTTGCCCTTTGGGCTTATCGTACCAACATTCGTACTTCCACTAATGCCACACCATTCTCTTTGGTGTATGGTACCGAGGTTGTCTTGCCTCTCGAAATACAAATCCCTTCCCTCAGAATATCTCTCCAAGATATTCTCACCAATGATGACTTCCACCAAGAGCGGTTAGCCCAATTGGAGCTTCTTGACGAGCATCGTCTTACAACTCTTGACCACCTTCAAATTTATCAAAAGTGCATCAAGCGTGCTTATGATAAGCGAATTCATGAGCGTACCTTTAAGATTGGTGATCTTGTCCTCAAAGAGAATCAACATGTAACCAAACTAGAAAAGAGCAAACGTGGAAAATTTGCTCCTAATTGGATTGGGCCTTACATTATCACTCACACTTACGGATCAGGTACTTATCATTTAGCTTCGCTTAATGGTAAACCTGAGCCTGAACCCCTTAATGTCTTGCATCTCCGACCATTCTACTGTTGAATTTAGTGTTACATCACTTCTTATCTACCTTGCGCTCGTCCCTTGAGCTCATTTACCACCTCATACACCTTGTTTCGTGCATCTCAAAGTAGAATCAAACTCACGTGGTTTGATCATCACCTCCTCTTAAAGATGCCTTCCCCTTTTTAGTCTGGTCCATGACTTAAAAGTATCAAAATAACAAGTTCTCAATTATACAATTATGGGATATTCTTGAGTCAAACTTCCTGCAAAACTAGATGCTTCATGCCAAATGGACATCTAGACCTCTAAGCTATAAACTAGACTGCTCCCTCGAAGGACAACTATGTGCAAAGCCACATCTGCTACTATAAGTAGACTACTCCCTTGAAGGACAGCTATACAAAGTCAGCCTCTATCAGAAGCTTCTCGCATTGATCAGCTTCGTGAAGACCTCAAGAACAACAAAATGCATATCCCATATAGACTTCCCGCATCGATCAGTCTATATCCAGAAAAATAAAAGTAGTATTCAAAAGCACTTTTGAGTCATGGACTTGTCTATTTAGGTTTGGTTCTCTTTCGTCAGAATAATCACCTTATAACAAGTTCTCTGCGCACCCTAGCTATACCATCCACCTCACCTCACCATTCTTCAAAACAACAAAACTCAAGGGACGTGACGTATATCGATATATTGTGATTATACAACTCTTTTCACCTATCGACTTCTCACCTATGCAAGGTACCTAGGGATTCAAGCTCATCCTACGATAATACGTGGTTTGTTTAGCTCTTTCCAACTATGGGACACTTTTGCCTCTTTTACCTAAATCTAGGATTATGTGTTGACCTTAATTAGGACACGGTTTCCTATGCTTGGGTAAGCTAACCCTCGCTTCACCTATACCCACACCAACACCGCCAATACCTTACCAACACCAACAACATTACCCTACCAACATCAAAATTTTACCAACCAACAAATTGCCTAACCACAACCAAATTGCTGAATTCACCTCTCCCTGGTCCTAAGGGAGAACTACATCGGTCTGAGGCCCCTCCTTGCTTTGTGCAATGGGCTATGTAGGCAACACTTAGGAGACATGGGGTCTCCCAAGGTTAGCTCGACCATCCCCTACCATAACCTATCATGTGTTGTGTTTTCCTTAAAAATATAAATATTTTCGCGTATTTATATTGATAACACTCACCTTTGTCCTTTATCAATCCAAACATTCAAAACACAAACATTCTTATTATTATCATAACTCAAATCAACATACATATTCAGTTTTATTTAGATGTTAAACAAATACATCTTCTCTATTATCGACGCGCAGGTCGGAGTCCTTATTTATTCTTCTACCCCTATGTATGAAACTCACTTAACCTAACTCCGCCCGCTTATTATAACCTAACTCCTACCCTTATCCACCAATCTCCATTTTTCACCACATCACCTACCCCCGGCTTTGCTAAATAGCCTTATTTTGAATTCATCGGCGACCAAGGCCGTAACCAACCAATCGGCCCGACCTAAGGCCACAACTCACCAATCGGCCTGACCCAAGGCCCCAACCAACCAATTGGCCTGACCCAAGGCCGCAACCAACCAATCGGCCGACCTAAGGCCGCAACCAACCAATCGGCCCGACCAAGGTCAGAATTCAACCAATCGCCCGACCCAAGGCCGCAACCAACCAATCGGTCCGACCCAAGGCCGTAACCAACCAATTGGCCCGACCCACGGCCGCACCCAACCAATCGGCCCGACCCACGAGCCGCACCCAACCAATCGGCCCGACCCAAGACCGCACCAATTAAGTACCTCGACCGAGGCCCGTAAATTATGATTCTATCCACCCATCATGTAGTTGTTTGTTCAATCGAGCTCACTGTTCATGTTTTAGCATGACTAGGATACTTGAATTGATCAGTCGACCAGCTTTTCCTAGACCGAGACCGTGATGTTTATCTCAACCAAACCAACCATTTGGTATTGCCAAACATGCCTAAACGTTCGGTACCTTACCCGTTATATCCCCTGGAGCTACTTCCTATGCCTTGGATACCAGGATTATATCAACCTTGTTTGGATAAACTATCGACCTTTGCCTATGAATTGCTTGTTTGCTCTTCAAATCATGTACCCTGGTCGCACTACTACATTTCAATGTGCGTCTGCTTCCTTGAACTTACCCCACCATCTTACCATCATCTCATCATCATTCACCCTTTATCAACCCTATCCCTGATTTCACGTCGCCTCAATCTGTGATAGATTTGAGGGGGATTACCTATACCCTTAACTGGGGCAACCACTTCTTATTATTGTCAGTGTGCAGCTTTACAAGACAAGCTACACGACAACAAGGGGAAAATGTAGACACCAAATTTGGGTCTTACGATGCCCTGTGCCCCGCATCTCGTCTCGCAACCTAACCCTACCTCACCACCTAAACCTTACACACTTAATTATTTATTAATTACCTTATAATTAATAAATCCACATCTCCAACCCTGCCACCTCACCTCGCCACCTCACCATGACCTAGCCCTAACCCTAAACTAACCTAATTAAGACCTATAACTTGGTCCAGACCCACACCCATGACTCATCACCCCTCACCCGCACCAAAACGAACCTAATAATGACTTGACCAAGCCCACAATGGCGCCCCCTGGGAGAAAAGGAGGAAAGTTGGCTATTTTACTAAAAATAGCCAACTTTGACCTAACCGACATCGGTCCCTACGCGACCAGGCGTCGGTTAGGTAACCGCCATCGGTTCCCTGTAAATGACCTCCCCCAACCAAAACAAAGGGATCCGAATTCATTTTGCAAGAGAGGGACAAGTGAGAGAGAGAGAAGAGGTTACAGAGAGGAGTATTGAGCCCAAGACTGTAACTGAGCAACTAGATCACGGTCACACTCATCCAAACATTGGGAGAGTCGGAGGATAGTTTCATCAGCTCACTTCCGATTTCCGGATCATCCCAACTGAGCCTTGCCTTCGCCACTGCATTCCTTGGACCTGCATCTGCATCAAAAACTAGTAAGTAGTCTCTTTTATTACCTTGTATGCTTCTAGACACTACTTTGTGAACTTTTGATTCATAGTGATTATAAGCTCACTCCTGGATCTACCACCCGGCAAAGCACCCTGCACCTAACCTTCATTCATCCATCTATATTGCCAAAGACAACTTTCTCACTCTCGATTCTTCTCTATCACCCTACTACTCCCTCAACCATCTACCAACCTTCTAAACCCCGTAACCACCTTACAACCAACCTCCATTTAAAAGCCCCTAAATCACTCGCCCTATCGATATATGGTTATCCCCTACTAAAGTACCGGTTTTATAATCATGTCGGTTATCCAGTGACCGACATCGGTCACTGTGACTTATACCAAAAACCAACCTTTCACCTATTTACCTCCAAACAATCTCATATCTAGCCTTGTCTATCCCTGTAACTTGATCTGAACGTATCAATAACCAGTGACCAAACAAACAACATGACATTTTATTATTGGTAGTTTAGTCTCTATTGCTTTTAGTAACGAGGTACCTAAATTGTGATTTCGCAATAGCTTCTTTATTATCATTTGCATTAATTTGTATTAAAAGGGAATTGACCACCTTCGAAAGGAAGTCTAATATTTCTTGGGCCCAAGGCAGTTCCCTCACTTATTGTTTAACGAAAATCTGGTGGTCTTGCATTCTTATTTACAGGTAGTCCTTCCTAGACAAAAAGGAGCTCTTCACAATCGGTTTGATCTCTCCCTCTAACATGAGTTTTAAGACCCTCAAGACAATTCCTTGATTTTAGATTACACTTATCACATAATTGTTATCATAGTGGTCATCTCAAGACGCAAGGTGATAGTACTAATAGAATGTGTAGGAACAAATGTATTCACTAAGGAAATAAATTTGTGGAATGTGGGAATGATAGGAATATGAGGAACAAGTGAATGTGTGATAGTAGGTGTAGAATGGAGCGAAACTTGGACACTAGGAGACATGCAAGATAGAATGGTGTTGAAGTTGTTTTTTAAAGAATTCAAATTTTCTACATATATTTAATTTGCCGAGGCGTTTACTTTGAAGAAGGCATTGCTGGAAAGTGTCAAATTCCGGTGGCTTAAGTTTACAGGTTGCGGATTTTAGAAGCGCCACTTATATTTTTTCTTCGCTGCTCCAAATCGTCATAAATCAAGCAGAGATACGTCTTTATTCTTCGCTGCTCCAGATTTCTGTCCCAGTCCAGCCTTACGAAGGACAGGGTAGTATTGAATCTGGGAAAGGTGAAGGCATAGAGAGCGGTCGAGGTTTCGTCGGAAGTGAATTTGCAGAGCTCCGGTGCCCTCATTTTTGATGGAGTGGTGAAATTGGAGAGTGTCTGTGGGATGATCGAAGCTCTGCCACACGCTTCGTTGTTTTTTTCGTACAGCACCAGGTTTCCGTTGGTTCGGAGTTCGATCCCCGCGACGCCCTTGTTGAAAGTGTTGGTAGACCAAACCAAGGTGTCGTCTGCGTGGATGAGCGCCAGATTTCCGTCGGCTGTGAAATTGAGAGTGCTCTTCTCAGGGACGGGGTGATTTCTGTTGGCGGACCAGATGATTCGCATGGTCTCGGCTTTGTTGTGGTTGCCCATGCGGATGGCGAGGGTGTAGGCATTGGGCGTGGTGTTGAAGAAGATCATCTAGAAAATGGAACCAGGCCGAGAAGCTAACGGGATGGGTCTGTAGTCGGCCTTGTATTCTACAACGTAGTATCCCATCTCTCCCTCGTTGACATAGGAGAAGGGCCCCTCGGCCTCTACTGCTTTCACGATTATGCATATGAATTATGCCGTGGACTTAATTTATGCAAAAAACAAATGGTTTAAAAAACACTATTTGCCCACTCTCGCAAATGTTATTTCTGTAATTTATTCCCAACTCTACCGTTTTTTAATTCTCTTGACCGACTTGAATCCCCCAAATAACCATGGACATGGAAATAATTTTTATTTGATGCAGAGTGCGACCGCGGATCTTCCGACGGACAAGGTGGTGACAATCGAGGATGCGCAGAAGATAAAGGAGAGTGAAGCAAAGGCAAAGCGTGAGTGGAGATGTGAATCCAGGTGGTGTGGGAGAGACAATGGAGGCCGCCGCTCGAATCAACTAAGCATGACTTCCTCACTTTCCGCAGAAACCACAAATATGATTATATATACATGTTTTTGTATAGCCTCTCACCACAGGGCCGATTGGGATCTTAGTTAGACTTGTGAATCTGAGAGCGTAGAGAAAATGTGTGTATAAAATTTTGAAAACTTAATCTAGGGAATACAAACTGGTAGTTAAGAATATGTGCCGTAGCCAGCAACAGAGCACAACAATCTCCATGCCTTTCCCCCAAATTTAATGCTTGCAGAAATTAACTTAGGAGTTGGTAAAGGGACATTTTGCCAAGATAAGACATCCATTAATAAGCAATGGAAACAACCCTGTAAGAGATGTATGAATTCTTATACTGTTGTTGTGACAGAAGGTGCAAGCATACAAGGAAAATGTCTATGTATCCAGTCCAACTCAGCAGGGGGAAAGAGTACATAATCGCCGCTTGAAAAATCAAATATCCCAACCCCAACAGATGCCAATCTTAGCGGAATCGATCACGTGAACGGTGGTGATGTGCCCATTCTCAACTCTTAAAAAAGAGAGATAAAATCATGGAAAAAAGAAAATTACGTGTTGCGAAAACTACGTGGAAGTCAAGCCGGCGACCAATGCAATATGGAAGCAAGAATGACGGCCGCCCGGGTGACACAACCCCACTTTCCTTTTTGGACCACACCACAAAATGCTCAAATTACGGATATTTATCACAAAACGCCTAAATTTAATGAAACAGATTCGCTGGAAACAGCTTGCCGGAATTTGACACATTCCAGCAAGGGCATCTTCAAAGGTGACACCTGACCTGCGCAGTGAAGGAGAGCCTGGTAATGGAAACATGGACTTGTTGAGTGTGGCGGAACATTATTTTTCCCTCAGTTTGAGTGCTCAAAACTTGTACGCATCATTGCAAAAGTACTTGAAAAAAGCAAGGCATGAGGCATTTACTTTGAAGAAGGCATTGCTGGAAAGTGTCAAATTCCATGGCTTAACTTTACAGGTTGCCGGATTTTAGATATTTTTGTAAGTCCTAGATATTTACTATTTTAGATATTCATCTTTGACTCCACATCCTTTAAATGACATTTTAGACTTGGCAATAACCATTCTTTGGTGCCCTTGCTTTTGGGAGTGGCCGGCCTGAGACCATCATGAGTGAAATCTATTTCCTTACTTCCCTAACCTGCGCAGTGAAGGAGAGCCCAGTAATGGAAACATGGACTTGTTGAGTGTGGCGGAACATTATTTTGCCCTCAGTTTGAGTGCTCAAAACTTGTACGCATCATTGCAAAAGTACTTGAAGAAAGCAAGGCATGATCAGGTTATTATTGACAGAGGTGTCGCTCATGTAGAAGAATCCCGAACTCCTCTGTCAGAGGAAGAGTGCAGGGCAACAATAGATGAATTGTGGCCTAACAGATTTAAGAAAGCCATTATGGAAACACTCTAGCAGAAGATATGACTTAAATCGACAAAAAACATTGCATTGATTTTGTGAAGGACCAAGAGAAATCTGATTCTCAAGCTTGACTACAGAAGACACAACTGCCAACTCTGTGTCGGTCAGTTTGTTGTAGACAGTCTCAAACTCTTTGAAAATCTCACCAATCAGGTCAATCCTTTTCTTGTCAATAAGAATGTAGAGAAAATTTAATGTATAAGGCTGAAACTTGGCATCATTTGTAATGTCTTCGAGAATACCCTTTTTCTTCTCGTCTGGTATGATTGGATTAACAAGGAAATTAAAAAAAACCTTATTGGTTATGTATTGAGAGAGCTTATCGATGTCTCTACTGATAGCATCTAGGGACTTCACAGACTGGGCCAATTTTGCTAGGGATGTGGCATATGACCCGCAGTGCTGTCTTGCATAACAATACAAGTTCTTTTTGCGAGCCACTTGAGAAACTTTGGAAGGGAAGGCACTGTGTGTCTTGAAGAGCCTTGTCCCAAAAAGACCAGATTTTAAGGATATGTGGTAGTTTGATCCATTAGCCCCTTTCAAAAGGGCTCTCACAGATGGCGCACACTAGACATTCAGGGCCATGGGACACTGTTTCAATGATTCCATCTAACAAAAATGTAACCAAATCTTTGGAGATCATGTATCCACCGAGAAATTTTTGTCGATCATGTGAAGAAGCAATATTAATTAAGAGCCAAAGCATTTTCTCCGGAAGTCAATTAAATAATCGATGCGTTCTAAATGAGTTACAATTTACAGGAGAGGATAACAATGTTTAGTTTATTAGAGTTGTAATTTTCTATTTTAAGTTTGTGTGATGGGGAGAGGACAATATAGTAACTTCCAACCAAAAAAAAATTTCCTACTATGCCTTGATGGATGTCCGTACGTTGCTATAAAGCTTGTATTTTGTTATGGGCCACACATATGTTAGTATAGGTGAGTTGATGGGGTGAATATATAGTTGTTTTATTTGATGAAACAATCACAATGTCTCTGACGATGACCATGTCTTCGTCAGAAGATATAATTATGATATTTATTTAAAAGATAACATGTTGTACCATTTGGTTGAACACTTGGCGTTTATTTACAAACGTTCATATTTTGGCATTTAAATGTTCCCAAAGCATAGACAACAATCCCATTTTGTCAAGTATCCTTCAATCACTTCATTCCATGAGATGACATATCTCTAGGGAATTTTATGTTTAGTGGGTAGATGAGATTAAGAAACCGCAACAATGATACCCAAGATGTTGTAGTGGAAGAGCATCTCCATGCTTCCTATAAATGAGGCCTCCATCTTTATGTTCTTATCCATCCGATTCTACTCCCGTTGTACATATTCATCACCAGAATTGCTTGCACCACTCAAGTACAGAGAGTGGTTTTCTGTTTACATTTGCCAAAGATACTCCTCACCTTGTTTCACCATATGCAACAAATAGGCCTCCAACCAAATTAGTTTAAATTTGTCAAAGTACTCCCAACCTGTGCCAAAATATAGAGGAATTTTGTTAGATACGCTTGCAAATGTTTTGATAGACATGTATGCGAATGTGGAACCTTACATAAAGACATGTGAACTGTTTAGAAAAATGTAACTTATGTTCTTCGCTCAAACATCTATCATAGATCATAGAATATATTTTACATCCAAACCATATTATACACATAAAACTCAAGCCCTCTCGCGTAACTTGCAACTCATTTGCAATTGCTAGTTATAGGCTTATTTCTAGATTGAAAATGTGAAAGTATTGGATATAGTGGAGGCGAAATTAGAGGGAGAAGTGTGAGACCTGTTGGTTGAGGAGAGGAGTAGGAGAGATTGGAGACCCTTTGACATGTCATTTCTGCCGGACACTTGGGTTCTAGAGGTGCTAGATTCTAGAGGGATTCGGTGTTCGGTGTCAACAGGGTGTCGTTAGGCTATCGCAGATTCACGGGAGGTTATTCGGGACGAACACAGGTTGGAAATAAGTTGACCCTAATTCGAGGACCTTCTAATTTGGTAGATCTTCCGAAAAGGAAAGAGAGTATCAAAATCAGGGTGGAGTAGGATCGTCTCCCTTCCCAGAAGCGCTTATACCACTTAGACTGCGCAAGGATCCCTTTCTTCGGAAAAGAGAAAAATGTTCTAGGGCCCCTTTCAAACCAAAACCCTAAAGGGGATGGAAACTAGTCTAAGAAAAAGGAGGATGGTGCTTCTTCTTCCTCCCATGTCACAGATAAAAGTGTGGATGCGCAACCAGAGATGGGCTCGGTTAAGGAATCACCGATTGTTTACCAACAAATTGGTAGAGTGGTTCTGGGGGTTGAATATGGTCTTGAAGGTCACATTAATTTGTTCTAGGAAAAAGAACTTATCACAAAGTTAGATGAGAGATGGTTTTCAATCGATGATATCTCCGATCAAAGGTGCGAAAAGCAGTGGGGAAAGGGTTGAGGATCATATTTTTGGCTAAAGGTTTCTTTATGATCATTTTCAGGAGCAGGGAGACCTGCGAGGGTGCCCTTAGGAGGAAGGATCAGTTTCTTATACAATGGGGTCTGCTTTTCCCCGGGTTTCGAATTTCAATCCTCGAATGTGGTGGAAGAGAATCACAAGGTTTGGATTCGGCTATATGCCCTCCCAATAGAGTACTGGAACCCGAGCATTCTGCAAAAAAATTGTAGCAGTTTGGGTAAGGTATCAGTAATCGACCAAAGAACCTTGGATGGAACCCTAGCTGCCTTCGCCAGGGTTTGTATCTCTTTCAACCCGACCCTTCCTCTCCCGGACTCGATCTCCATTCACAGCCCCTCGGGGGCTTGGGTCCAACTAGTGGAGTACGAAATAATTTCACAAGCATGCTTCAAGTGTAAGCAAGTTGGACATTTTCAAAGGACTTCCATAATGCCCCTATCAAAGAAGGATTCAAGTGGTTCCCTAGGGGAAGAAAAGAGGATTTGGAGACTAAAAAGGAAGATGTGGCCTCAGACAATGTCCATCAAAGGAAGAAGGGCTCTCCAAGCAATAAGGAGCCCCCTCGACTCGCGATCCCTTCTTAAAGGAGCTACCTAGGTAGCGGTGGACTCGGCAAAGTTCGTGATCCTGTTGCATTCGGGTATTGCAGTAGGTCATGGCGGATTGGTAATGGCCCTTACAAAGTAGGTCCAGAATAATGAGGAAATCTAGGATGTTCAATTGGATCCCTAGTGGGGAAGAAGGTTTGGAAGAAATCCAGAGCATTGAGAAGTTCTCGGCTCCGCTCAAGATTACAATTTAGCCAACACTCCAAGCCTACCTAAATGCCCAAATGTCGATGTGTTGCTCCAAAGTGGGGAGGCCCAATAATGAAGCAAAGATAAACAAGGAGATAGCAGAAGGTAAGCAAGAACAGATAAATAATTTCTTTTCAAGTAGGGAGGGAAAGTCCCTCCTGAAGGATCAATGAAGATCCTTTCTTGGAACGTTAGGGCCTAAACGCCCCTAACAAACAACGCTTAGTGAAGCATTGTATTTTGGAGTAAGAGGCAAATATCTGTCTGATTCAAGAATCCAAATTGAAAGTGCAGAAGATTTCAAGGATTTGTGGACAACGAAATGGAGGGGTTGGAATGGTTGTTTCATTGGTTTTGATGGAGCCTTAAGTGGGTCAGGGATAATTTGGAAAGAGATCATAGTTGTTTTTCTTCCGTTAAGGAAAAAAGTAATTTCCAGTGGTGCAAAGTGCAAGATCTCAGAGCTGATACAAGATTCATTCTTTGCAATTTCTACGGGCCATCCAATCTCATAGCTAAGAGGAGATTGTGGGAAGAATTAAGAGGGGATTTAGACACCTTCAAAGATGAGTTAATCATTCTAGCTGGTGACTTCAATGTCATTTCTTCGGAGAAAGATAAAAGAGGGGGTATAAGCAGGAATCCACAATCACAGAGGGATTTTTGTTCCTTCATAAATGATTCAAGCTTTGATTGATATTGAGCCGAAGAGGGGGTGGTTCACCTGGTCCAATAGAAGAATGGGTTTGTAAGAATTTCAGAGAGACGGATATGTTCTTTTCCAATGAGGAGTGGCTTCGGAGAATTATCATTATGGAATGTGAGGTTCTCCCCATTTCAGGGTCTGATCACTATCCCATATCTCTTCAGATCTCCTTCGATGAGCCGCCAAGGTTTTCCCCCTTCAAATTTGAGCTTATGTGGATGTGGGATCCCTCACTCCCTAGTTTAATAAAGGATTGGTGGTCTTCTTTCTCTTTCAAAGGGACAAAGATGTTTGTTTTATCCCAAAAATGCAAGGCGCTGAAAAAGAATTTGAAGGATTGGAATGTAAGTAATTTTAAGAACATATTCTATGAAAAGAAAAGATTGGAAGCAGCGATCAAAGATCTAAACGAATCGGTTTTCAGGAATGGAATGAGCTAAGAAGATTATCATAAATAAAAATACTTGCTAGCACAATTAGGCGAGCTTCTTATTAGGGAGATCTTCTCGGAAACAAAAATCTAGAGAGACATGGTTAAAAGAGGGGGATCGCAATTCCAAAAATATTCACTCTTGGTCAGTGCCAAAAGGATTCATAATTTCATCTCCAAGATAAAATCTCAGTCAGAGATTGGATTCAGGATCAGAAAGGAATAAGGGATATGGCGGTCAACTACTTCTCCAATCTTCTGGGGGTGAGAGTGCCTCTAATTTTTTAGAGCAGTAGAGCTTTTGAATCTGGTTCCTAGAAGGATTGATGATGTGGGAAATGCAAGGCTTCTTTCCCCATTTTCTAAGGAGGAAATCAAATCCGTTGTCTTTTCTATGGAGCGGGATAAAGCTCTAGGTCCCAATGGTTACTTTGTAGCATTTTTTCAAGATTTTTGGGATATAATAGGCAAGGATGTTTGGGTTGTAGCAGAGGAATCGATATCTATGGGAAAGGTTTTAGGGGCATTGAATGTAACCTTCTTCTATTTTTTTCCAAAGAAATCCGCGGCAGTAATCCATGGAAGACTTCAGACGGTCTCTCAAAGTGCCCATGGAACACTACCCTTATATATGTTGTTTTTCCCGAAGGTCTTAAGATTGGTCCTACGTAAAATTGAAAAATTGCTTAGATATTTTTTTTGTGGCAAGGTACGGGTGAGGAGAGAAAGTGACATTTGGTTAAGTGGGAGCAGGTGAAACTGCCCAAGGATCTTGGTGGGGTTGGGATTTTGGATCTCGGGCTTCATAACATCGCACTGGGAGCTAATCATGTCTGGAAGTTAATCTCTGAATCTCGCAGCTTTACTTAATAAAAATTTGATCAAGAAATACCGGATAATAATCCATCTGAGAGTATTCTCACCAACTTGGAGTTGCCGAAGGGCTCCCACATTTGGAACTTTATCACCATGTAGACAGTTTTCGATCTTTAGTTTCTTGGAGGATAGGAAATGGCACAAAGGTTAATTTTGGGAGGACTCATGGTAGGGTTTCCCTGCCTTCATGGATACTCCGGGTCTAGAGGAGGATTGTATAGCTTCGAAAGAAGTGTGGGGTCAAAAGGTGGTGAATTATGGCTTTAATCACCGGGATGGTTCGCCATCGCTTGTTTGGAACAATGTTGACCTATTGGGGATCCCACTTACTACAAAAGATCTATTTAAACAAGTTCTGGAAGAGAGAAATATCAATATTTCCAATCGAGAAGATCAAATTTTATGGATGGGCTCTTCTTCAAGAATATACTCAGTTATATTTGGCTATGAAATCCTTGTGCAGAGAGAAGGTAAAGGGCATATTTCGTGGAGCAGATGTTGGGATGCGAGATGCCTTCCCAAGGCAGGAGCGTTCTGTTGGCTGGTCTACAAAAGAAAAATCTTCACCCAAGTTAGAAGGCAGAGATGGGGATACTACGGACTGACTAGGTGTCCTTTGTGTGAAAATGTGGATGAAGAGGTGGATCATTTACTCCTACATTGTCCCTTCTCCTACCGTGAGTTGGGCTCAGGCCGTATAATAAGCTTGGTTTGGCTTGGGTTCCGGAAAATCCATTCCAAAGGTGTTGGAGTCGTAAGATAAGAGGAAATGCCCAAGCTCTAGGTTCGATTTGGGTTTCGCATGACCCCTTATTGCTAATTTGGCATCTTTGGTGGGAGTGAACTTATGCGTTTTTTTTAGGGACTCCCTTCGATTTTACTTCATTCTCGAAAGGTGGAGATTGTTATTTTGGAAAATGTAAGTGTCAATTCATAGAATGCATCCCTCTTCTTCAATAGGGATGAAGCTATCAAAAATTAGTGGCCACTCATCACTCTTCCCTCACCGGTGCTTTTTCAAATAATCAGTTGTCGCATTGGGAGAAGAGGGAAGTCAGGAAAAAGGTTAAGTGGATGCCACCCCCCTGGGTATCGAAAATTGAACTTTGACAAGGCCTCCAAAGGCAATCCCAATATTTTGGGGGCATGGTGCATTATTCGAACGAGTTGGGGGATTTAGTGATTGCGGGCTTGAAACCATTGAGAGTAGGCACAACTAATCAAGCGGAAATTCAAGCTTTGTTGTTTGGGGTAAAACTTGCTTGTGAGAGTGGTTGTTCTCACCTAGTCATTGAGGGTGATTCGTGGGATTGTGAGTGCCATTTCCGAAGGTAAAGCTATTAATTGGGCTCTAGACTCTTTCATCCCGAATATAGTTTATTGGCTAAATAAGTTGGAGGATTGGAGCATAGGCCATGTCTTGAGGGAAGCAAATGTTGGCTGCATATTTCCTTGCAAACGTGACAGTGTTAGGTGGTGATGAGGTGGCAGTTGGTAATGATGTGAAAAGATGGCCCGGGTTGGAAGACATTGTATGGAAGGAAGCCAACGCCTATTAATGAAGAAGGTGGTTCGTGTGAGCCCATTTAAGTGGTGGATGGGTCATTCTTTTCTATTACCGATTTATGTTTTTGTTCTTTGGAGCTCGAAGGGTTTTATCTGTTCCACTATGGCTATCCCTTCTCTGTCGATGTTGTTCTTGAAGGGAGATGCAAGGGAAATGGATTTTTTGGTCCAGTTTCACAGTGCAGGCTGCGCAAGATATTTCGCATGGGCTCGGAGGTCATCGAGAACGTCGTAGGGAGAATCCTGGGTGAGGATTACCTGCAAGGAAGTGGACGTGCTAGAGTCAATTCAGAGGTGGCTTCTTCGTTTGTGTTCCATTTACTTATAATCGAGAAAAGTAAGGAGGAATCCCTCTTGATTGCCAGGCATGTTATCAGTCCAAAGTATGCAGTAGGTCTAGAGGAGGCCATCGAGGGTTTTGTTATGCCCTTGGCTTATGCGCAGTCTTCTACATAAGCAATTTCAGAGGAGGTCCCAAGAAACTATGTGGAAGAGTTAGAAAGGAGGAACACAAAGCTTTGGAAATTCACGGTATCAGTTCGCAAGGCCTATAGAATGGGGCAGTGGGGTCTTGTTAAATTGAGCCCTGAATCTGAATGCTCTCGCCGATCCTATTGGCATGTTCCCTAGAAAGTTGGACTTCTTGTAGAAGAAAGGAAAATCACCCTACAATTTGTTGTTGTAGATGGCTCGAGCAGGCTGCGAGGAAAGACGCAATTCGAAGAGGAAGAGGGGAAGCGATGGAGAGACTCTAACCAAGAGGAGGCTGTGAAAATTTTGGGGTAGGCTGGTTTTGTTTTGTTAAGGGTGGTTTAGCGTATTAGTATTTAACGACCTTTTGTTTTATCAGCCTTGTAGGATAGTTTTAATTTTGTAATTTTGGAAGCACGGTGGTTTAGAATGTAAGGGTGGGGATCTCATTAACTCCCTCCAGTTCATAGCTCTGGTAAAAAGTGTTTTATGTATCAAAACAAAAACTGTGAAAGTATTTATAATAGGTGAATTGTAAGGGAAAATATGAAGTTCAGTACTAAAACATGTATATTTAGGAGAATTCAACAATTTTTGTATATTTTATAGGAAAATTGGGGGAAACATAATTCAATAATTTGTTTGTTGGTGAACCTAAAATTTGGAAATTTGTTAAAACTTAGTCAATTGGCTTTAAAAGTCCCTACAAAAATCCCTAATGGTGTTTGATGAAACTTGATATATAACATTTCAAGAAGGTGTTGTGTCTCAATTGGTACATGATAATTTGTTAGCATTAAGATATCCATGACTCACCCTATAAGATTTTTTTGAATAACTAGCAAACAAAGATTTGTTTTACATCACGTTTCAAATTTGATTTCCATTATAACATTGAATGTATCAGCGATGTCACTAGGATTTTCTAAAAGATGTTTAAAGTCTATTGCATCTTTTAAGCCTAGATGACTCTTTTAAAGTTGTTTCCTTTCCTTACTATTTTCACCTTCGATAAGAATATGAGGAACAATCGTAGTATTTTAATCCATGGGTATTTCAAAAGAGGTGGATTGATTTCAAGATGACCTTAAGTTTCATCAATGTGAACCATCTTTGTATTTTCCATACAAACCCGTGGAGGAAATGAGAGAATTTATACAAGATCAATCGGATTTGAATTGATTCGAGCACTATGTTAGGTGGATTCTTTGATGTAATCAATTTGGATGGGATAAAATATATATGATATGTAAAATATGATACACAACTAGTATTACATACATGAGCTAGGGATAAAAGGTTGCAAAATAGAACAAACCCTAGGATAATCAACAAGAAGTAATGGTACCTAGAATATGGCAAGCTAATGCAAGTTACATAAAAAGTGAAACCTTAGGTTGTGTTTTAGCTAGGTAGGGTTTATCAAAAGAAACCCTAGGTGGTTGAGTATAAGTTATGTCAAGTTCATTAAAATGTAAGTAATCTGGTACAAATATCTTAAATACATCTATTTGAAAACCATTGATAGATATCAATTTCAAGATTTCTATTTTGGATTTTACACATCATATTTTTTAAAAATTCCATTACATTATGTTCATATTTTAAGTATAATGATTAAAAAACTCTTTCTGAAAAAAAGGACCTCAAACTCTATAGTATGACCAAAGATATTACTATTTTAGATGGACTGTCAAAGTTAATATATTTTTTTAATAGTGAGTTGTAAACATTATGATCAAGATTACCTTGTGATGGTCAACCGACATCAAATGTAATATAGATAATCAAACCTTACACGGCCACACCATCACATACCACCCCTTGCTGCCATTGTAAAACACCTATTGGCATAACAAAAGGGGCTCAATGCATAAGTGCGCAACACAAGCCACGCCTTAGGGGTAATTAGGCCCTAATGAGATTTAATCAAATAATATGAACTGACTACAAAATGTGATGGAAATTCTAGAACATAGACAACATAAGAAATACAAGAATAATATATAAGTGTGAGATAATTAGGGTTGGCAAAATTTTATGGTTTGTAAGATAATACATGATTTCCCTAATTATGTGAGTGATTGTTAGAAGCATCTTGAGAAATTTCACCTTACCTCTTCCACCAACTATTGATTGTTTTTGGGACATGTGCAAAGGTCTCCTCCCATAAGTGGAATTGTATATAAAATCCAGGATCTCGATTTGATGAGTATGTTTGATGGCCCTTTAATGTGAAAGCTTTCTCACAATGTCTTGATCACTTGTGAATCAACAAGAAATCAATCTCCTTAGTGAAAACCTTTATCTGTTTTATGTTAAGTTTATGGTTTTTGAAAGAAATTTTAATTAGATTATTTATTTTTATGGGACTTTTACTTGTGTGGTTTTTTGTCAATACTCAAATGAGCTCCATGAATTGTCATTACTCTAAAAATGTTTTTCGTCATGTATTTTTGGTAATAATCACAAGGTAGGGGGTTAGCGGGGGTGCATTTTAGTACACAAGTATTGTGAGCATTTGTTAGTAGGGGAGGGATGGTGAATATATTCCCCACTTTAGGATTTTCACCTTCATATTTTCCCATTGCCAATTTTTTTGGTGAGTGTAATGCCTAATAAATCAC
This sequence comes from Taxus wallichiana var. yunnanensis, assembly GCA_018340775.1. NCBI lineage: Eukaryota > Viridiplantae > Streptophyta > Pinopsida > Cupressales > Taxaceae > Taxus > Taxus wallichiana. The sequence continues at coordinate 179,188,921 of CM031236.1, read as the reverse complement.
CCTTGTCTTACAAATTTACCAATGTGGAATTAACCTTAATTACAACCCAATAATATATTTCATGTTAAGTTTATGGTTTCCAAAAGCAATTTAATTAGATTATTTATTTTTGTGGGATTTTTACTCAAGTGGATTAACCTTTATATATTGCCTACACCTTGCAAAACCCATAAAAAGGAAGATTTTAAGGAAGTTTGAGTTATCCCTCCAACTTATTATCAAGCTCATAATTTGTTAACAAAATTGCAATCACCACTCATGTATGCCAACAAATAGTCGTGTTCTAACTCATTTTTGCATGTGTGTGCAACTATTATAGTCTCAATGAATCTCTACATGCTTTGCCCTCGGGATTTCTATATGTGGGTGCTTTAAAAATATAATACGCTTGACTCTTCGATATACTCTAATAGATTTGTGTACCTCAAATTAATCATAGTAACCATGTTCGAAAAGTTCGATAGTTTAAAAGGGTTAAAAAGTTCATAATTTTTGAAAATTTAAATTCGGTTTGGTTTAGAAAATTTACAAATATAAAATATATATAAATAATAAATACTATACATATATGATGACATTTGAAAAGAAAAACCAATTACACATAATAATAAATAAATATATTATCTACAAAGTTTTTCCTTTACATTCTAAACCAAAGAGAACCACAACCACAAAGGGCCAAAGAGAAACACAAAGAAAGGCCATAAATAACATCAAATACATTTTTTTCCTTTGTGTTTAAGTATTAGTGTTTCTTGTTTCGTTTTTGTTTTGTGTTGAAGTTCTTTTAGTTTAAACGCTTTAATTTTTAATTCAAAAAATAAAAAATAAAAATCAACCGAACTTGTTTAGTAAGTTCGATCGGACCAAAAATATGGTTAGAGCTGAATTTTCACTAAAATTCATACAAACATGATAAGTATGGAATTAATGTCTCGCATGTTCCCAAATGCACAAATGAGTGTATGTATTTAAAGACTTATTGAAATCCAAATTAGGACTCGGCACACAAGCCAATGCATGACGTGCGGGAAAGATCTACAAAACATCAAGATCGGTGGGGGCAAAAAGAGAAAGGACCATTTCCACATGGCGCGCAAATGGTCAATTTCCTAACAAAAATGATAAAAGGCACTAAAGACGGCGAGCAACAAGAGAGGGAAAAACTACTATAAGAAAAGGAAAACAATGTGATCACATGAAATGTAAAATGACAAAAAAACTGAAATAAATGAATTTAACAAGAAAAGAAAATGATAAAATACACAAAATCAAACCAATAAAAACCTATCTTGAACCAATAATCAATAAACATAGAAATACACAAACAACATAATAATTAATTAATCTCATACCAAAATTAAGTGTCTACATTACAACATAAATTTTAAAATATCAAAATCAACCTCAAAAGTAATCAATTCCAATGACCTACGAAGTGATTATTACCATCCTTTACAGGGGAAAATGTCTAAGAATTATTCTTTTCCATTTATTTGTGGTAGTACAGGATTTTGTAGTGTTTTCAACTTACATTAATAACATTACATTAATAACAGTGATTAATAATATTTTTCCTGAATTAAATGATTAATAACCACTTTCCTTTGCATGCATATACATGAAAACAAGAACAAGCCTAAGAAATATTCCCGCCAATAACATATTCGAATATCAACATTCTTTAATGGCACAGATCGCATGCTCGTAACGGGAGATCTTTGGGGGCATCTTTAGCAGATATTATAATAATTTTGACAAAAACTGTCTTTTCAAAAAAGTTAAATTAATAAATTAAAAAGTTGACTTGAAGTACTGTTCGTACCATTCTTTCGACAGTCAGAATTTCAGAAAACACAAGACAGACAGTGAATTGACATAAGGAATTTGAAATCCCGTCGATTACTTCACTGCTTACGAATTCTTGAATTTTTTATTCATATGACAAGATAAAAGGAATATACTTGTCGCGCCATTGAATTCTATTTTATATATCCAGAGAAATTAAATATTGTGTTTATAATGTTCACTGATTTCTGTGATCTTTTGCCACTTATCTTTCTTGTTCGAATGTAACAGTGGAATGGCGTGCGCCAACCTCTGTTTAAGAGAAGCTACAATAATCATTTAGAAAAATGTTCAATTTTAAAAACTCAGTTTAAGTTAGTAAGTGAAGTGTGTGTCTCTCACATAACACTGAGTTTCATATTTTGGTGAGGATTTACATTTACAAAATTACAAACATTAATGATATTAACTATCTTATTGTTTTAAAAAATTGTTCTTAGACAAACATTAATTGTAGAAGTTTTTTTCATTTTTTCTGAAAATCTTATGCCTTAGTGTTGGTGCTGCCGAGTTGGCTTTATACTGGTTGAAAAACCTCGCCAAGAGTGCATTGGTAAAATGTAATAGCTGAACGTAACTTGCCGGTGTGTTGGTATTGACTGTGATCTGTAAATTAATACAAAAATGTACGCAAAAGTGCATAACAGCCCTCCAGTTATGCACCGACCATGGAATAATATGCCAACATACCGACAAGATACGGTTTTCGCACTGTGTTTCTGGGAAGTCAGTATTGGTCTTTCCCTTAATGTTATGTTATATACTTCTTCTAGATCCATGGGTGAGGACCTCGATAAAATCCCTCCTTTTATCAAAATTTGAAAAAAATTATGTAACAGAAAGTTTTAGAAAACAAGATTCACTGCCACTATAGGTAATTGATGCAGTGTCCAACAGATGCTGCACGAACAGAGTAGTCTAAATATAGCGATACTCAGCACAGAATGTTTGCAGACTAGTGTTTTCTAAATAGTACATTTATTGAAGTCATTAATGGTGGTAACTAATTACTAGTTATTTTTAAGCTTCTGAGCATAGATAAAATGTAGTGTGATTTTTTAAAATACAAGTCTTAGATTGATTTCTAAAGACTGTTCTGTGACTGTTATACTAGGTGCCACATACATATATATACATCATAACTATGGCAGAAAGGAACTCGAGACTGGGTGTAACAATATGGCAGCTGTTTCAATATGCGGATTGGATAGATAGATTGATGATGTTTGCTGGCAGCTTGGGTGCTGTGGGTGATGGTTTATACCACCCAAGTATCTTGGTGATTATGAGTAGTGCTGTTAATGGCCTGGGATCTGGTCTTAATTCCATGGATAATTTAAATCAGGTGAGAATTTGATTTAGTTAAAAGAGTTTTTTTGGTGTTTGTAGATTTGTATATATTTCTGATTTTTTTGGCCATGATGCAGACCATTGTTTATTTTCTGTATTTGGCTCCTGGAATATGGGTTGCAGCTTTTCTAGGTATGATTTTTTTGCCTCTGCATATTATTCTGATTTCTAGCTATGTCAGATGAATTTTAGAGTTTCACATGATCGGGTTCATAGAATAAAATATGAATATTTTTATTTACGTCCAATGCAGCAAGAAAAAGTTGTGGCTCTGGGTACAAAAGGTTATATAATAAATGTATATACATTGCTTTTCGCTAGGCATTTAGCTGACACTGCCATACAAGTTTAGGCCTATCGGTAATAAAGGATTTAAATTTGACAACCATTTACACTTTTCGTGTTTTTAATCCTCAAATACTTATAAATTCTTGAAATAACCATCTGTTTTTATTTGCGTCATATAAATTTATATAACATTATATTAATATACATAAATATATATTATAAATTGTTAAAATAAATAAAAGATTGTTTTTTATATTTTTACTAGGAGGGTTCTGTATATTTTGAACGGTATTGGGTAATATTGAAAAATTATCATTATTTAAAAATTATTTGGTGAGTATAAGTATTGTATATCCCATTCAGAATAAGAGTTATAATTGAGAGTTAAAAAGAAGAGTTATAATTGAGACAAATATTTTTGTTATATACTTGTTTAAAACAAATATTCACTCAATGAGTACTTAATATTTTTAGGAAAAATGGTGGTCAAGAATCTCCTCTTAAAAACAATTTTTTTTTTTTTTTAGTTTTTGGCTTACTAGAAGAATCCAGAATTTTTTTCGGCTAACTAGAAGAATCCAAAATTATTTTTAGTCAACTAATGGAATCTAAAAATGCCCAATAAAATGGAGCTGCAAAGCTCTTTAACACAAGAAGAGCCCCCTATAACCTGTACGCAACGTGCAATTGGAATCAAACCCAATTAAACCCTTGACTCTAATTCTTGCCAATACAACTACATACCGTGATAACCATGGGGGTTTTACATTGAATTTGGCGCACATAGTATAGACAAACAAGTTTGAAATGTAGAAGAAATACAAATATTTGGTAAAAACACAGAATTAGAAAAGAATCGGAGAAATATATGCTAGCCCGAATGATATCTGCTTATATACAATACAGATTTTAACAGCTTTTTAATAAAACAGGTCCTCCGCACCCAGGCTGCAACTTAGCTGCATATGCTTTTTTGTTGCAATAGATCTCCACGGCGTGATTATAAATTTCATAGTATTGATAATCAGAACTATATATCCTCCAAAAGAAAATTAAATATTACAATGACAAGAAACCATGAGCTTAGCCGCTGGTACCTACCCATGCTTAGTTAAACTTAATATTTATCAATAGAACTTTAGTTGATTTTATGATTTGTTTTGAGATGCATAGAAACAGATTTCTTCCTTCCTCTACAAAGATTTTATGATTTGTTTTGACTTTTGAGAGGCATAGAAACAGATTTCTTCCTTACTCTACAATAAAGGCCATATCAATTTAATCAAAACCTTAAATTGAATTTACAAAATATGAATGGATCTTAGGCAATAAATTAATAAGCAATCACAAAATGAAAAACATGAAGCATAAATGGAATTTTTGATTTAGACAAGCCAACTTATTAACACTAAGTAGTGGAGAAGCCCTTTCTGACTTCTCAGGTTTTCTAAGTATTGTCAGAGCTAGTGGGAGTGACAGAGTCTAACTGCAGAAGGAACAATCCTCCGGCATACAAGCTGCAAGTGTAAATGCATTGTCTTTTTGTTTTTCGTTGTAGACAACTTCTGAAGAACTGACAATGAAACTTGACCAATCATGAGGGTCTATTAAAATCCAAACATCACAAATACATACAGTAGGACACTATAGTCACATCTTAAAAAGGCTGCACCCAGCCAGACTTTGAACTCTTATCACTTGAAAGTGCATTAGACCTTTAGAAGGATTCCTTTTGCTTCAAAGGCTGTTATGAGATTGTTGTGGCTTGAACCAGGGCCAAGCATCCTCTATCAATTACAGAACCAGTTATATGGAAATCTGCTAATTCTTAGCGAGTTCTCCTAATCATTGAATTGTTCCTTAATTGTCATTGATACATTTCAAAATATTTGACGAAATAAATATAAATAAAAATCAAGCCTCGCTTAATGGTCTCAAAGTGTTAATTGGGATAACTGAAAAAGCTGTGCAAACTATTCAAATCTTCATGCCTTATACTTATTTAGGGCTCTTTTGCTTTCCTGTACATTTGGACTCATCCTCAATTTCTCCTTGCTTGCAAATAATGCATCAACATTCTTTTCAATGTATATTTTTCCATCTACCTATTTCAACTGGAAGGTGGTGAGAGCTTAGCTTAAATTGAAGAATTATATCTTTTGTCCATGAATATTTTCTCTTGAAGGTAATATTATTCTATGTAGGTAATCACTGGGTTGATCTCAAATACATGATGTGATTAATAAGGAATCCAGTGACAAGTGTTTCTCGCTTGGCTGCATGAATTTTACTATTTAGATTAACAACACAAAATTACCAAGATCCATGCACAACATGTCTGGCTCGATTTAATTCAGCCGTTGGGCCAATTTGTGAAGTTCATAAACCACCATCAATTGAAAACATTTCTCAAACTCTCATAGAAATATATTAGTTGAAAATTTTTCTTTACATAATTGGAACAGTTCTCCTTTGCTGCACTATTTGAATCCATATAACATGCCTTTTTCAGAGGCTTTTTGTTGGACAAGGACTGGAGAAAGGCAAGCATCACGCATGCGCAGAAATTATTTGATGGCTGTTCTAAGGCAGGAGGTTGCATTTTCGAGACTACAGGCATTAATACAGCTGAGGTTGTCAACAGCATCTCTAATGATACACTCATCATACAGGATGTTTTGAGTGAGAAGGTAATTAATTTTCACAGAGAAAACATTAGATCTAATTTTTGTCAATGTACAATATTAATTTTATATTGTAGAATGGATCGGTTTTTTCTATGGATTGCCTTCAGCAAACTGATTCTTGGAGAAGGAATGATTAGGTTCCCAATTTCATCATGAATTTGTCTACGTTCGTGAGCTGCTACGGTGCTGCCTTGTATTTGTCATGGAGGCTTGCTTTGGTGACTTTGCCATTCCTCACATTACTGATAATACCAGGAGTGATTTATGGACGGAGGCTGATGACCATCGGTGGAAAACTGCATTCAGAGTATAACAAAGCCAGCAGCATTGCCGAAGCAGCTCTTTCCTCCATCAGAACCGTGTATTCCTTTGTTGCTGAAGACAATGTTATGTCCAAGTTCTCATCTGCACTAGAAGGAAGTGTAAATCTTGGGATCAAACAAGGCCTGGCAAAAGGCCTGGCTATGGGGGCCAATGGAGTTGTTTTTGCTATATGGGCATTTGTGTCATGGTATGGAAGCACACTTGTACTGCACCATGGAGCTTCAGGAGGAAAGATTTTGGAACAGGATATTCTCTCATCCTTGGTGGCCTGTAAGGATTTAATTTTACAGAAAACTAATTTTAAATATTAAGAGATTTGAAGCTTCAACAGTCTCTAAATTAAGAGAACTGTTTCTCGATAAACATGTGAGAGATTTTTTAAATGGTTAAACCTGTGATTCAAAACAGCAATGTTTAAAAACTCTCTCACAGGTTTATACAGAATCATTTTTGTGGAATTTTAATATTTTTATTTGAAGTTACTTTTTCCCCAATAAATCATCAGTGAGATTTTCTGCAGCGTTTAATAGACATGATTAAGGTTGGGCCACATTCTTACTATTTGCAAACATGGGTCACAATCATTAGTGGAAATAGTTAAATTTGTATTGTGCTCCTACGAATGCCCGTCCTAATATTAGACTATAACATCTTGGACCTGGTTTTGTTTATGTGAAATGATGTTAATTGATGAACTAATTTCTTTCAGGGCTTTGGGGACTGCGCTGCCAAATCTCAAGTACTTTTCTGAAGCATGCACAGCAGCATTTAGAATATTTGAAATGATCCACAGAGTTCCTGAGGTCAATACAGAGGATATGACAGGGGAAGTATTGGAAAAAGTCTCAGGTGAAATTGAAATAAGAAGCGTGGAATTCATATATCCATCCAGGCCAGACACTGTAATTTTAAGTGATTTCAGCCTCATAATTCCATCAGGGAAAACTGTAGCTTTAGTTGGTAGCAGTGGTTCAGGAAAATCAACAGTCATTTCATTGATAGAACGCTTCTACAATCCGCTTCGAGGAGAAATTCTGCTAGATGGGATGAACATTCAAAACCTTCAGATCAAGTGGTTGAGAACACAAATTGGCCTCGTTAGTCAAGAGCCTGCACTTTTGCTACCTCTATTTATGAAAACCTCTTATTTGGTAAAGAGGACGCCACCATGGATGATGTTTTGAATGCTGCAAAAGCTTCAAACGCTCACGACTTCATCAGCCAACTGCCAGACGGTTATCATACTCAAGTAAGTGATCTACCTATCCATGAATTTAGGTGGCTAGAAATGCTGTAGATTGTATCATTTGTTATATACTTACGCATGTAAATTGTATCATTTATTATATACTTACGCATGTAGATTGTATCATTTATTATATACTTCAGCAATGGTCCAGAGGGTGGAGCTACTGAAGCCCGGCGGACTAGCTCAAGTGGTTGAGTATTGTATGCCTTTAAGTGGTCGGTCTCGATGTCTGTAGTAAGATGAGAAGCACAGAGAAAATAGCAAGAAGATAAAATTGCACAAAACAGGCAGATTCAATTTATTATAGGAGTAGTTACATTTGGTTGTTGGTTACAACCTCCTCAACTACCTAGAACCGTACCGGTTCATTCTATATATTCAACACCACCCCTTAATGACTAACCTTGAAACAACACCAAGTTTATCTCTAAATTTGACAAACAACAAAGGACCAAAAGGTTTAGTTATTACATCAGCAGGCTGATCTGCAAAAGGACAAAAATGTAGAGAGATTTCACCAAAATCAACCAAGCTGCGAATATAATGATGATGAATCTTAATATGTTTAGTGCGAGCATGATAGACAGGATTCTTCACCATCTTAAGAACACCTTGATTATCACAAAAGAGTGATAGAGGTGTTGCAGTGGCCTGGGGAAACTAAAAATCAGTCAAGAATCGACAAAGCCATATTGCTTCACAACTGGCACTAACAACATCCTTGTATTCTGTTTCAATAGAAGAGATGGCAACAGTGGGCTGAAGTTAACTCTGCCAAGAAACAACTCCTGAACCAAAAGAGAAGATATATCCGAGTATCTACAGATCCTTCCCAATCAAATTGGCAGATATGCCAATCAATTTGAAATCTGCAACTCTCTAATATAGAATGCCAAAGTCAAGAGTTCTTTTGACATATCGTAGAACTCGTTTTGGTGCTCCTCAATGAATGAGTTTCGGTTTAGATAAAAAATGAGAGAGATAATCGACAACAAAACACGAGATCTGTTCATGTACTTGTTAGATAGATCAAACTACCCACCAATTGTATCGTATAATGATTCATCGACCGGTGGTGAATCATCATGAGCTGAGATTTTCGCCCGACCTCCATAGGTGTAGAAGAAGAATTACAATCATACATCTAAAATTTCTGTAGCAGAGTTCATGGCATATGTAACTTGAGAAATGAAAATCAAGTGATCATGTTGCCAGAATTCTACACCAAGACAATAGTGAAGGAGGCCTAAATCAATCATGTCAAAAGGAGTACATAAATCTGATTTTACCTTATGAATCGTAGCATCTCCACGGCTGTGATGGAAAGGACATCAACATATATAATAAGAATCACAATGTCATCATCATTGCTTTTGACATAGAGATTCGGATCAGAATGACTCCGTGTGAAGCCTGAATCTCGAGATGTTTATCTATTTTGATGTACCAGGCTCGAGGAGCCTACTTAAGTCCATACAAGGACTTAATCAATCTGCATACCAGATGCTCACGACCACGAGCCCGAAAACCCTCAGGCTGTGTCATATACACTTCTTCCTCCAAATCCCCATTCAGGAAAGCACTTTTGACATCCATCTGATATACTTTCCAACCAAACTGAGCTGTAAAAAAGAAGAAGCCGAAAAAGTGACCATCTTTGCAGTAGGAGCAAATGTCTCTTCATAATTTATCCCCTCCTGTTGCGAAAATCCTTTCGCAACGAGTTGAGCCTTGTACTTATCCAAAGTACCATCTGCTTTACACTTGATTTTATACACCCATTTACAACCAATGGGATGTTTCCCTGGAGGTAATGGCACCAACTTCCAAGTATTATTTTTAATCAAGGCATCATACTCTAGTTGCATGGTAGTTTCCCATTTTGGTATGCCTCGTGCTTCAAAGTATTTATGTGGCTCATGAATATGAAGAAGATCAGAAGCAAGAGCAAATTGAGCATGCTCAAAATAATCAATTTGCTTACCAGTTCATCGAGACCTTCCATCTAAGAGAGGAGACAATTCTTCCTTCCTCAAATCCTGAATAGTGGAGTAAAACCACTTAGGCCTCCGCTAAACTTGAAGATGTAGTATCGGTTGTGGTGCTTCTGGAAGAGAAACCAACGGAAGTTTTAGAGGAGAAACCAATGCAAGTTGATTTCTTGGAGACTCAAAAATCTCAGTGGGAGATTGTACAAACTGTCCTAGAGTCTGTGGAGGAGTACGAGAAGAATCAGATTCATGATCAGGCAAGGAAAGAGTACCAAACTCCATTATGACCCTTTGTTGGTCCCCTTGTTGATTACAACCAAAGAAAGACTTTGTTTCTTTTACATCAACATCCCGACTAATAATGATCTTATTAGTGGAAGTATCAATCAATCTATAGGCTTTAGAATGATCACTATAACCAACAAAAATATCTAGAACATTTGGAATCTAACTTACTCCTCTTATTTGCAGGAACCAAAGTATAAGCAGTTGAACCAAAAACACGAAATGTTGATACCTCTGGTTTGATGGTGGACCAAGCCTCTTTCGGTGTGATGTCCTACAAAGCTTTGCAAGGACTTCGATTGAGAATATATACAGTTGTGTTAACAAATTCTCCCCAATACTTATAGGGCACTCCTTGACTGTGCATCATGCATCTAGCCATCTCCATGATTTTGTTGGCCTTTCTGGCCCACACAGCTGTTCCCCATAGATTTGGATTTGCAACTAGGTATAGCCATAATTTTGCCTGAGACACGAGCTACGTCTCGCTTCTAGTCACGTTCAACGGTGAAGTACGACTTTGTTACCACGAACCGGGTTGACCATGACTCGCTCAACGTATTTCCTTCACACTAGATTTGTGGATGGGCTCATGTGTCTCCTTTCTACCCTCCGGGAACCCACGATTTTAGGCACTCACATGACTATTCGTGTTTGTCATGTTTTTCTAAACAATGAAAACTTCTATCTTTTGCCCCTGCGTCGACCGTAATGTCGACCTCACCTCTCACAATTGCTTTCTCCAATGGTGACTAACCTAGCTCCGATATCACTGTTAGCATATGCAAAGAGAAGAAAGAATTCAGAGAAGGTTGAATGCACACTCAAACAAGCGTGACAGTGTTTATTATATAGAAAGAGGTGGTTACAATTTGGTTGAACATTGATGAACCAAATAACTACATAACCACATCATAGACTATATAATGCTCTATATTTTAATAATGTCGATCCCTCGAGTGGCCACCTCTGTCAGGTGAGCTCACTTGGTGTCCCCACCAGGTTAGGTGCCCTCTCATCTAAGTACTAGTGGTTTACCCTATGTACATTCCTCGACTTGTTGGCAGGTGTATGCAGAGGGTTCCTCCTGAGGTTTACCTTGTGAAAAAAAGATTTTAAAAAAGGGATGAGACTACTGAAGTTTTCTCAACAATTGTCCAATAAAATGGACCTATGCAATTGAAATTTTCCACTTGATTGGATATCTTTACATTGACAACTAATGATATATTTTTAAAAAGATTTTGGCAAAATACCTCGTAAAAAATCAGGCGAGATGATGCAATATTTCAGCACCAGATTTTCAACCACCCTCAAAATATCTTTCTAAAAATGGTTGCTCCTATTTTCAAGGTAAAGGTTCACATTATTACCATTTGACAATTGTAAAAGTTCAAAAGCCAACCATGCATGAAACATAGGAGCAAAGTGGTCCCCCTCTATGTGACCTCTCTAATACACAACATATATGATATAATTGTGACTTTGTGCAAAAATTCCATTCCACACCACATAAGTAATATTTGTTATTATGTTGTTCATGATGTTGTAGTGTAATGGTAAAGCGGTGCATTCGTAAAGAGAGTGACTTGAATCTAAGTTCCCGCATCGCAATAAGGCGACCTTTAACACATCTAAGAAGCTGGTTTGGGCCCAATGATGTTCCCAGTTAAAAAACAATACATGTTATCCTATTAGAACTTAGAGTCCCGCATATTTCTCCGCTTTGCAATGTCTATGACATATTTTCTATAAAACCATTGGAGAAGCCCTAAATTTTGTGTTTTTAAACGAAGGGGGTCATACTTATGTGTTCACTCCAAGTTGTATAGGTGGCAAATTGGCAATAGAAACAGTTATTGTTGTTTGTCTCATTTATTTTTTAGTAAATAATAATTTTAGTTGGACATAAAATTCCATAAGACCCCAAGTTCCATGCTTGGGGTAAATATTTTTTGTCAAGTTCTGGCATATTTTCCTTCAACTTATTTCAATTTACACAAAAACATAAAATAAAATAAAACTAAAAATAAATTAATTGTACACATATGAAGTCAGCTATTACACTCTTAAAACTAGTACCAACACCTTACTGTATAATGGCTTTTGGTGCGGAATGACCTATGCACACAATGGTTGCCCTCATATCTTCAATCCCTCTCACAATTGCAGTGTTAGTAGGGCACTTTTTTATCCAAGTCCACATTGAGTCTCTCCAAAAATCCTTCTCAAGTTTACCCTTCGTATATACCTAATTGTTCACTCTTACTAATGATTTTTCTTTACAAGTTGTTGGCGCATTAATCTCCTTTGAGTGTGTGCCTTAAGGGGCATTATCGGAAGCGGGGTTGAATTGGTTGGCAATACTTGGTGAGTGAGTCCCCGTGCATGGCATCACCTAGTTTTCCCTAGCATGCCTCTGTATTATCTCTATATGACCACTTGATATCCTCAGTATTATCACCTTCACATCTTCCTATAGCACCTTCAAATCCCCTTTAGATCATCTTCATACATGTTCCAAGTGTTTGCTCTACTTCCATTCTCTCTCTCTCCTTACCTTTATGTTGAATTATTTGTGGCCAACGACATCAATCATGGTCAATGTCGCCGAATAGAACACCATCTTCCAATCGATTGCATCGAGAATGGCCAATGACATCTACTAAGAGAGATCATGACTTCAGGTCATGTTCCCTTATTTATAGTCGACATTGTTGTCATTTCTACACCATCATCATATAATGTGTTCTATTTTTGCTTGCAAATTTACCCTTAAATATTTAAGAGGTTTAGGGTTCAATTGGGTTACTAGGAGCAACAAGATGGGACTTGTACCAGCAAGGTATACCAAGTATTTAGAGTCCCCAACTTTGATCTACTTAGATATTATACCTGTGTCTCTTGTGATCCACCCACAACAACTCTCTAATGAGGCACTACTAATTGTAGGAAGGTTAATACGCCAATAGCATCTTCACAAAGGTAAGTATCTCGAACCCTCCTCTTTCATTTATGTTGGCATGATTGATTATCTTCAATGTATCATGTATTAGACTAAAATAGAGTAGCATATTTTCGTCCATTGCATTATATCTTACAACTCATACTTAAGCGTCAAAATGCCATTACAACCCTTAATCTAGACTTATCTCCGCTTATTATCATTATTCTTATGACCTTAGGATTCTACTAAGACCCCACCCCTTATCTTAGACATGGGCTTTGGAATCCTATGTCTTGATATGAGTGTCGATTACTCTTTCCTAGATCCATGACAATTACACACCTAGGTGTTATATGTGGCTTGTGTATTAGCCCTAGAATGGCATTTTACTTATATCATGATCTATATCATACCATCCACCCGATCCACAAGTCAGGCCCTAGTTCAGATCCCAATAACTACATGACTATTATGGTGGGTCACACTTTCTCCAAACTTTACACTATTTTCCTCCATATGAGATATCCAAGGAGGTGGAACAAAGATGCCTCGAGATAGGGGCAAGTAGGTTTTCACCCTACTCACCAGACTATTGATCACATCTTCACTCTCAGGGCTATCATCGAGGAAGCACGCCATCGCTCGTCAAAATTTTATTGTTGCTTTGTAGACTTTCGGAAGGCATTTGATTTTGTTCCACGCGTGGCACTTTTTCAGCAATGAGGGGACATCGGCATTTCGGAAACCCTTCTCACGGCCATCATGCATATTTATGAGATAGTTTTAGGCCACCTCCACACAGCACATGGGGAATCAGATTTCATTAGGAGTACCATTGGGGTCAAACAGGGGTGTCCTCTATCCCCGACTCTTTTCGGTATATATATCGATGAGCTTGAGTCCTTCCTTCGTGAACACATACAGGACAGCGATGGGTGTCTTCTTCACTAGGTTTTGATTTACATTCTTCTTTTTGCGGATGATGTGGTCCTCTTAGCTTCTCTCCGGAGGGTCTGCAACGACAAAGCAAGATGCTTTAGCCCTATTTTGTAATCTCCGACAGTTGACAGTTAACCTAGGTAAAACCAAGGTTATGCTCTTTAATGGTTTGAAGACCTCTCACCTCCACTTTTTCTTCAGGGGTGAGGAGATAGAGATCACCAATGCTTATACATACTTGGGAGTTCAATTTTCCGGCCCACGATTCAGTCTAAGATAGGCCCTTCTACCCAGAGTCAATAAGGGTTATGGTTCCTTAGCCCTCCTTGAGAGATCGTGCTTTCATCATCATTTCCAAAATGTCCCTCATGGAATCTTTTATTAGGCCCATTGTTCTGTATGGATTTGTTGCTTGGGGGCCTTCCTTACTGAGACAGACCGGGCTTCGCCCAGAGAGTCCAGCTCTTCTCCTTTATTGATTTATTTGGTGCAAGCAAACCGTCCCTCATCACATTATCCTGGCCGAATTTGGAGCTCGTCCATCTCTTTCTTGCACCGCATCGAGGCTTTGCCGACTATGTTGAGGAGGGATAGGTACTCGTTCTTGGCATACTTCTCGAGGCTATTGCTCGTTATGATGGTCCCCACCGTAGTCACATTGCTGATATGCAGAGGTTTCGACCTTTTGGGGATAGTTTATATCCAAATGGATCATCTCCCTCCTTTTCAGTACTCCTTAGATGCATTGCACCACCTCCTTCCTACTAGACAGGTGTTGAACAGGGCCATTAGGGAGGATATCTATAGATGTTTCATCCTTACCACCTAGGCGAAACCCCAAGGAGGTCTTCACCCCAAGATGGCCTTTTACACCAAGTATTTTATGGAGATGAGTGATGGCCTTATTATTTGCCCACAATATACTTGTCATCACTTTGAATGCATGTGTTCTACATTGCTCTTGGCTAGATTAGAGTTGGTTCCACAATCTTCATTGTGAGACAAACCACCACCTTGACTATTTTGACAGGATCAATCATCTATGTAATCTCCAAGAGCCCGAGATAGAGATGCACTTTATTTTCCACTGCCCTATACTATGTGATTAGAGGAAGAGGTATTATTGTCTCTTCAGAGGGGCACAAACTCTTTCACACTTCTTTAGATATGAGGATCAAAAGTGTCCTGCTTTATACATACAGGAGACCATAGGGCTTCGTGAGCACACTCTTCAGCCACATTCTAGACCAGACTCTACCGGCTGATCACTTTCTTCTTCATGGCACTACCTTCAATGAGAGGCACCAAGCACCAATGGGTGACTAGCTCTGCCTCTGACTCCACATTGGTTCATCCCAGGGTTAACATTCATAGTTCACCAAGCTATCATCTTCAAGTCGGTACCAGGCCCGACACTAGGTGACATGAGATGAGATCTACCATATCTTTTGGATACAATACAACGTCCTCACAACAACTTAGTAGATGATCCTTGCACTCTGCTACCTCCTCATCCGGTCGTCTCTTCATCCAAAGTTTCTTTCAGTCGGCCTCGAATGTTAGGGGAGCTAGTTCCACCATCCCATGATGGACTTTCTTCTCATCTTCTCCTCGGCCTTCTTTCTTCTCTTCTCACTTGCATGCCCACCCCTGGTTTTGGGTGTTGGGATTGTTTTCTCCATTGTTGTTTCCTTCTCAGGCCCTTTATATTTTCTTTGCATTGCTCTTTCTTGGGACCGTTTGGTTCCCCGCTTTGTATTTTCCCTTGTTGGCTCTTTCAGTCCCATTGACCTACTTTTGTGGTCATTTGTTGGACATTAATATATTTATCTTATCTTATCTATATTATTGAGAAGAGAGAGAAGATAATCATAATGATCATCTTAGCTAGCATACATTCTAGTGAATTTGACCCGAATCTTTACTCCACCATCGAGTGTGTCATCTTTACATTTGCTTTTAATCACGTGTTGATTGTTTTCACCATCATTACATTCTTCTGAGCCTGATGTGAATCTTACTCCACTATTGAGCAGTCATCTTCACCTTTATTATCATCTCCTATCACATAACCTTCTTATGTCTCTTATTTCTTTCTCCTTAGATCCTAAGTTTTATCATTACTTATTATGATGTCACCCCTTAGGGTTTTTCTAGTGAGCCTCAACCCATTTAAATTTTATATGGGGTTTCTTCTTTATCCCTTCCTTGCCACCATTGAGGGAAACGCTTCATGGTATGATTTTTCTCAATCTCAACCAACCATCCAATGTAACATGGTTCAATATTCACAAGAAGACCTTACCATATTCAATGTGTATCTAATAAAGATCCACAACAGGATCTTCCCATATTCAATATATATCCAAACAAAGATCCACAAGATGATCTTCTCATCTTTGATGAAAATTTAAAATCTTTGATGAATATCCACAAGATGATCTTCCCACCCACTTCTATGATCCATTTTAGTATGAATATACCAATTTCGGTTTGATATTAATGATGACTTTACATCTTTTAACCCTCTCTCCTTCCCTTTATAGGAAAAAACCAACTGGGTCATTCAACAAATTTCAAATTTTACATCCAAAAATCAATTCAAAAACCAGACATAACCAATGTTACATGGGGATGCATGTACCCCAAAAATAATGTCCTAGACGTTCTAGGGATATTAGGACAGGGGAAGGTGCCCCACATGTTTCCTAAGAAACAATGTTTTGGGGCAACATCCTTGAATATCAGGGGATGTTTCATAAATGTCCCTGTATTTTTTTCAATTTTTGGGGACATCGGGCACATCTAGACATCCCGAGGACATCCGGACTTCCCCACATCTTTTCTTTCTATTTTGTTGTTCTCTTTAAAAACTAACTCTTTAGATTAAAAAATAAAGCTAATCTTGTTATTTCAGATGATGAGTTTGATTTTTGGGATGTTTCAAGGTGCTTATCTTGAATTTGTCACATGATTTTGACCATTGAAGGGTTTGAGACGACTCGATCACCTTCTCGCAAATTTCCCAATGTCTAATCATGGATGGCCTCAATCTAGTTGCACCTTTGTGTTGGGCTCAAATAGACTTGAAAATGAAATGAATTTGCAAAGGATGGGGATCTATTATAATCTTGTATTAAAATATTAAAACTATAAATATAATTAAAAGTCACTTTGGAAGCTACAATCACTTAACAAACTTACAAAGCATATATATATAATTTCGTATGAAAAGAAAGGTCGCGTAGATGATAAAAGTAGTAAGGCATAGATCAAAATGTTTGTCGGTTGACCATAACCCAATTGTATTGTATTACAAGGAAATAATAAGAATCAAGAGTGATATATGAATACAGAACTTTTCGAGCACAAATGCACATGTTGGACTATCATGGACTACTCTTCATTAAAAAAAATTAAAAATTATTTGTATATTTTTAATATTTATAATTTAATATTTTTTATTAATAGTCGTATTCTGCAGTCCCCAAATTTTGGAAAAAAATTGTTATCACTTCGGAGTCTTAGGTAACTATGGAAATGATCGATTCATGCAATGGCCATCTTGTTGAAAACCCAATGCAATTATTAATCACTCTAACAAAACCGATTGCATTGGTCATCTTGTTGAAAAACCCGATGGAGTGATAAATAACTCTAGTGAAAGCGACTGCATCAGCCAACCTACTAAAAAGGCTTGACGACACAATTTTGAATGATCATTCTATGGACAACTGGATCAGCCACCCTAATTATATCACATTCAATGCCATAGAAACGTCTATGTCCATGCTTCAACAACATCATGCATCATCCTTAATTATCAAATAATTGATTTCAGTAAGATTCATGCATTAAATCACTATGCTGATCATAAATATGTAGATCTAACACTCAAAATCACCTACAATGGTCCATTACCTCACATTTCTTGCACTTTGGGGCACTTCTCAATGTTTGTCCTCCTCTTTCATCACACTGGGGCATCTTTTGATGTCCATCATTCTCACATTTCTGCATAATTAGGGGCATCTTTTGATGCCCATCATTCTCACACTTTTGCACACTTTGGGGCATCTTTCAATGCCTATCCTTCTTGTAGCCCACATGATGCTTATACTTCCCTCAATCAAAAATTCGGGGCACCTTTCGATGCCTACATTTGCTTTATTCTAACCCTAATAACATATTATTTTACCATCCTCTTATCACTTCAACCTTTGGGGCATTTTATGATAACTTCCATCTCCCAACATCTCATATTCCATCCAAAAATATTGTAGTCATAGAACTCAAACGAATCGAACTTTGAGAAATCTTCAAAGAGATGCCTAATCACTAAGAGCATAGCACATTAAGGGCATGTTCTTTTAGTGTGCATCGATACATGCATACTATTTTGCATGCCATAACTACTAGCACTCTCTCCTTATTACTTCCACATCTTGCCTCCTTACTCCACACTACTCTATTTTACCTCTCCCTCTTGAGTCTATCACACTACTTTACCAACATCTTACAACCTTCATTCTCCCTCCTTCCTTGTACATAGCTTCCTTGAGTGTTTTTGTATCTAGTTAGCCTTTAATATGAGTGTGGATTGCTCTCTCCTAGATCCACAACTATTACGCACCTAGGCACTATCTTTGGCTTTTACGTTGGCCCTAGAATGGTCCTCTAATTATATCCTAATCTATATTATTAGGAAGAGCGAGAGGATACTCATATTCACCATCGTAGATAAAATACACCCTCTAGATGGAGAGAAAAATCAATGGAGTTTTTATAATGATACACCCAAAAATGGACTGAATCAATGCGGTATATGGGTGAAATAAGAAATTAAAAAAAAAAAAGCAATGATGCTCAAAGTGGAATAGCAAGCAAATAAAACACCTACTAGTACATCCTAAAAATACTAAAAGAATTAACAAATCTTACCCCCTTGTTTTCTTTCTTTCCCTACATCATGTCATCAAACTATTGAAAGCGTTGAAACTATACGCGCTAAAACAATTTGAGATCGTACTCATCTTAATCCATCTTGGCTCCCCATCCCTACATAAGCACTTTGGTTTCGCCTATGGTCGAAAGAAATGTGGCTATTTGCTATTGTTGTAAAGGTTTGAATTTATTTGTTGTTGTCATGGCTCGTGGTTCGTAGAAGTATCCCTAGTTAGGATTTTAACTAGTCAAAAATAGCAACAAATGACAAATGATAGTAGTCTTTCTAATGGGGGATTAAGCCCTAGGCAAACTAGGCAACTGCCTAGGGCGCCAACACTAAGGGGGCCTAAATCTATAAAAAAATTATTCTTTTTGCTATTATTAGAACTCAATATTATTATTTTTAACCTAAAGTCAATATGTATTGACCCTTTTATTGATATTATTATAGAGTAATATAAATTTCATGCATACACATAAAAATGTACTATAATATTTTTGCAAGTAAAAATAAATATGCATATTTTTAAGCTCATCCAATTTTGTTGGTATTATTACTCATTCTCTAATGTAGCTCTAGATAATTCATGTGTGTAATTTTTTCTCATAAAAGGCTCATGTATTTTTATAATGTCACTAATGTAGCTAGTAGAGTCAAGTACAATTGAAGGAAAAAATTATTTATTTCTCTACTCCAGTTTTAGGGGAAATGTCTCTTTTTTATAGAGGAATTAGTAGGCTTGGTCCAAATTCCGCTCTTCACAAAATGATGGGAACCACCTAAGAATTTTTATTTTTTTGCAAAAAAGTGGTGCTTGTTTAGTTTTAAGTCCCATCACCTACTTGATATTGGTAAATAAGACAAGTAACCAAGCTTGTATACAAAATTATAAGCACCTCCTACTTGATTAATTCTCTCCATCTATTGATTATTGCTTGTTCTTATTTGATAAGTTTATAGGATATTTTTAATCCTTTTGTATATCAATTTCTCTAAATTAATGATGTATTATGATCCTTATGTAAATTCTAAAAATGATAATGTGCGTAGCTTTTATTTATTTATTTGATGGGAAAAAAATATTAACTAAAATTTTAAGAAGGGCGTCTACTTCAATTATTGCTAGGGTGCTCCTAACCTTTAATTCAGCTCTGAGTCTTACACTTAGATCCAAAAGAAATAGTTTCATATTTGAGTGTCACTCCTAACCGTAAAGCTTTAAATATGATGAGCCTCAACACATCAAGGATGGGAAGTTTTATATCTGTATAGTGCTTTGTGTTAGCCATACAGAATTAACAGAACTTTCAGTCTACCGGAGCTTTATTATCTTGAAGATAAAGGCCCTTTAAAATATTAATCAAAAAAACATCATAAGACTTGAAAAACACAATTTCAGTGAGCTCCATAAACCATAACTCACCTGTCACGCCAAGTTCTACGTTTACTAGCAAACCCAGTTAGAACTCAAATTTTCTGGAAAACCTTCGAAGTTTTTTCCTTTACATCATTAGTACATACATATCCATAGGAATTCCTAAGTTTCATATTTTACTGCTTATATCTTATGTCACAAGGTACACCGAATTTTATGGAAAATGTTCAAACTTTCACTGAACTTTATCCCCATCAAAATTTGCTCGAACTTTATTCATTATTTTAGTCATGGAAGTTTTTGACATGATTTTGTACTATTTTATAAATATGTGTATAATATGTATACCAAGAGAAAGCAGAGAATGGAAAGCTCACTCTACTTTGTTCCTCTAACGTTTTAATGAATTTAAAAAAAAAAAATTAAATGATTGAAGAAATTCTTATGTTTGAACAAGAAGATTTTTTTTTCGAACTTAATCAATTGGCGTAACATAAACTCGAATTTGAACCTTGCAACTAACGAACAATGGAGCTTATTCTTGAGTTTGGTTATGATTTGAAACAATACACAAAATGAAATGTTTCTCATATATCCCCCAATAAGACTCGGTTTATTCTTGAATTTGGTTATGATTTGAAACTATAGAATGCGAAAAAAAAATTGATTGAAGGATGAACATCCTAATCCTTGGACAACAATTGCACCAACAGTATCAAGTGCACAAAATAACCTTCCTTCTTAGGTTTAGTGCCAAGGATTGAGGCATTAACCATTCTATCAAATTTATGCAGGGCACAATCTCGGCCTCATCCCTTTTTGGTGTCGGGAAATTTTACACTAGGCAAGAATTGATCTTTGGTGGGCTCTTTGTGAGCCAAGCAATTTCACCAATGGACAAATGGTTTGTTGACCAAAATTTGAAGTAAACTGGGACCAAAAATTAACCTTTGTTTATTTTAGGAAAAAAAACACATATTGCTTTCATTGTATTTTCTTCCATAACTTTGATTAAAATAATAAATTATTATTAATTTGAATTGGCTTTTGTTTAATTGGTGTAGGTGGGTGAGCAGGGCGTACAAATGTCTGGGGGCCAAAAGCAGCGAATAGCAATAGCAAGAGCAATCCTAAAACATCCTCCAATCCTACTTTTAGATGAGGCCACCAGTGCATTAGATGCAGAATCAGAAAAAATAGTTCAGGAAGCTCTAGACAAGGCTTCCATGGGCCGCACAACGGTGGTGGTGGCACACCGTCTCTCCACCGTTCGAAATGCAGATATAATAGCAGTGGTTCAAAGTGGTGGGGTGATTGAAACTGGCAGACACGAAGAACTCATTCACAAGCCTAATGGAACCTACGCAGCTCTGGCACAATTGCAGCAGGTGAGCTCAAAGAATGAACAAACACCGACCAACAGTATTAGTATGAGTATTACTCAGGCTAGTATTACTCCGGCTAATATTTTAACAGCCAAGAGCAGCCGGCATGGCTCCCAAGGCGGATCAGAACGAAGTAATCAGTCAAGACGTATATTTCCAGAGCAGGAAAACCCGGATGAAGAAGAGAACAATAAGACGGAGATTGCAAAGAAAAGATCTATTCCTTCATTCAGGAGATTATTGGCATTGAATGCTCCGGAATGGAAGCACACTGTCCTGGGCTGCATGGGGGCCATTGGGTACGGAGCTCTGCAGCCTGCCTATGCTTTTACGTTAGGCTCTATGATTATCGTACTTTTCTTGAAAGACGAGGACGAGATGAAGCAAAAGGTGAATGTTTATTGCGCCATTTTCGTATGTTTATCCATGTGGTCTTTTATGGTGAGTTTTCTTCAGCATTATAACTTCGCCGCCATGGGGGAGTTGCTGACCAGAAGGATTCGGCTCATGCTGTTGCGTAATATTCTTACTTTGGAAATCGGATGGTTTGATCGGGACGAGAATTCAAGTGGAGCTCTGTGTTCCAAACTAGGAACAGATGCTAACATGGTAAGTAGTGCATTATAATTTTTATATAATAAATTTATGTGGGTAAAGCTCTTGTCGTGATTAACCAAAAGTCAGCTAGAACACTGTAGATTACACATGAGTGCGTACATTGTTTAGTTTACAAATATTGTAACAGTATATAAGAAAAAATATGGGGTAGTGATGTAAAAGGGAACCCAATTAAATAAGAGGGATGGGGTGGCAGTATAAAAGGAACACAAACAATCAGAGAAAAGGGTAGTGAAATTAAAAAAAGAGGAAATACAGTTCTATCACTCCACCTTTATCTTGTCACATAACACTAAACAAACATTTTAATAGTGACAGGGCAGTAGCATATATGATTAAAACTAAGATAAAAGTTACCCTAGGGATTAAAGTAAGCTTGAAATTCGACAAGTATATGGATGTCATTGGCCTTTTTAGCAGTTATAATTTATGCTACTTTTGCTGAAAACGGCGCGGATTGGTTGGCAATTGCCAAGTTGCATGTATTCTTTAATATTTTTTCTAAATTTTGCTAGTTTCATCTAATGAAAATTTGAGAAATAGATTGTCTGAAGAGCTGGAGGGAGGGAGGGAGATGAGAGGTAATGATGTCAATTTGATTTTTATTCCTCCACTAGTTATTTTGACTCACTCAATCAAAACCTGGACATCTTTATTTGGACTGTCACCTAAAATTTCTGCTACTTTCATGGTTGTTTGACTGCTTGAAGAAGACTATTATGGTTGAATCGTAACTTCATCAACTATAAGATTAGAAATTAAATCCAAACTAAACAATTTGTAGTATTCTCTACATTTTGTATCAACATTTTTGGTTGATTGTTGATTTGGAATACTGGATCGCAATTTTCAACACTCCACTCAAGCCACGGTGAGGTTGGGTTGGTTCATGATTGCCCTTGAAAATAAGCCACATCAAGTAGTCGGGTTATTTTAGTTCTCAAACATAAACCTTGTTGATATTAGGGCTTACTCAGGGACAAACACCAACATTGGCTGCATATCATGACGAAAATTTTAATCTACATTTGCCATTTAATCTACAACTGAATTACTTTCCTTTCAACTCAGCCCCTCAAGCCACAAATATATTGAAGTCATAACCAAACACAACTCTGGGTGTGATACCATATTTGAAAAATTTAAATTATCTAGGACTCAAACACAGGACCTACACCCCATATGTGAGGTTTATGATTGTATCACTTAGATACTTGCCCATTAATCTGAACATGTAGATTTAAAATTCCAACCGAAATCAGAGCACAATGCAATAGATTGCATCTTTTCAACTATGCTTTTGTTTGAAGATATGATCTTCGACTTCTGAACCATCTTCATAACTAAATTACTAATGTGTTGGGAGGCAACATTCCTCTATTCATCTCAGCGACATTTCCTCTTATTCAGCATCATTTTTCCTATTGTTTCACTGTATGCAGAACTTATGAATAACGTAACGACCCAGATGGAATAGCCACTGGATGCTCAAAACAATCAGCTGAACTAGACACACCTGTGTTTTAGTGATGAATCTTGACTACAAAATATATAACCTATATTGAGCTCTTTAAGACGAAATTGATATTAATGGAATGGTCTTACACTCAAAACTAGTAAAATTTATCATGTTTGTGTCGAATTTTGTGTTACAGGTGAGATCTCTGGTTGCTGATCGATTATCTCTGTTAACTGAAGCTGTGTCTGGAGTGGGCATTGCCTGCATACTCAGTCTTTTCATAGCATGGCGCCTGGCTCTTGTAGTGATTGCAATGCAACCTCTTATAATCACATGCTACTACACCAGAAATGTTCTTCTCCGGAACATTTCCAAAAAGTCAATCAAAGCCCAAGAGCAAGGCTGTCAGGTAGCCGCAGAATCAGTGGTAAACCACAGAACCATAACTGCTCTCTGTTCACAAGATAGAATTCTCCGCTTATTTGATTCCACACAAGAAGGCCCTCACAAGGAAATCAATAGGGAATCATGGTATGCAGGATTGGGCTTGGCAACCTCTCAGGCTCTAACTATATTGAATTGGGCAATGGATTTCTGGTATGGAGGCAAGTTGATTCACCAAGGAATTATAACAAGCGAGGACCTGTTAAAAACTCTTTTCGTTTTGATAAGATCGGGAAGAATAATAGCAGATGCAGGGAGCATGACTTCGGACCTTACCAAGAGCGCTGATGCTGTGGACTCCGTGTTTACAATTCTGGACAAAAATACACTCATATGTCCTGATGACCCGAAGGGGATTAAGCCTCAAATATTGGAGGGTAATGTGGACATGGAAAAAGTGGATTTCGCTTATCCCGCTCGTCCTAATATCACTATTTTCCAAAACTTTTGCCTAAGAGTTAAGGCTGGAAGCAGCATGGCTCTGGTAGGACAAAGTGGATGTGGAAAGTCTACTATTATTGGATTGATCGAGAGGTTCTATGATCCACTGAAAGGAAGGGTGAAAATAGATGGGAAAGACATCAGGAGCTTCAATCTGAGGACCCTACGACAGCATATAGCTCTGGTTGGGCAGGAACCTACATTATTTGTGGGCAGTATTCGAGAGAACATTGCATATGGTAAAGAGGACGCAACCGAAGCAGAGGTGATTGAAGCTGCCAAGGCTGCAAATGCCCACGAATTCATCTCGTAAGTAGAGTTCTTCAGCCATTTGATTGATTTGCTTTAATTGATTTATAAACCTACAAATTAAAAACTGCATAAGACTAATATATAAAAGGACAAAGACCCGGTTTGGCCTTTTGATGTGGGTTAACATTAACAAGTAAAATGATTAGGAGCTGGGCCAGATTGAATGGTTAGAACAGGGTGTCAACGGGGGAAAAGTTCTGAGATCAAGACTCAGAGGGTGTGTACAGGCAGAGCTCAACTCCCAAAGAACCAGACAAATAGTCCATGTGGCAGAGTTCTTCATTCCCTCAGTATAATCAAAGGGAAGGTACCCATACTAAGAATAAAAATTATATAGAGAGAACTATGGCCCTACAAAATATATAAGTTAACCTGTAATTCAATGTCAGAGATATCTATGTTTCAAAATATTCTTTAGGTAACTATCTAGCAAGAGTGTAGACTGGCGCTTAAGAGTAGTGCAAGTATAATCAAATGTTTCATAGATCTCATCCTCATAAGGTGCTTTCCATAGTTTGGATGTTAACTTCATTTTTACCAAATCTAAGAGGATTATTGATTCTCTCTCTGGGAAAATAAAACTTCAAACATTGAATGATGGTAATCTATTCATGTCCATCCGTGTATCTTGACTAAAATACATTGAGAAATGGCATAGTGCTTTTCCCTGCGATGGAAGCATGCCTATTTCAGCTACAACTGGCTCTACCAATATTCTAATTCAACTCCGTATTTATGTCTTAATCAGTAATCTATCTAGTTACATAGTTCCATATTTATGTACTGAACAAATATATCTTCCTTGTTGGTGCAGGTGTTTAAAGGATGGATACTATACAAACACAGGGGAGAGGGGCATGCAGATGTCGGGAGGGCAGAAGCAGAGAATTGCCATAGCCAGGGCAATCATAAAGAATCCAAGCATATTGCTTTTAGATGAGGCCACCAGTGCATTAGATTCCCAATCTGAGAAGGTGGTTCAAGAAGCATTAGATAGAGTCATGGTGGGACGAACAACTGTCATCGTGGCGCATAGGTTGACTACCATCCAGAATTCTGATTGCATAGTAGTTATTGAGAAGGGAGAATCATTGAGCGGGGAAGTCATTCTCAATTGTTAAGCAAAGGTGATGGAGGTGCTTATTATTCTCTTGTGACGCTTCAACAACAAAATCACCTTCCCTCTCCCTGATCCTCATTGTAAAATTCTGTTTTGGTTTGCAAAAGAAAATGGTAATGGAACTGGATGTATGCTTCTATGGATATTATGAATATAACTAAATTCCACTTGTGAATTAAACGCAACCATGTTGGATGAGCACAAGGTGCTTGTATCAATTCACTGCAACATGCTTATTCTTTCTCGTATGTTTGCAGTAAATCTACAAGGAGCTTTTTTCACCCATGCTCCTTCAAAGGTGATGATGACCTCCCAATATGTTGTCTGGATAGACACTCATCTTTAAAAACTTCAATATAAGAACTAGGAATTTGTGAGCCTTTTTGTTTGATTGGGAAAAATTGTTTATATTAATTTATGAGGATATACAAACTTGGACGGTATAAGAGTACCACTGCCGTCCCTCATAAACTGAGTATAAAAACCCAAAAGCTTCTACACATGGAACGCACCAGAGGTATCTTTGTCATAACAGTTATACAAAACCGTTCTCCCTAACTGTCACGCACGTCCGCAGCTGACATCATGTACAAATATTGTTAAACATTTGCTAAATTAATACTGCAGCGAAGTGGTTGGGCACGACAGTTGATGTTCTGGAGATCGCGATTAGGCTCCGCCATACAAAACTGCCTTTGATAAAGACAATCATCAGTTTTACAACTAGATTTTTAGAAGAGAAATATTACTATAAGACTAAGCTTGTGACCCTAAATAATATAGCCTAAACAAGGATAAGACCATACATCAACAAATGATGAAAGAGGCCCCTTGTATCACTGTAAAAGTAAAACCGATCCATCAAGCAGTCCATCAGTTGGGAAGACCTGGATAATGATGCTCCCAAGTGGATAGACTCATACAGTGGATAATCATTAGCTTGAACTTCATTGACATTTGCACGCTGCTCTACAGTGCTGTCAATATGAGCCTGTGTGCCTGCAGTTACCTGAAGTGTTCCCATGTAAGTGCATGAGATCCACACATTTGTCATAACCGTTCACTGTATTTGGACGTGAATTTTCTCCTCAAAGAAGCAACTGCATGAACTGATTAGATTCCTCACATTGAACTCCATCATTTGCAGATGTTGTCTTAAATATGAAGATCTCCCAGATGTCTTTTGCATGGTTCAGGCAAGTATAAAAGTTCATAAAGACCAAACTTCTCAAACCCGGTCGGCCGGTCCACCAAAGGAAGAGTAGCCTTCTACCAGTTAACCAGATGCCACTTAATTTTGAATTGTATACCCTCCCAAAGAAAGAACCTCATTAATTTCTCAAGCCTGCATAAAATTTTGTTAGGAGGCGAAGTGAGCATATATGTCCTAACCTAGAAGAGCTTGAATGACGGATTTTAATTTGACTGTTCTGCTTGCTTTGGTGAGGTATCAATTGGCCCGATTTGCAATTTGTTAGCATTGTTTTTCAAATAATTCATCACAATCAGAAAGCTCGTAAGATTAGCTTTAGAATTTGAATCAAAAATATTTGAGAGAACTGTTCTATTCCAAAACCAAGGAGTGTTTCACTTTATGTGTTGCCCTGTCCCTACTGAAAGAAAAAATATTTGATTTCCTAATGTTCAAACATAACCAGACCCTGCTGTGAAGATATTCAAAATAATGCCCAGTGTTTGCCACTTTAACAGTTGCTTTTGCCAACAGAAGGAATCAACAACAAACTGAAGGTGTCTTGGAACTCTTTTTGAGCACAAGTCTATGAGCCTGGTTAAGAAGTCTTCCCAGACCCAGACCCTCCATAGAACTGATACTTGGTCTCCTTGCTCGAGTCCCATAGAGGAGGTGAAAAAATTTAAAAGCAGCCAATTAATAAGCACTGAAAAGAAGTTCAGGAGATGCAGCAGAATACCCATCCAATCCAATCTTGGTCAAAACCGAAATTATGTCAGACTTGTTCCAAAAATCCCAACATATGCAGTCATAAGCCTTGGGTAGCTCAAGTTTGATGACAATGCCCTTTCCTCTAGTGGTGGCAAGGGAATGAAGGACCTACAGTGCAAGCATATTTTTCTCCCAACAACATAACCTCCTTTTGTCTTAAGAGATGGGATGAGGTGAAATACTCTTCAACCTTGTAGCAATGATTTTCGTAATACTTTTAGGAGACATTAAATAAATAGACAGGGCAAAAGTCATCAAAGGTGAGTGAGACCCTTTATTTTGAAATCAACGTTAAGAAAATGCTATTCAACGCCTTCAAAATCTGTTTTGATTCTCTCAACTCCTCCAAGGCTGTTAGGTCAAATAGAATAATGTCCCAAGAAAATTGTGGAAGACCATATGGAAACCATCTGGGTCTCATGCCTTTCCTTTTGCCATATTGAAGCAGTGGTATGAACCTCATCAACAGTAACCGGACTACGGTTAAAGAGGGTAGATTTGTGAAAGAAAATGTGCTCGTATCCATCTTTCAGCCACCATGATTTTATTTCCAAAAAAACTGTCTTTGCAATTCAACAGTTCAATATCCAACTCTATAGACTGTCATATTAGTATTATCTTGGTTATCAGCATAATTACATACTTTAGTAGCCGACAATGTTGTGTGGTTAATGATTGTATTGTGAGCCTCAGGTGGTTTTGTATATTGACTCGCACGAGTATGCCCAGTTGTTGACAGTTTTGTTAACATAGAATCATTAAGTCAGGGAAAGCGCGTTGACTACGAAGTCCTTACTATACCAAACAGCTTGTATTGAGCACTACCTATGAATGAAGCATTGACTATTATCATAATTGTCTATGATGTAAGGTGGCGTGTAATACTGGTCTGTGATTAATATTTTGTGGTAGTGCGGTTTCCTAATAAACAGACTCTAATTAAGTGACATTGGCCTGGACCTCAGTATTCCCGTGTTCTCGTTGTTGTAAAGCATTATGTAAAAAAATTGTCCCTTTTTTTGGTTGGTGACATATATTTTCAAAGCTTGCTTTGTTCTACTCTTTCACCTTGGATTTGATATATTGTAATATACAATGCAGTAAGTACAGGCAAGTATCATGATTGGGATGCCTTTCTTTCTAATATTTTTAATGAGATTAAAAATGAGGGATCTATTTGGAACATGAATTCAAATCTGAGGTGGTGGGTGGCGGTCTTAAACTGTTGAACGTGGTGAGTAGCATCTAAAGTGATTGGAAGAAGATCAAAGCCTGGTCAAATTAAAATCTGCTTGTCGATCATGAGTGATCCAGGTGGCAGTTCCGGGCAGTATTTTGGGAAGAAGACCAGAAACACTGGTATATAATTAGTGTGTCACCTTATTGGGTGCATAGGTCCTTGACAATTGCTTGGAATTTGAAACTGCAATATGTGTTGGAAAACTCATGAAACAAACTAGTTTGAAGGGCAACTCTTTGCAAAGCTCCCAAGGCCAAATTCCGTTCTAAAGGGCCTCAAAATCACAAATTACGAAAACATAGAAATAGAAAAAATTGTGTTTTGATGAGTTTCGGGTCACAATAGAACCTCTCAACTTCTTGGGGAAACACTTGTCATATGACTTTTAGGATTCCAAGTTGAACTTTATTTTCTATTTTTAGATTTTTCATTTCCTACCAAAAATCATAGTTACCTACTCCGGGACAGCAGGACAAAGTTTTCGAGACAGCAAAAAAATCCAAAATTTGGGGACAACAAGGGGCAGCTAGGAATAGCTCTTAAAATAATATATAAAATTATAAATGTTGAAAATATACAAATAACTTTATAAAAAATAATGAATATCACTCTGTAATTTTGTAAATAATAATGAATATGAATAATTTTTATTTGTAAAATAAAAATAACTTAACAAAGTAGACTCTCCCAGAGGATCACTTCCTTCTTTCTAGCTCTACCCTCGAGAGAGGCACAAGCGCAAGATTGATACCGGTACAACACCACACTCCAAATCAGTGCACGGTTCGGGGGGTCCATTTATAAACCCCCAATATCTCCCAGTGCACCATTATACCGGTTCCAATTCCAAAGGGCGGACTAGAAGCGAGCAATTACAACAGAAAACAATGTAAATGGCAGTAACAGAGAGTGGTAATGCCTATAATTAGACCTAGAAATTGCTTAAAGGGGTAATGACTATACCATATGCTTATTGACAGTAACAGAGAGTGGTAACAGAGAGTGGTAATGACTATACCATATGCTTATTGACAAGCTTACAGCAAATGCAATCATATACAACATAAAAAAAAAGCTATGACAGATGCTATAACATGAAACCAGAATATACACACTCACCTTACAAACATAAAATAAAATTCAATTAAATCTTCTCTTTCAAAATCATGAGAATCACGAACATGAATATACACACGCACCCCCCAAACATAAAATAAAATTCAATTGGATCTGCTCTTTCAAAATCATGAGAATCACAAACGTGACATTCCAAACCCAACAATGCAACAATTGGTGACAACTAATGGATATTGAATGAATCATGCAACAATGAACTTACAACAAACCCATAGAAAACTAGTGTTAAATTCGACAATCAAGTAAATCCCAAAACCATCAAAAGACTCAAATTGTGCAAGAATCTAGATGCAAAACATGAAACCAACACTTATCTCCCTGCACAAGCACGAGCTCACTACCGTGAGAATCTAAAATCCTGAAGTTGAACTTGCATAACGAGACAAATCAGAACAACCACTCCATGACTCATAAATCAATTGAAGGATTTCAATACTCAATAATTTACAAGAAATCACAGCATGAGAACTTCAACAACAGAAGAGTCTGAACTCAAACAACAAAACCTTGATGATAAATCACAAATCACAGCACATTTGATATTCTCCCTTGAATGTGCACCAAATGACTGTGCTGTAAGTACTATGGGGATAGACTCTCTCTCAAAGGGAATGCTGAATGTAGTAACGGATGGGATAAAACAAGGAAGAATTACAGATTCCAAGAACTCTTGAAAATGGATGAATGGTCCTGGTGCTAACAAATAATTTTCACACATGATATACGACTAGGCTAGCACAAACTTGAAATGGTGTATAATCAAATGGACTAGCGATACTCAAAAAATAAAACTTTCCAAACGAGCGAGTTGGATGAATTTTGATTGAAAGATAGTATTCGTCATGCTAGGCACAAGTGCAAATGACAAGCCTGCCCATTGGCATAGAGACTGTGTGTTAGCATAGACAAAGGCCTTCCAGTCTGCAAGTTAGAAGAGCTATGTTTTAACTCCAGGAACTCAACCTATGAAGGAGATTAAAGCACAGAGACCTTGAATAAATGTTCCCGCACATGTGCCCAAGGCTTGGTAAAGTCCAATAAAATCAAACACTAAAATTTCACCCAAAAAAACATAGGAAACATGGAAAGCAGAATCAGTAGAGGTATTCAGAGTATTCAGAAGATTTTTGTAGTTAATCACTAATGAGAGCATGTTGCCTTTTTTAGTTGAGGAGGTCTGATACATCTCTCAGGAGTCACAGGTCCTACAGAACCCATGTTAATTATACGAGCATGAACCAAATTTTGTGACATAGAAGGATCCATTTTTTGTGTGCAGTACAAATTAATAGATTAGAAATTATCGTTATAATTCCAATATATTTTGTTACCTTAAAAATGAATCAATTCGGGATGACTATTGTTCAATATTTTATAAAAACAATTTATAGGAATCTTTACAGCAACCGAGATATTATCTCTGGTGGTGAGCTTTTATGCCAACCCTCAACAACTTGCAATATTTATTCCTATTATCTAAATCGGTTCTATCCACAAAAATCTGTCTATAATTAGTTAGTATAAAGGACTACAACAAATGGAAGACCAAACTTTTCCAATCTGAACGCCTAAGGGGCTACAACAACTCTTAATTCTGATCCTATAAACACCAACAAAAATCCATAACAGGACTCGTATAACACTGAAACCTATAGTTAAGAAACCAACCCTCACAGACCTCAAGACTATACCTTTTTACAAGCTTTCTGAAGAAATCAGGCACCCTGGACATCCATACCATGCCCAACACTATCCATTCACAACCCACAAAAGAAAAACCAGAGAGAATTGGTTATTTCACTTCAATCAGCCTAATTGACCCCTCCAAATACTTCATCAACCACAATTCGATAACAAAACACTGTAGCAAGATCAAAACATGAAAAAATCGCCACCCAAATTCCTTTCCCCACTTAAGCATGCAAATCACGTAGCCTTTGAATCTCCCCCATGCATTCAGATCCCAAAACATATAATTTTTGCCACCTAAAACATATAATTTTTGCTACCCAAAACAGAAAACAAATTACATTTGTTGCTGCAAACACTGAAAATTGTCACTTTACTGTCCAGATATCACAACACACAGTACCAGAACTAGTATTGTATCTTTTTCGCTGTCCCCCAACACCACGCAACTAGTATTGCATAAACGCATTAAAAGTTACAGTAATCCCATTAACAGTAATAAATAAGCAACTGAACATGAGCTCGCATGGCACCCATAAACCCGAGACTGGCGCTCATAAACAAGACAAATACACCAACGATTTTAAGCTTGGATTTGTAAAATAAGACGGGTGAAAAAACAAATTTCTTTTGCTGAATGGCAAACAACAAACTTTCCATAGTAGTACAGTGTTTAAAAACACTAAGGATCATTGCCTGAGTGAGAACCCTCTCACCTCTGCCTTTTCTTCTCATCTTCGTAGCAGGCCGAGCCAATGCCGAGGATGAAGTCGGTCAGGAGTGGAGAAAACGCACGCACCCACCGGTCTACAAGATCCCACGAAATGGTCGCTCGAGCTCTGCAACCGAACCCGCCAAAAACCAGACTGAACGAGCTCCCTCTCCATTTCCCATGAAATCCAATGGCGCGTTTTGGCGGTGGCAGGGTCCATAAACCTACCCGCGTGCATTAATGGCTGGTGGGTGAGCATTCAATGCATGGCGGTAGCCCGGACAACAACTAGCGCGGCGAGTGGACAACACTTGGTCCCATGCAAAAAAATGAACTTTTTTGACATCTCCACAAACGTAGATCGTCCACGTGGCGCTGAGGTGGCAGTGAGGTGGCAGTGCAATGCTAGAGGTCAAGAATTTGGTCCTGCATCCATTGGTGGTGTTTTTACTCGCCAGTGGCGTGACGTGGCGCGGTGACTGTACAAAGATAGGGTGCACCATTACCGGGTCCTCTCCCCTAGTTTTGTATTGACTCGCACGAGTATGTCCAGATTGTTGACAATTTTGTTAACATACAACTCATTGGGTTTTCTTGTCATATACATAGAATCATTAAATTAGGGAAAGTGCGTTGACTACGAAGTCCTTACTATACCAAACAGCTTGTATTGAGCACTACCTATGAATGAAGCATTGACTATTATCATAATTGTCTATGATGTAAGGTGGCGTGTAATACTGGTCTGTGATTAATATTTTGTGGTAGTGCGGTTTCCTAATAAACAGACTCTAATTAAGTGACATTAGCCTGGACCTCAGTATTCCCGTGTTCTCGTTGTTGTAAAGCATTATGTAAAAAAATTGTCCCTTCTTTTGGTTGGTGACATATATTTTCAAAGCTTGCTTTGTTCTACTCTTTCACCTTGGATTTGATATATTGTAATATATGATGCAGTAAGTACAGGCAAGTATCATGATTGGGATGCCTTTCTTTCTAATATTTTTAATGAGATTAAAAATGAGGGATCTATTTGGAACATGAATTCAAATCTGAGGTGGTGGGTGGCGGTCTTAAACTACTGAACGTGGTGAGTAGCATCTAAAGTGATTGGAAGAAGATCAAAGCCTGGTCAAATTAAAATCTGCTTGTTGATCATGAGTGATCCAGGTGGGAGTTCCGGGCAGTATTTTGGGAAGAAGACCAGAAACACTGGTATATAATTAGTGTGTCACCTTATTGGGTGCATAGGTCCTTGACAATTGCTTGGAATTTGAAACTGCAATATGTGTTGGAAAACTCATGAAACAAACTAGTTTGAAGGGCAACTCTTTGCAAAGCTCCCAAGGCCAAATTCCGTTCTAAAGGGCCTCAAAATCACAAATTACGAAAACATAGAAATAGAAAAATTGTGTTTTGATGAGTTTCGGGTCACAATAGAACCTCTCAACTTCTTGGGAAACACTTGTCATATGACTTTTAGGATTCCAAGTTGAACTTCATTTTCTATTTTTAGATTTTTCATTTCCTACCAAAAATCATAGTTACCTACTCCGGGACAGCAGGACAAAGTTTTCGAGACAGCAAAAAAATCCAAAATTTGGGGACAACAAGGGGCAGCTAGGGAATAGCTCTTAAAATAATATATAAAATTATAAATGTTGAAAATATACAAATAACTTTATAAAAATAATGAATATCACTCTGTAATTTTGTAAATAATAATGAATATGAATAATTTTTATTTGTAAAATAAAAATAACTTAACAAAGTAGACTCTCCCCAGAGGATCACTTCCTTCTTTCTGGCTCTACCCTCGGAGAGAGGCACTAAGCGCCAGATTGATACCAGTACAACACCACACTCCAAATCAGTACGGTTCAGGGGGTCCATTTATAAACCCCCAATATCTCCCAAGCACCATTATACCAGTTCCAATTCCAAAGGGCGAGACTAGATCCACCAGGTCCTTGAGACATACTACTTTCGACAGACAACAACACAAGGGAGGTCTCGTCATCTCACCTCCTCTTCCTCTTCTTCGGATCATCACACTATTCTGAGTTTCTTCCAGTCGGCCTCAAATGTTAGGAGAGATGGGTTTACCATTCCTAGATAGACATTCCCCATTGCTTCACCTAGGTCTTCTTCCTTCTCTTCTTCTTCCCTTCTCATGCTTTGTACTTCTTTGGAAACCTTTTGGTTTCCCACTTTGCTTCACTTTTGGTCTTTGACCTCTTCTCTTGCTTTGTACTTCTTTCGGAAACCTTTTGGTTTCCCGCTTTGTATGGACACATTTGTACTTTGCAGTCCCTTTGACCTACTTTTGTGGTCATTTGTTGGACATTAATATAATTATCTTATATGTGAGAGTCCACCATCATCGCATTTGCGCTCAGAAATTTCTATATTCATATATCACTCTTGAATTTTATTATGTCTTTGTAGTACAATACTGATCGGGTCATGGTTAACCATTAAACGTTTTCATCTATGCCTTACTACTTTATCATCTATACAACCTTTTCCTTCATATAGAATTATAAATATAGGCTTTGTTAAGTGGTTAGAGCTTTCAAAGTGAATTTTAATTAGATTTATACATACAAACTTTTTTTTCAAATAGAAATGAGTGGCTTCCAAAAATAATCTTACACTACAAGAGTACAATAGGTCCTTACCAAATTTATTTTGTTTTCAAGTTTATCGAGCCCACCAACACAATGGTGAAGTTAGATTGAGGCCATCTAATTCGGACATTGAGAATTTTGTTGAGAAGGTGATCAAGTCATGTGGAACCCTTCAATGGGTGAAACTATGTGACAAATTCAAGATAAGCACCTTAAAATGTCCCAAAAATCATAATCATGATCTGAAAAAATAATGGCAGC
Organism: Taxus wallichiana var. yunnanensis; assembly: GCA_018340775.1. Lineage (NCBI taxonomy): Eukaryota > Viridiplantae > Streptophyta > Pinopsida > Cupressales > Taxaceae > Taxus > Taxus wallichiana. Next base: position 179,153,279 of record CM031236.1, on the reverse strand, counting down.
TTCACTTTATTTTTCTATTTTAAAAATTCAGTTTTTAAAAAGAAAACAAAAAAAAGACTACGAACGTCCTAACATTTCCATGAAAAACTCGTGCATGGAAGAAGTTGGGGGGGGCGTTCCCCCAACCATCTCGATGTGCCTGAACATCCCGGACATCTGGGATGTTTTTTATTGAGGGGGTCGCATCCCGATATAAAACAATAGATATAAAGGAAAAGGTTTTATGTACACAAGATTCATAATGTTATAGCTTCTCACCTTTTCTCAGAGATTGCTACCTTTCTTGTATACTCCTTGTCCAAAATTGCACCCCATGTAATTTTGAACAACTCATCTAAGTTGGGACTTCGTCACTTTTTGCTCAGAAACCCGCAGTAACACCGAGTTAGTCTTAGTGGAATGTGCGAACGTAGTGTTCCAAGGGTTCTCCTAACCCGCAAAACAAAGGGTTAGAGCTCAAGACTTAGGCGGATTTTTATGGAGTTAGTGCTTCGTGGAGGTTGAAGTTAGATGTTAGACCTTCGCAACATTAAGGAAGTTGATCTTCCACGGACATCAAAATCAGTCTTTCGCAGGATGAAGGCAAAGTCAAAGCAACGTGGGTTTATATGCCTACGAAAAGTTAGAAAATCGGCTAAGGATTCACATAGCAAAGAAGTGGGAAAACATAGAGCTTCATGGCATGGAAAATACGGTGTTACGGGGACTTGGGAAATACGAGATTCTGTAGAGTTAGTCAATTATGCAAGACAATGGTTACGATCCGCTAAGGTTAAAAGCTGCGAGGTGAGGAAATGGAGCTCTGCGGCATGTGGAAAAGGAATGTGAATCGTGGAGTAAAAGGTTGAGCAAGTTCAAAACTAGATTGAGCGGCGGAGCATATTGAATGCATCATAGCAAAGAGGAAGACTTCGCGGCATAGAGGGAGCATTAAATGGCTAAGTACATAAGATTTCAAAAGCCGTGCAACAAGGAATAGCCACGGAGGACATGACAGAGGCTGTGGAACATGAAAAGCTACTAAACGAAAAGGAAAGTCGTGGATCAAAGCAGAATCATCTAAAATCCGCAAAGCGCAAAAAGTTGTGGATCAAAGCGAGAATCATCTAAAATCCACAAAGCGCGAAAAAGCCACGGATCAAAGCGAGAATCATCTAAAATCCACGAAGCGTGAAAAAGTCGCACCTGTCCTAAACCAAACACTCAACCACCTCAATAACTAGAATTTAATTATGGGTGCCGTCCTCTGCACTTTGGAAATTTGATGGTGTGCGGTGGGGTAATGTCGAGCGCCTCTTCTTTCCCCCTCTTCTTCTCTCTCCTTTGTTCTATAAAAAGGGCAACTCATTCATTTGAAAAGGATCCCTCCTTTGATTGTAACGGCACCATGTCAAAATGGTGGGTGACTTCCCACGAGTTTCGAACTCGAATTTGAGAGTTTGTGGTGCATCCAACGCCTTTTGAGCGTTTGTAATGGTTTGTGCATATTCATAGCAATGATTTAATGAAGATTGTGGCTCATTTATGCCCTTCTCCTTGCATTGTTGTCTTCTTGCCTCTCCTTTCATGCGTTTTATGTTGTGTATGGATTCTACCGTGAATTCTTCATTTTTGTGTGTTGTTAATGTGTGGAATGGAAGGGTCAATGCAGGGTTGGTCTGTGGCATGTGTCTTCCCTCTCCTCTCTGTGTTTCCTTCTGTTCTTCCCCTCATGGAGAGCGATCCCCTTCTTTTTGGTGCTATCACCTCCTTCCTTAGCTTAGGTTTCATTTCTTGCATTCTCTCTAACCCTGGTCCCTTGGATGCTTAGATTAGGTTTAGTTAGTTGTTAGCTTGGCTTAGGTAGTGTTAGTGCTAGGATAGATAGGTAGAGGAAGTCGGCCTTCTCCGGAGGATGGTCTCATGCAAGGAAAAATTTAGAACAAAGATGCGCTAGTAAGAAATGTGGCAATGCTCTCAGCTATAGAAACATTGCCTTTCTGTCCCTTAGGTGCACTGTACAGCCATTTATTTGATGTTTAGTACACTTTGTCCATGTAACATACCTTTGGAAATGGCTACTACAACTCCAGTAGTGTTGGCTGCTCCTTTGACATGTCTCCGAGTTCCATAGATAAAGAGTGTGTCCTTATTCAGATTGGGATGCACATAAGGTGTTGAGGGGTCCATGAAGATGTAGCTCTGGTACCGTTGTACAAGTAAGGTCCCCCTCCCAAGATGTTTTTTTTTCAAATCAGCAGTATCCCGTATAAATAGCAGTGAAAAAACCTTTTAGCTCCTGTTTTGATCTCTATATCTATATTTCCCACCACTGGTGCCGGATTCAAATCTATTACTTTTCCTGAACAACAATATTATTGTATTTGCAAAATGTACCGGCATGCCCGAATGATTTGATTCCACAATGAATTATATAAAAATGCATTTGATACATGCAATCATCAGTTTTACAACTAGATTTATAAAAGAGCAAATTTACTACAATACTAAGCTTGTAACCCCGCATAGTATGGCCAAAACAAGGATAAGACCACACGTCGGTCAATAAGGAAAGAGGCCACTAACATCACTGTAAAACCCATCTGTCAAGTGCTCAATCAGGTGGGAAGACCTGGATAATCATGCTCCCAGCTACACAGGTGCATACCACTGGATATTCATTAGCTCGAATTGATTGAAATTTGTTAACTACCCTACAGTGTTTTCAATGTGAGCTTGTAGGCCTGCGGTTACCTAATTCGTTCAATTATACAGATACCCCTGTAAGTGGAAGAGATCCACTCATTTTTCCATCAACATCCACTGTATTTAGATGTGATTTGCTCGTCAAAGAGGCACTTGAGCATGCTAATAGGTCCCTAGTTCAAACATCATATCACTATACACAGGAGTGTTACGCGAGAGTGCGTCCCCTTGATTTCTCGGACATCCCTAGTGTTTCGAGGACTTGGCGGTGACATCCCCTATTTATTTGTTTTAATTTTTTTCTACTTGTAAAAATTATTATTTTTACCAAGAACATTGAATTCTAATCTCAAAAGTACCTAAAACAAGGCCATGATATGGCAAATCCTACCGAAGGTATTTTTTTTTTTGTTGTGTTGGATGCATTTGTTCTATGTTGTTTGCATGGGAAATGTGTGTGCGAAAGGGGAAGGATCCGATGAATCGCAAGGGCGGACATGTTAGAAGCGTTACATTTGTTTTTGCATTGAAATAAGTTTGTGTGGGCATTGCTTTTGTAATGACTTAAAGCTATGTTGCGGAAAGGAAGCTAGTGATGTTTAATCGATTAGACAAAAAATATTATAAACATGCAACTTATATGTGAATGAGTGGAGTTTTTTCGGGGTGTGATTTTGTAATCAATTGAAGGTATGATGTCGAAGTCACTTTTGCAATTAAGCGGATGTGTATAAGTTCAAAAAACATTTTGTGATTCGAGATTTGCAGTGGTTTGAGTGTTTGTACCTGGTGTTAGCTTTGGTGATTGTGAGGTTGGAATTTGGCTATTGGGAAACATAATTGCGATTAAGAAATCATTTTGTTTGTTTTTAGATTTATTGGTTTGTGTATTCCATTCTAAAATAATGTGCAGTGTTTTTGTGTTGATAATCACCAAGCTCAACACTGTTGAGAATGATTTTTTTGGTGTCGAGAGAGGAGTTTATTATACACGAGCAAAGGGGTATTTGAAGAAAAGTACCTAATTAGTTGTCTATTTCTTGCGCGGAGAATTACACCCCAAATTCAAAGCACTATTTCAATTGTTTGCAGCAATACATGAATCCACTATGGAGCTTGAGGAACGTATTAACATCTAGTTCGACTTTGTATGATTGAAGGGAAATAGGGTCATGGTTTCGCATAACATAAATATTTTTTAAGAAACATATTAAGAGTATGTTGACAAAATTCTATAAATTCGTGGAGTTTGTTTAGCGCAAATGAAATATTAAATTGTAAAAATGGAAAGAGGTAACATAAATAATTATGAAAATGCCAATAAATTTTTTTTTATTGCTAAGTGGTAAATATGAAATGGAGGCTAATGAAAGTCTATTAGAAATGCATTTTGGAAATGCATGGCAACATGTGACACTTCATGGAGATTGCTAGTTATCTAAAAGAACATCTGGCAGGCATTGTTGCGGACTCTGAAATCATTTGTTTTGGAAGACAATATCGAATGCATAATCCACACACAATTGGTCCACTGTGACTGTCCCCAAATGCAAAAAAGATAGAACGACATGGAAGCAGTATGCATAATGTTGGAGGCGTTAATGCTGCATGGAGTGTGTGATGAAGAACATGCTTTTGTAAAGGTAAGGAAAGTTTTGTTTGTTGTAATGTATTCAAACAACTTTGAATGAAAGAAGTGTTTTGTTTATGCTTGTGTTGCTTAGCGAGTTTTCCGTAATGAGGTATAGAAACAAGAACCTATTTGTTTTGTACGCAATGCTAGAAACATAGGTGAAAGCCAACGTTAGCCGTAGGGATATTTACAGGTGAATTAATGTAGGGAGCAACGAGCAATTAATCTACTGTGTTCTCTGTTCAGGCATCTTGTAGAGAGGGGCAGGGGATTTTGTTAGTATAGCAGGTAATGAATTGTTCTGCCATCGTATTATCTATATATGCCATATTAATACTAGTAATGCAGTTAATAAAGAGGAAATAGGCAACTTGTGAATGCAATTTTAATTGGTAGGATATATGCTTTTGTTTTAGTAGTCATGGCAGTCTTTTGTGATTCTTGGTAGGCCATGCATACCATGGAAAACAAAGGAATTTGATTCTATTTATGGATGTCCTCTTCCTCTTACTCATTCTTTTCAATCAACCAAGGATTATAATTTGTGCAAACATTTTGACAGAATATATTTGATGACTAAATCCATTTTACAGATGCACATAAGTATCGTGAAAAGCTAAGGTTTTGTTTACACCTCTTCCTCATTCAATGAATCAACCAAAGATAATAATTTGTGCCACCATTGTACCAGAATTTATTTGATTATTAAATCATTTTAAAGATACCAACATTAGTAAGATATAAAGAGTGTTTTTCTTATCCCTCTTCCTCATCCTTTGAATCAACCAAGAATCATAATTTGCACTAACAATTGACAGAATATATTAGATAATTAAATTTGAATCCTTTCTAGAGATACCGACATACTCTGCCATAGCATGAATATTAAAGAAAGATAGCAGACCACTAGCAACCCTGACTTTCACTATGACATCCATAACTGTTGTAAAGTGCAAGCCCCTCATGCACTATGTTGGTGCTCTACCACTGAGACACCAGCCCTTCACAGGTCCATCAAGCTTTGTAAGTGTGGATTGAACTTCCAACACACCCACTCAAGCTACATAGTCTGATTGAACCAAAGCCTACGTGGCTCTGATACTGTGCTTTGCTACAATTAAGTTTTTCTATCCTCTTATGATAGCAGTTTGAAGACCTTTCAACATTGATAATGCCCCTTCTTGGTTATTGGTCTCCTTCCCGCATCAATTGCATATATCAGGATTGGATGGCTATCATAATCTCTAAAAGTTCCATTGCCACTAGCCAGCCCGAGGTTACCCTTAGCTGCTCCATTGCCAAAGAACCTTAGTTCTATAGATCCCTGAGAAAGAGGCCACTGCAAAAGAAGCTTAGCTCTATAGATCCCTAGGAGGGAGGTCACTGTCAAAGAACCTTAACCTTTTTAGGCCTATTTTACCTGATCCCATTATCAGTGAGGTCTTCTGTTTTTATGTACTCCACAAAATTGGGAAAAACCCATGCTAGGAAGTCACAGATTTTGCATTTTCCAAAGCATCGAAGATCTACACTTCCAGATATGAAAAAGAACTTCAAAAATGTGAGGGAAAATGTTTTCTATTTTAAAATACTTCACAAAATTGATAAACTAAAAAGCTATTGGCTTTTATTTTACAAACATTAGAAAGTTATGCAATGAAAGGCAAATAGAACTTCAATTTTATTATAGCAAAAGTCCTTACCTTTTAAATTCTCCACACAGATTTTTAAAAACTTGATAAAAATCTATTGATTTTGCAGTTTCCTAAACATGAGAAAGTTACAGAGCAAAGACAGAGATTTAACTTTTTGGCAAAAATGGCTTTTAACTTTAAATTGTTCCACGTAAATGGAAAAATGCACACTAGAAAGTTATCAATTTTGCATTTTCGGGGTCACTAGTAAAAATGCAATGAGGGAAGCAAATAACTTTGAAGTTATGAGAGGAAGGTATTTTGATTTTAGATACTCCAAGGAAATAAAAAATTCATGTTAAAAAGGTGTTTTGCTTTAAAATGTTCCACAAAATTGAAAAAATACACAATTAAAAGGTATCCATTTTGCATTTTCGGAATCATTAAAAAAAAGACAGCGAGGGAAGCAAAGAACTTCAGCTTTTTTACAGGAAAGGTCTTTTGATTTTAAATACTCTGGCAAATGAAAATCCCATTGGTAAAAAGCTATTAACTTTGCATTGTTTGAAACAATAGAAATTTACAATAGGAGAGACTAAAAGAACTTCAAATTTTTGACAGGCAAAAGTTCTTTCGCTTTAAAAAGCTCCAAAATTGAAATAATTTGGTCCAAAACATTATGATTCAGCATTTTCGAAAGCATTTAAAACCTACAGCATTAAAGATGCTAAGAACTTCAAAATATTGATGGGAAAGGTCTTTAGCATTAAATTCCTCCACATAATTGAAAAACTTCACTCTAAAAAGCTATTGATTTCACATTTGCTGGAGCATTGGAGAGCTACAGTAGGAGAGACTCACAGGACTTAAACTTTTGAAAAAAAAAGGTCTTCAGCTTTAAAATAAATTAATAATCCACATAATTGACAAAAAAATTCATGCTAAAAAGCCATTGTATTTGCACTTTTACTTGAAAACCTATTGGACAATAAATCTAGTGCTTTATAGTAATCCATGAATTGAAAAAAATCATTTGAAAAAGTTACTGGTTATACATTATTCTTAAGCATTTGAAAGTACCAACAAGAGATGCAAATAACTTCAAAAAAAATGACGGCAAAGGTTTTTGGCTTCGAATTACTTAGCAGCATTGAAAAACTCTATGCTCATTGCTAAAAAAAAACTATTTATCCTGCATTTTCTAAAGCATTGGAAATTACAAAAAGAGAGACAAAAAAACATCATATTTTTATGGGAAATGTCTTCTGATTTAAAATGCTTCATAGAATTGAAAATAATCCTGTTAAAAATCTGTTGATTTTGCATGTTTTGACATAACACAGGGAGCTTCAAAACTCTGAATATAACAAATTCGTGCTTAAAAACTACTAATTTTGCATTTTCACAGGAGCATGAAACATCAAAATTTTAACAGAAAAGATCTTCAGCTTTGAAATACGGCACAGACTTTAACAAATCTGTGCTTAAAAACTACTAATTTTGCATTTTCACGGGAGTACGGACTTCAAAAAATTACAAGAAATGTCTTTGAGATCGAAATACACTGCAGAATTTAACAAATAAATGCTAAAAAATTACTAATTTTTGCAAGCATTAGGTTAGACTAAAAGACATCGAAATGTTAACAGGAAATGGTTGAGATTTAAAATCCTCCACAAAATTGAAAAAAATGCTATAAAGAAACTAATTTTGCATTTTCCCAAGCATTAGAAAGTTCCAATAAAGACTTCAAAATTTTAACAGGAACAACTTTATAATGATCCACAAAATACATGCTAAAAAGCTACTAATTTTGCATTTCCGTAACCATTGCAAGGCTAGACTACAAGACTTCAAAATTTTGACAGGAACTACCTCCAACTTATAAAAACTACAAATATCCCAATGGACTCACAGAAACATCCATATCTAACATCAATACATGATGGTTTAAATACTTGGGACCATTGATAGCAGTAGCAGTAACTATACGAAACGAGTAGATGTAGATATATTAGATCAAATTACAAGCCAGGAAAAGGATAGAGGCTGATAAATTAAAAACTTATAACCAATAGATGTTTTAACTGGATAATCATTTCATTATGGATAATGTTTAGAACTTCTTTAGCTGATAATGTGAAAGTGTTATAATGCTACACAGAAATGCAAAAAATCAGCTCTCCAACCATCGAATGCATAGAGGAGACATGTATAAAGTGTTTGCTCCTATTGATGCATAAAATAATGTATTCCAATCACAGAAAACAGGCAAACTATTTGAAAAGCATTATGTCAGTCATCTACAACAAATTATAAAGGAGACATCAAGGAATGCCAATTTTATATAACATTCAACCCTACAATTCTTTGAACAATCAATTTATATTCCATAACGTGACTGACTTGTACATTGCCAAAATCAACTTGACCTGTACAAAGAACCCCTAAAATCTACACCTATAAAAAATACTATCATTAAAAAAATGTGTTTTTTCTCCTATTGCTATTTCTTGAATTGAACTAAAAATCACCTATGTGACGATAGAGATTATACACTGCTACTATTTGTTGCAGCCAACTTCAGCTTTAGACCAATTCACTAAACAGGACGCCTAAAACCTCAGTTTGCACTAAGTTTAACCAAGGGTAAAGAGAAGGATAGAGAGATGATCCAAACTTACCCTCTTTGAGTCTCCATTAAGAGAAGCATCGGTTAATTAGAAGTAACAACCTTACTTGTATCCTGATTCATGAAACCATGTTGTCAATTGTTATTAATTGTTTCCCAAATCCCTGGAAAAGGCCCTTGGGTTTCAGACTGGACTGTCTTTTAGCCTTGGCCTGCTCTGCCTCTTCATAAATCTTCATAAAAATGCCGCTTCGCCAAAACCAGCGCGCAGGAGCAAATACATAGAGAAATTAAAAGACTGTTACAAAAATACAAGGGAGAAAAGCTGAGCATTACAATCACAGGGCACAGCCTCGGGAGCGCACTGGCAATGCTGAGCGCGTATGACATTGCAGAGATGGGAGTGAATAAGGGCGTTCCGGTCACCGTATTTTCATTTGCAGGTCCCCGAGTTGGCAATTCCGCATTCAAACACCGAATGGAGGAACTCGGGGTGAAAACCTTGCGAGTTGTGAACACCCACGACGGAGTTCCAAAGGTTCCCGGAATCTTTTTCAACGAACATTTTCGATTCGTGAGGGAATGGATTGATAAATTGCCATGGAGCTACAGCCACGTAGGGGTGGAGCTGGAACTGGATCACACAAAATCTCCATTCCTCAGACCCACTGTCGATCCCTCCTGCTCTCACAATTTGGAGGCCTATCTTCATCTCCTGGATGGATACCACGGTTCAGGAGAGCGGTTTTATCTGGCAAACGGGCGGGATCCTGCCCTTGTCAACAAAGCATGCGATTTCTTACAAGACCATTTGCATATTCCACCATTTTGGAAGCAAGACCATAATAAGGGCATGGCCAAAAACTCTGACGGGCGATGGGTTCAACCCGCCAAACCGCATTATCTTTATGACCATTAAAACAAAATTTCATTCTCAAAGCAATAAATGACATTAAATGAATATGATTCCATCCCCTCAATACAGTGCCAAATAAAGGGGATCACCAATAGAATCCTGCCACAACACAAAAATTAAAGCATCAAACTTTAGTTCAGCCCATTTAAATACATATGGCAAAATTTGATTGAACAAAATGCAAATAACTAATTGCTAAGGTGAAAACAATATCCTTGCCTTCGGCAGGATAATAAATTAAATGTGGTTTACATCCCTCAATTTCATTATAAGAAGTTGAAATATTTCAATATTATTTTAATAGTTGCCCCATGTTGTCCCCTAAAACCTAATAAATTATTTGACATGCCGTAAACCTTGTCCCTTTGCCCTCGTGTCCCATTGCTCCTCAAACTTAGGTAAGCGTGATACAAACTCCCTAAAATCATCTAAAGACAAGCATTTGCCTAGCAACAAAAGCACCTAGCTGATTTCTTATGATTATATTTGTTTGAACACATACTTCTGAAATTTCTAAGGAGTAAATCTAATTATAAATGACATTTGCACATTTGTATCAAAGGAGTGACTAAGAAAATTGCATTTAGACTTGCATTCACATGATTTGGCACCCCAAACACGCTTGGGAGAACTACAAGGGTTTGAAACTTCTTAGGAGCAATGTTGTGTAGACAACACTCGGCCATAGGTGGATTGTTGGGGCAGTCCAAGCCAAAATTCTAAACCCTTTTTATAAGTAATCTTTCATCAAAGGAATTTTGTTAGCATTGTAGAGGAGGAGAAGGCATTTTAATGGTTTTTATGCAACGTTACAAACAGTTGAAGCAAATTATGCAAAAGGTGTAGAGGTGAGCAAAGCTATCAAAAGTATGGAGGTCTTATGAGTTGGAAAATGTTGTCATTAAAGTCAAATGTTTCTAGTCTCGCCACAAGGATTTGAGTTGGTTGGCAATGCCCAGAGGGCCTTAACATTGTGTTTTTATGATCCTATAATCACTTCCGAGATATACAAATAGGTGGTGCAAGTTAAGTATCTTCTCCCTATAAAGTGCCTTGTGTAAATTATTCTAACGTTTATATATTGCCTCTTAACAAATTTAGGTTGTGGTGATTGATTATATTCGTGTTTCTTGTATAGATTTACTCTATATTTAGAATTAATTTTATGCCACAGGGCGTAAAATAAACAAAATATTTTGGTGAACCCGTATGTATATCAAATGCATGTCCTTCTCTTATGATTATATGTTTGCCCTCATATTAGGGTTAGGTCATGTGATTCTTTTCCTTATTTATTTAGGGTTTAGACTCATTTATGTGTGTTTACATCCTTCAAACCTTAGGATATCTACAATCATCCATCCCTTAGACCTCTTATTATCCACACATGACATGCCATGTACATATCCAAATGAACATATAAATAACTTTAAAAAGGATAAGGAAAACAATTATAACAATGACTATGTGGATGATTATTGGTATGCTAATGATAGTGAAGAGGAACTAAGTCAAATTTACATTTTAGCTTCTATACAAAATATTAGTTATCATTTCCCTTCACTGGATACCCCTAATAGTCAAGATGTATAATGTTAATTAATAAGACAGCCTTAACAAATACACTTCTTGAGATTATTAAGCTTATGAGTTCATGAGATGAATGTTGTTTAGATACAATAAAAGAATGGATGGATAAAACTCGTGTCATCCCCATCGTATCAAAGATATATCTATGCCTCATGTTTTTGCTAATGTGTCGTAATAATATCTCCAATGATGTGCCTTGCAATAATGCTCCTACTAAAATGACATGTGATGATATTTCTAAACAAGGTAGTGATTGTCACATTTCTATCGTAGACACATAAATTTGGCCTTTAGCACTTTGGCAACATCAACTTTGGCTTACTTTTGACACATATGGGAAAAAAAGCATATATTTGATTCTTGAGCACATTTTCACCTAGTAGTTTTCCTATTCGTTGTTGTAGTCACCTCTATCCGTCACCATATCTATTCAAGACCAACTTAGTCTAAACTAGAACACTTCAAAATCCTACACAAACATTCTCCATATTCCGTGCACTCCACCTTTTGCACTCTCGTGACACTACCGGAAAAGCCGGATAGTTTCGATCTTCCACAAGGGTCACCTCTACCTAAATTTCCACAAGCCTTAAACAACTAATTTTCAAATTGGGTATTATTAATTGGCTCGGCCTCAACACTTTCAAGGATCGACTATGGTGAAAAATTAACGAAGAGTTGCCCATATATACAAAACATCTATGAGGCCATTACTCACTTGTTACATGCCTTAGACACCTCACACTCTCTTGCAGCACTTTCACTACATTGAGGATCATTACCAAAGCTAAAGAAAAGTTTTAATCTCTCAAGAAGTAGCCTTGGAGAAATCCATGGAGCTAAATTTGAAATCAATGAGGTCAAAATTTCATGATTCTAAAGGTCAACGTCTAAGTGAAGGTGAATTGTTTGAGCACGTGATTTTACACAAGAGCACCTAGGAAGGAGAACTACATACGGCTTTGATCCCTTTTTGGAGAATTGGTATGTAAGAAATGTTCACCACATCATTTGAGTTATGACAAAGGTTTTCCAAACCAAAATGCTAACCCATTTTTAACGATCCCTTGTGACTTTGTGAGCACAATAAGGGTTTGGATAAAAAGAGAAAAACATGTACCATTGTTGATCCGTAAGCTAGGTGGATATTCCACACTAGGCTTCACTAACATAGACCCTTTGAATCCTTATGAATCATAGCTTACTAAGTGGCTGTAAAAATAGCTTAAGTTGCATGCAAAATAAAGCTATGAAGAGCTGGAAATGAACATGCACAATATTAAACATATACATGAAAAGTAGGAAATGTTACAAGTACACATGACCACAAGATTTATCTTAGATAAACCCAATAAGGGAAAATCTCCAATTGGCGAGGCAATTATACTCCCTTCCACAATATAATTCATCGAAATGTAAGAGTTACTACCATTAAATAGCTTAAGTTGCATGCAAAACAAAGTTATGAAGAGTTGGAAATGAATGCACACAATATTAAACATACACATGAGGAGTAGGAAAATTAAGTACACATGAACACAAGATTATCCTAGAGAAACCCAAGAAAGGAAAAACTCCAATGGGTGAGGCAACTCCACTCCCCTTCCACTATGTAATTCACAAAAATGTACAAGTTACTACCATTAAAGGAAATTATGGAATAGAACCTCTCTCTCTCTCTCTCTCTCTCTCTCTCTCTCTCTCTCTCTCTCTCTCTCTCTCTCTCTCTCTCTCTCCAAGTTGCACATTTTTAAATAGTACCATTCAAACACTTTTCTAACATCAACACTCAAGGACAATCACTCCTACTAGGAAAATCCCCATTAATCATATTCCAAGACTCCAACTTGCTAAAAATTACAATGGGATTCCAATTCCTAACTCTTATCGGATTATTGTTTGATTCTAGACATCCATCAAAACTATACTTATTCCCTCTACGTCAAAAATCTACCAATAAATCCAAAATTGGATTGTGGAAGTTAAAACATTTGCAACCGTTTCAATCCACGTGTTTTTTTGGATACATGGCGAAATAGATGATGTCTATAGGAAACGGTTGTGCTACTTTGCGCGAACAATTTGCATAACATTCAATGACACTTAAATAATTGTTATCATTGTTATGTAATTGCCACTCTGCTTCCATGGGTGGTTCTGCAACCAGAAAAAGTCCTCCAACTTCTAGAGGCCATAACTTTTGTATGCAAACTCGAAATCGAGTGTCATTCTTTTTGAAAGTGTGTAATTTTTCAATAGTAACCCAAATGTGACATCGAAACATATATATGATAAATTCCATACATAGTAAAATATTTGGAATTTGTATGACCTTGTGTGTTTTTATAAGAACTGCCTTCTACAAGTGTTACATGTGAGAATTACATTAATTAGGCATATTTCATATCCAATTTTGGATCATAGTCATACCTTCTCAATTTGAGGCTTTTAAGTCTCTAAAAGCTTCAAAAAGTGATTAAGTGAGGAAATTTCCTCCCAACACATCTGCCCTCTCTTGGAGGTGTATCTTGTGAGCTCCAACATTCACCTCTATATTCCTTTTTGTGTGCCTAATTTTCTTCCATCCAAGAAAGTTGAATACTGCAACCAAATAAAAAAACCTAGGTAGTAATCTCTACCATTTGTTAGTTGACATGCCATGTATCCAATCTATCCCCTAGCTTTCACAAGAAGACATCTTTCTACTAGCATTCAATAACTTGTTAGCTTGAGTTTAACTTACCAAGGAGATCTCAAATTTCCCTTCATAGGAATAAATAATGTAGCTCTTCTCATCCTTGACCAACCAATACTAGTTCACCCTCTGCATGAAGATTGCATCATCCTCATACATGTTGGGGCTACCAAAAACATGCCACAAACATCCGCAATTACTACATGCACACCAATATTGTCAATGAAATGTTCATTTATACCAAACTTGACATTACATTGCTTGGAAACCTTAATCTTTACTCCTTGCTTCACCCAAGCTAATGTATAAGGATTAGGATGATTGCACACTTCCAACCCAAGTTTATCTACCATCTCTCTACTCATTAAATTTTCTTGAGAGCGTGAATCAAAAAGAGCATCTACCTTTGTCTTCTTAATCTGAACTTTGACATGGAAAAGCTTAGAAATATCACCTTTTATTGAGCATCTTTTTCATTGGAACTACCCAAACATACCTTCCCTTGAAGGAGGTGAAACACTTTCTCTCTTCCCCATCTTGGTTGCACCCATCCTCTTTTTCCAAAACCTAGGCCATAACTTTCTTCTTCCTCTTGTTCCTAAAAGGATGCAATTCTAGATGAAACTTCTAACAAGTCTCCTCTATATGACCATTCACATCACAATGCCCACAATGCTTTACACATTCTTTGTTAGAAATAGAAGTAGCATTCAACTCACCTTCCTTATCATCATCTAAAGAGGGAGATGAACCCTTGTCTTCATCCATCTCAAGGTAATGAGCTTGAGAACAAGCCTCGTCAAGATCCTTGGGCTTAGCTAGCAACATTGGCCTCCTCAAGTAACTATGTAATCCCCAACATACTTCATCAAGATGTCACAATCAAAGGTCTTGACCCATTTGTACCGCCATCTTGCAAAACATGACAATATAATCCTGCACACTTTGTCCTTGTCGTTGACTAAGATATTATTAAACAATAGATCTTTCCTCTTCATAACAAATAGGATAACAATTGCTTCTTAATAAAAACTTTAAATCCCTCCCACTTACTAAGGGGTGGTAGCTTCTTCATAACCAAATAATGAACATAACCCTCAAACCAAGTTAATGCATGTTTAGATGACTTCAACTTTGCAAATAAGATTTCCTTATATTCATTAATTTTATGTAAACCAAATAATACCTCAAGTTGGGCTAGCCAATGGTCTAACCTCTCTGTATTCACCTCTTCGTCATATAGTTGGATTTCAATATTTGCATCATCCTTGAATGGAAGTGGATCTTGGTCTGCACGGCGGGGTAGTTATTTGATCATCTCACATTGGGAACATCTTCTCATTTGTTTTTAGTGCCTTCATCGAAACAGCAAGCTTCTCCCCGGGATTCGCCATGAACATAACCAACTTCTTCATTAAAAGATAAATACTTGCATCCTCCTCCTCCAACTTGTGGAGTTTTTCTTCAATTGTACATGTATCCTTGTCAACCAGATGAACCATGCTTCTCACTTATTTCTTCCACTTCTTGGTGGAAATGTCTTGTTGCAACGAACCAATTCACCTTTCCCACAAGCACTTGTTACTCAGGTAATGGACATAAAATGCAAACACGGGTCACACAAAACCACACACTACAATAGAACACAAAACCAACACAACTTGCAAGAAGTGTTATAAAATAGTTTACTGTAAAAGGAAAATTCTCTCTAATACCAATCTGATCCGTAAGCCATGTGGATATTCCACACTAGGCTTCACTAACATGAATTCTATAAATCCTAGCTTATAAAGTGACCGTAAAAAATAGCTTAAGTTACATGCAAAACAAATACATGAAGAGTTGGAAATGAATGTGCACAATATTAAACATACACATGATAATTAAAAATGTTGTAGGTACACATAAACACAAGATTTATCTTGGAGAAACCTAAAAGAGAAAACTCCAATGGGTGAGGAAACTACACTCCCCTTCCACTATGTAATTCACAAAAATGTACAAGTTACTGCCATTAAATACATTTATGTAATAGATATTCACACACTCTCTCTAATATTAGACAATGTTATTTAGCACCTTTCAAACACCCTCTCTCGACATCAACACTCGAGAATAGGCACTTCGCCAAGAAAATCACCACGAATCATAGCCTAAGGATCCAACTCGTTAAAACTTGCAATGGGAATCCAATTCAATAACTCTTAGGATTTTAAGAGTACCTTTGACATATCTTAATACTCGTTTTGTAGCTAACCAATGTACTTCATGTGGTTTAGACATGAAGCGAGATAGAAAAATTACTGCAAAACAAATATCCGGTCTAGTGGTAGTGAGATAAATGAGACTACCCACTAGTTGTCGATACATTGTTTCATTGACCGGTGGTGAAGCAATGTCAGTTGAAATTTTAGCTCCAACTTCCATAGGTGTGTGAGTTGGATTACAATCCATCATTCTAAACCTTTCCAACAATGATTTGACATACTTATTCTGTGATATGAATACAACACAATTACCTTGCCAAAACTCTACACCTAAACAATATTTCAAGTAGTCCTAAGTCTATCATGTCAAAAGTACAAAAATACCAACTTTCATCTACTAAATGAGACTAGCACTACTCCTAATGATGGCTATGTCATCAACATATACAATGAGAATCAAGATATCATCACCAGACACTTTTACATAGAGATTTGGTTTAGAATTACACCTTTTAAAACCAAAATCCCTAAGGTAAGAATCTATCTTTATATACCAAGCTCGAGGAGCTTACTTAAGCCCATACAAGGACTTGATCAACCTGCAAAAAGATGTTCCTTACCAAGAACCTGAAAACCCTGTGGCTGAACCATGTAGAATTCCTCCTCCAGATCACCATTCAAGAAGGCACTCTTGACATCCATTTGATGTACCTTGCCATCCAAACAAATTGAGCAGCAATAGCAATAATTAAAATGAAAAGTTACCATCTTTGTGGTTAGAGAAAAGGTCTCCTCATAATCAACCCCTTCCTCTTGTGCATACCTTTTGCAACAAGTCTAGCTTTATATTTGTCCAAGGAACCATATGCTTTGCATTTTACCTTATAAATCCATTTACAACCAATGGATTTCTTTCCTGGTGGAAGCTCTATTAGCTCCTAAGTCTTGTTTTTCATCAAGGAATCATATTCCAATTGCATGGTTGATTCCCACTTAGGCTTCCTTCTTTGGCCTCTGAAAAAGAGTTAGGCTCAAATTCTGTGAAACAATAGTTGTTAAAGAAAAATTATCATGCTCACCTCTATTACCAAGTTGTTTTCATGATCTCAATGTTCTTCCTTCCACACCTTGTGGAAAGTCTCCTTCCTTCAAGTGCTTCCATTGTGGCAGTATACCACTTTGGCCTCTTTGGTTGTTCTTGATGAGAGGGTGGAACCTCACAATGTTTTCAGCAATTCCCTCCCTGGAATGTGATTCCACTGATGAACTAGAATCCTGCTTAACTTCCACATCACAACTTGTAATAGAATCATTAGAAGGAAAACATGACTCAATATATGAAACTGTACCAAGTTGTTGTGAAGTATGACATTTGTTCATTTACCGTGACATCTCTATTTACCACAACTTTTTTAGTAGAAACATCAAGTAATCTATAGGCCTTTGAATTTTCACTATATCCAACAAACATATATGCTTTTTTTTTGCATCCAAGTTACTTCTCTTTTGACTAGGAATAACTACAAAAGCCACACAACCAAAATTCTGAAATCACTTACATCTAGAGTTTTACTGACCAAGCCTCCTCTGGAGTCATATTCTGCAATTATTTTGTAGGACTTCTGTTAAGGATGTACACTATTGTATTTAATGCCTCTGCCCAATACTTATATGGAACATTTCTACTTTGGACCATATAATGAGCCATGTCCATCATTGTCCTATTCTTCCTTTCCACAACTCCATTTCTGTTGTGGAGTGTAAGGAGTAGAATATTGTCTATGTATGCCTTCAGTGGCACAAAACTCCTTGAACTTATTTGAGGTGAACTCACCCCATTATCTTTCTAAGTGATTTCACTAGTCGGATCACTTGTTTTTCAACCATAGCTTTCCAAGATGTGAAGTTAGAAAAGCAATCAGATTTCTTCACTAGAAAGTATACCCACTTTTTCCTAGAGAAATCATCAACCAATAAATAAAATATTGAGCTCCAGTGGGGGTATGTGTCTCGCATTGGACCATGCAAATCCACATGAACAAGTTCCAACACTTCCTTAGCCCTCCAAGATTTACCAACATCAAATGACTGTCTAACTTGTTTTCCAACTGACATCTAGTACATACATGATGACTATCCCAAATAGAAGGAATCCCCTTAACCATCTTAGTCTTGCTCAATGTATGCAAATACTAGAAATTCAAATGCCCATACCTTTCATGCCATAGTGAACTTGTGTTATCAACCACTGCAAGTGCACTTTCCTTTTCCCTTTGTGGATCTGCAAGCTTATACAAGCCTTTCTCACCAATCCCAACTACAATAATCTTGTTATCTCTAGTAGTGACTAAACATTGTTGTCCTTGAAACTTAACAACAAAATCAGATTTTGTGGTGATCTCACTAATTGAAAGAATTTTTTTGTTTCATATCTGAACATACCTAACATTATAAAATGTATACTAGATAGTACCATTAAAACTGATATGAACATTACCATACCCTTTCACAAAGTAAGTTCTACCATCTCCCAAAGATACAGATTCATTACTATTGTTATTTTCAACAAAATTCACATACCAGTCCTTATGGCATGTATAATGGCGAGATGCCCTTGAATCAAAGTACCAAGCTCGATCCACCGTAGAATTACCACTAGAGGCCATGAATAAAAAATAGAGATGTTTCCTCTCCCACACCTTCAACAATATTCACATGATGAGATTTCTTCTTAGGATCAACCAGATCTTGTTGTCTTTTCCTACAATCCTTCTTAAGGTGACCAAGTTTACTTATAGTAAAAACATTTCCACTTAGATCTCTTATTAGAACCACTTACTTGTGAAGATTATGTAGGAGAACTATTAGCTTTACCAAATGCTTTACCCTTTCCCTTGATGAAGAATGCACTCTTTGTGGAAGTAGATGTAGACACACTCCCACCTGCTCTTGTCATCTCTCCTTCTGCAATAGCAATGTGGACAACTTTTCAAAGTCCAAAGTCTGCATGTCACAAAATCATGTGCAAGGACTCCACAAATGATTCAAATGAAGGTGGAAGATTTACATAACCAAAGAAATCAAATCTTTCTCATCAACAAGCTTCTACATAACCTTCAACTGATCATTGATGTCCTTGATCTGCAACAAAAACTTAGAAACGGAGCCACCTTCTTACATCTTAGTGGAAAACAACAAATTATTCAAATACAATATCCTATGGCTTCAGAAGCTTGATATTTAGAAGTAAGATTAGTCTACAAATTTGATGCACTGGTCACATTTCTGACCTCTAAGATTAGATTATTTACTACTAACAATTTTAAAAACATAAGAGCCTCACGATGACGTTTATCATAATCATTTGTATTAGTGGCAAGCCTTTTCTCTTTACCGAGCACTATTTGATCAAGATCCTGATATTCACACATTGTCAAAACCTTATGACTCCACAAACTAAAATTTTTTATCAATTTTTGTGAATTTGATGATAACAAGAGGTGTCAGAACTAGCCATTTTGACCTAGTTTTTCCCAAAAATGAATATATCGAAAAAACTATAATGACTTTACAAAAACCCTCCTACCCATGGACTCAAATCACAAATTGGTCAATTCCCCCAATTTTCAAGAAAAAAAAACTCAACACCATTTGGGAAATTTTAAACTTTTCGTCTTTAAAAACAAAAAAAATGGACAAAAATATTAAATCGGGAGATCTACAACTTCAATTTCAAAAATACTTTTGTGTTGGATTCCAGATAAAACCCCTAGAAAATGATCAATATTTTAGCCTCATAGACATTTTATGATGATTAATCACTATAGGCTCCCAATTCCCCTTATACCTTAAAGTTTGTTATTTTCAATATTTAAAAAAAAAATCAAATAATTGAAAATAATAGGTATTTTCCAAACTTTAGAATAAAACCATGTATAAAAAAAATTGACCAATTACAAATCACTGAATTAATTAAAATTGCTGCAAATTTCAAACACTCAGTTTCTCCACCAAATTCAGCGTCGTTTTCACCAGACTTCCTCTATTTTTCATGAGATTGCACCAACACTTTGAATTTTTAAAAATGGTTAAGAAATGAAATTTTTCTCCCCTCCACTTGCACTAGTGTAAGGATTAAGTTGATTTTCTAAAATTTCTCTGGGACTCGTTTCTCAACCAAATTGCGAACCGCAAATTCCAGAGTGAATTTCTCACCAAAAAGAAATAATTCGAAACAAAAATCAGCAGAAACTATCAACAAATGAATTTTTCCTCACCACTGACTTTATGGAGTTTCATAGGAAAAATTAAACAAATTTTGCTATGGCTCTCCACTGGGATCTTTGTAGCTCCTCCCTGACAAGATCATCATCTTCCTTACTCCACAGACTCCTTCCAAGCTTCCTAAACTATCAGCTATGAAACCATATTAGAATCAACAAAGAGATGGAGAAATTATATTAACGAGCATCTACCACAGCATGTATAAACAATACATGAGAAGCCTATTAAATAGGCACAAAAGAATCACCCAAGAAATAAGGAGGTGGGTGAAACAATAAACAACAAGTAGCGTGAAATAGCTATGCCCATAAAACCAACTAACCTATTAACCAATATGGTTAAAACAAGTATAACCATACGTATAGAAACTATACCGTATTCATTAACCTAAGGTATTACAATAATATACTAACAATAAGAATAATTAGGGGTTTGGACGGAGAAGAGCATAAATAAGTACCATCGCACAAAATCAAAGAACTCCCTAAAGATCTAAAATCATATTGTATACGAAGTCAAATCTCTCCCATAAGTTTCAAACATCTCCCAAACACTACCAATATAGTCACACTTCCAATCTACCACAAGGATAAGAGTATACAAGTAGTGTCCATACTCTTGTTGGTCCCCCGTTCTCAATCTAAACACCGATGAAACACTTCCATATCATTTCCAAAGACTTTTGGTACCTTCTACCCTAATTGTTTGATTTTTGTGTTTCAAATTTTTTATTTTATTTTTAGCACTTACATGAGAAGCTATATTGGCCAATTAGCGACTTAAGATTTGGATTTGATCTTGGATGGTTATTTTTTGTGAGGAGTATGTGGTTATTCTTCGACCTCTTTCTCCTTATTGCGATTAGTGTTGATTTTAGGGATTTCGCTATTTTTAGTTTTGTGGGATTTGGGAGGATGTTTTATGTTAGATTCTACATTAGGTTTTGTGTTGACTTTAGATGTTGATGGGTCATTTATGTTTAAAGTATCATCATATGTTCTAGGTTGATCCAAGTTCAATGTTTCCTCCTTATAAATGGTATATGTGAGGAATATTGGGTTAAAATCGCACGAAGTTTGGTTCCTAATTGAATCAATTTGAGGAGGAAATTGTCCCTATTTGTGAATACAAATTGGTATATTTGGGCATGATTGTATTAAAAAAACTCACACTCCCCCTCATATTCACTTTGATATGTGAGGATAGCCTCATCATTAGATGGGTTGTGATGTTCAAAAAGAGGATGGGCTTAGGACATTTAAGATTTTGTCGCATCAGTAGGATCCATTATGTTTGAAATTTCACTAGAGTTTCGAGTTTTGATGTTTAGAAATGTTTGGTTGATTTTAAAAAGGTTTTAAGTAGATTACTTTGAAAACCAATTTTGACTTAGACAGAGTTTCAGGTTTTGATGTTTTTGAAGGTAAGGTTTGGATTGGACAAAGTTTTACATCATTTGTTTTGAAAATAAGTTGATTTGGATAGATTTTTACATTGTTTGTTTTGATACAAATTTTTGATTTAGACAGAGTTTCACGTTATTTTTTTAAATGTAAGTATAAGAAGTCAAAAACACAACCTAGATGTTAATGATGGATGACTAAGCTAGGCTTAACAAGGTTACTGTGGTGTCCACGATATACCTTTTTGGTATGTGAGGCCCAAATTTGTGAAAATGGGGAGTATTGTGTAATTGTGTGGTTCGAAGGGTCAAATCCTTTCTTGCCTTCACTCCAACCAATTCAATTGAGCTTCACCAAAAATGATTGTTCTTACCCCATGGGATGTTATCCGAGGCTTGGGTATTGATGGAAAATGCATGCCTTACTTCACAAGAGCCATGAAAAAGTGAACTCCTTATTAGCTAAACAATGACATCTCCTCCCACAAATTTATATAACCCTCTAAGTACATGGACTTTTCCAAAGGGATTGGTTATAACGTCCAAGTCATTGTACCCTACGAAAGGAAAAAATGTCTAAATTGTTTTTGGTTTCCAAGATCACCTTATGGTGCATGGGAAGAGCATTTAATGTTTAAGACGAGTTTCAAACAAATGTGAAAGTAAATGAATTGAATAAACAATACGATCAACAAAGTATGATAATTGAAGTGCATAAATGATAGAATAATAAAAGCACATGATTATATTAGTATTTTTTTATTTTTGTCTTTGCAACACACAATAAGGAGAATGTAAAAAAGAATTAGTAGTTTATAAAATAATAAAATAAATCCTAAAAATTAGCATAAACTGAAAAACAATGATGCAAAGTACAAAAAAAAAATCCTATTGAAGCATAAATGCTAAACAAAGAGTACATTAGTTGATGTACAATACAAAAATATTTCAAATATAAACACAAGCGATGAATCTAACAAAAATAGTGGAAAAATTGGCATTATGACTATAAGTGCATGCGTCAAAATAGAGGCAGAGTTGCCACTTACTTAAAAAGGAGGTGATGTTAAAATGACAACCATAAGGTGGAGTTGTTTCAAATGTGAGTAGAGGCATAGATCTACAGAAAATAACATCTATCAACATAAAACATCCTTATCATGAATAGAATTGTCAATTAAAATCCTAAACATATCTACCATCAATAAAAATGTAAATCAAAGTAATAAATGACTGATAGAAGCAATGATGCACTACTATAAAAACACAAACATATCATATGAAAGCAAAAATGCAAGACCTGCGATAAAATGTTAAAAAGGTAGAAATGTTTCAAGTATGAGTACATGTGTTATGATAAAACATAAATACTTGAACTATTCATAGAGGTTCTAAAACCAGATAACTAGGAAGTTAAAGCTGAGTCACCTCAACTGTGAGCAAACACACTAAACTTGAGAGTGGAGGCTATAATATACAGAGAATATATGTTGATACACATAGCAATACAAAATGCAAGGAAATCTCAAAACCTGTAATTTTTGAAGTAAATATGGAATCTTGATAGAGTAACTCTTCTCCTACACCTACAAGAAGAACTCAACACTACTAATCTTTATTAAAACTTAGGAAAAATGAATATAAATGCAAATGAGATAAAGGGATGTTCCTCTAGGTGTGCCATGTATGAATGTGTTTAATTATAATATGAAACTACTTACACCACAAAGACCTAAATTACAAACCTATAACACTATCAAGATGAAACAAATGAAAGGAAAACCATTAACAGACATAATACAAAAAAATTCAAACCTCCCTTCATTGAGTTGATGCACTTATGATTTTTGGATTCCCATTTAACTTATTTATGCAAGACAATGGCGGTGTGGTTGTAAGGAGGGATTTGATATAAGAAATTATCCCAAATTGGAAATAAATCCAATTTTAGTAAGAATCTAATCTTAAAGGTTTCTCAATTTAACTTAGTTTTGTCATGATATAATTTCATCATGAGATTAGGTGAGAGGGTTTTATTTGGTACTATTTGGGGTTTTTATATAGGATTTTTAATTTGGGATGTTAAGTTGATGTTGATGAATGTGTTAGGAATTCATATTTGTTAGTGCTCACATTTGTATGGTTTGAATAATAATAATATACATAATGTGTGTGAGTGAAATAGTATTGTTAATATTTGGAGTGTTAGTTATAATCTCATGTATATTGTATTTGTTAGAGTTGTTGAGTTGTTTGAAACAACTCATGTATTTTGGGTAGAGCGTTTCTAGCTCCCCTATTTTGTAGGATTCATATTGCCTATAAATTAGGCAATCCTTTCCATATGGAATATAGTGTGAAACTATGACTTGTGTCTATTCGCCATGATTTTCAATTTCTGTTATGTTTGAATCCTGCAATACCGAACATTGGTATCAGAGCAAGGTGTTATCGAAATGAGCAAATGGTCTGTTAAAACTATGAAGGGGAAGCTCCGTTGATTTCCATTGTCCCCTGTGAATGAGTTGATTTCCATTGTGCATTTGCAAATATTATAGTTTCTGTGGAGTTTTGTTTTAGTTTTATAACATAGTCATACCAAATTTCGGCGTCAAGACTATTTGGCGCATGTATTTTGGATCTGGTGAAGTCAAGAGATGAGAGTGTTATGAAATCCCTTAATATTTTGAGTATGTTGATCAGTCAGTACAACCGGTAAATGGAGTTGAAGGCATACGCACATGTGCAGATCTAGATTCAAGTTTTTCTTCTTCCAAACTTTACCTTGTCGTCCGCAGGATCATATCAAAGGCATCAGTTTAAAATTTGGCAAACCTCTTCAACCTCAGATCTTCAATTTCATTCAAACGTCTCTGAAATCTTCCAGATATGTTTATGGATCTTATTTCATTATTGTATTGAAGAGATTAAAGGTGTCAGACTGATGCGTTTGGCTCTTCATTATATTGGATCCAACACAGCTATGAATTCTGTGATGATGGTATTGGCGTTCAACACTGAAATCATATTAACCTATTGCCACACACATCATGCCTTCAAATGGTATTCACCTGATTCAGTTCAACTTGCAGCTCGCTCTCTATTCGATTTGGTTGCGAATCGACTTTGAGTATGTCTAAGTCGAATAGTTGTATGAGTTTATTAAGTCCTTGTTTCATTTTTAGTGATAGGTAGAGATTTTAAAACAAGTCGGTTTGTCTTTTTTAAATGTCAATTTTTAGTCCTGTTAGTTAAAGTCGTGCCCATTCGTATTGGTGAAATTTTCGTGTATGCAATTCCATTTATTCCATTAAGTGTAGTTTGTAAGGTAACGTTCATGTCGTTTTATGTTATGTTTTTGTGTAAAAATTATAATCTATTGTGTATAGATTATTAATTTATTCTAGTTTTTGCTGGAGAAAGACAAGATGATACAGAAAATAGAAATTCAGAAATTACTTTTAATCTTACATAACAGAGCTGTCCATAAGAGGAAGAAAAACAAAATACAGTGCATGAAAAGCAGATTTGTATTATATTTCACAAATCAGATACACTGAGACAAAAAGGATTGTATTTGCCAAAGAACAGAGCTGTCTCATGCTCTTGTTTACACGCCTTCTTCTTCTTTCTAAAAACAGAGTATTCCCTCTTGTTACAATGCAAAAAGAAACAGAGTTTTTATTATTTAAAACATGAAGCTTCCGGATTAGAAAAAGGAAGTGTCTAGATGCATACGAAAGAAGTTAGGAGAAGGAATTTAAATGCG